>WEIU01013753.1:366403-448675 GCA_013389925.1 Aegithalos caudatus
TTTTTTTTTTTTTTTTTTTTCCCATGCTTTTTTCTTTTATATTCTCTTTGCTGCACATAATGTTTGGCTTCTTGGGAAGATATTATTTCCCCACTTCTCGATGAAGCAAACACATAATTTTTTAAATTTTTTTTTTTCTGGATTGTGAGAGTGAGGAGAGAGAAATAACCTTCCCAAGGCAGGGAATTCTGCTGGAGCCAGTAGAGTTTTCATTGTTTTACTTGCAGAAGTTTTGTTTGACCCAAGCTTGATTGTGTTTAGTTCCTGTCAATTTGAGTTTGGAAATGTTAGTTCTAAACATAACCACCCAGTCACTAAAAGGCCACCATTGTTTATTGTTTTCCTTTTAATAATCTTATTTTTTCCTGTCTTCTAGATGGTTACAAAGAGAACTAAAATCAGTCCCATGCCCCCAGCTTAGTGGTTAAAACATCTATAACAATTTTAGGTTGTTTTTTTTTCCTATGGATACTGTCTGGGAGCTGTGCTGTGGGATCCTCTTCCAGTGATCCAAGTTCCAGTGAGAGGCTGATGAGCTTTTAATGCTCTGAAATGAGTAAATTGTGATTTGGGTTACAGTAAATCTCTGCTTACAGGGAAATTATTCTGCAGGGAAATATTTATTGCCTCACTCCGAGTTCGTGCGAGAGAGATCAAATATGTGTTGTATTTCACGTTGTATTTCATGCCACAGATTTGACTGAAATATTGGAGGATATTATCAGGCTGAAGTTAATCAGCTACTCCTTGGCTCACTGACCCTTCAGATTCCCTCCTTTCACACTTTTCCTGCTGAATGCAGCAGTTTTTTGTTTGTTTGATATTTTTGAAGTTGGCTGGTTTCTGTTGTGTCATCTTTGCCCTCATTTTTTTTTCCCCTTAGAGGTACAAGCCCCTAAAATAGAAAGAGAAGGGAAATGCCTGCCTGCACTCGAGTTTTTCATATCAGAAGGCTGTGTGATGCAATTGCCAGGGAAATTTCGAAGCTGACATTCCAAGGTCTTGATCCAGACATCAGCTCCATGTAGGCAGAGCTCTGCACTCATGATTTAATTGGGATTTCTTGTGTCTTCAGGGATCTGTCCAGACGGGCACCAGGCTGCTATCAGAGAAAAGCCTGTGTTGCATACAAGCATTTCCCTCATCTCTCTGCTTTCATGACATATTTCTCCCAGAAAAACACTGAATCTTTTCCAATAACTGCTAAAGTGTATTTGAAATAAAAAAATCTCATCCCTCCCGAGGCTTCCCTCGCTGATAAATGGACTATTATGCTGTGCAGCCAAAGGAGATATTCATATCATCCCCAAATTGAAAGAACATTTTAATAACTGATCTTGTGCCTTAAATAAATTCCACATTAAGTCAGATAAAACATATCTTTAAGGAAAGGAAATGACAAGCCCACATTTGATATGCATCACTGGGTGAATGAGTGTGTAAAGTTTTATGCTTGTGTTTAAACATTTGTGGAATGAAAAAATGAACTGCCCCGGGTTTGTTCTTGCTTCAGTCCTGGGGAGCCTTTGATTTTCTCAAAGCCTTTACCCTGGAGATAACCAGAATTTCTGAGAAAGGTTTTCCTGAGGGTTGTTTGTGGTCATCAGGGCTTGATGTGAGAGGGAGAAGCAAACACCCAACCCAGTGACACCTGAGCCACACCAGGCACTTTGCACATTTTCCTCCTGGAGTTGTTTATCCTGTTTATTCCAGGCATTTTTAACAGAGTGTGAAAACACTCCAAACATTACAACTTGTATTTTGAGGAAAGAAAACTGGAAAATATCAACAGATTAATTCAGCTGCATCTCCCTCACTTTGCAGTGCTGGTTTAGTGAGCAGGAATAAACTTCAGCCTCAGTGCTTGCCTTGGTGTTGTGTTGTCTCTGAGGTCACTCTGTCCCCTCCAAAGAGGACCAGGAGCTCCAGGAGAGCTTGGACAACACTCCTGGGCACAGGGTGGGATTTTGGGGTGTCTGTGCAGGGCCAGGAGCTGGGCTGCATGATCCCTGTGGGTCCCTCCCAGCTCGGGATATTCTGTGAGCCCAGAAATCTGCTAGGAAATGTTTAAAGCAGGCATTGCAGCTTCTGCTTTTATTTGAAATGTTCTGCTGTGGGTGGCAGGAGGTGGCACACAGCACCTCAGGGCTGCTGCAGGGATTCAGGGCAGTGTCCTTGTCACCTCCTGTGCTCCTGTCACCTCCTGTGCTCCTGTCACCTGCCCAGCAGAACTGTCCCAGCTCCTGACCTCACCTGTCCTTGCTCCTGCCAGGTGGGGCTGAGCTTCTGAACCCCTCCTTTGGCTGCTCCCCTTCAGGGAGGGTCACAGCAGAGCGAGTCCTTTGAGCTGAATTGGTGATTTCTGTAGGGAGAATGTCACAGAAACCAGTGAAATCAGCTCCTGGGGCCATCTGGAGAGGGAATGGACAGGCAGAGGGGTTAAAGCTCAGGTCCAGTGGCACAGGAAGGACCTGGAGCTGCTGGAGAGAGCCCAGAGGAGGCACCAGGATGAGCAGAGGGATGGAGCAGCTCTGCTGGGAGGAAAGGCTGGGAGAATTGGGATTGTCCAGCCTGGAGAGGAGAAGCTTCAAGGTGGGTTAATTGTGGCCTTCCAGTGCCTGAAGGAAGGGACAGAAAAGAAGAGATTGTTCACAAGGACAGGACACGGAATGGCTTCCCCCTGCCAGAGGGCAGGGTTAGATGGGATGTTGGAAGGAATTCTTCCCTGGGAGGCCGTGGCACAAGGTGCCCAGAGAAGCTGTGGCTGCCCCTGGATCTCTGGAAGTGCCCAAGGCCAGCTTGGACAGGGCTTGGAGGTCCCTGGGACAGTGGAAGGGGTCCCTGCCTGTGGCACAGGATGGAATTGGATGAGTTTTCAGGTCCCTTCTAAGCCAAACTATTCCCTGATTCTGTGATTCCCTCTGGTATTCATTCACTCAGGTGTTTCATTTCTCTATTGGTTCTTTTTATTAATAGCTGCCCACACACTTTGTGCTCTCTGGGGGAGGAAGGAGAAAAAAGGGAGCAAAATTCCAAACAGTGCAAGTTTAGGGACAGGAGGGAGTGAATTTAAATTGAGTTGGTGGAGTCATACCATTGTAGGTAATCTTGACCTAATTAGTCTAATGGAACATAGTCCAGCACTAAGCATCAACACTCAGATTTTTCAAGAACTAAAGATTAAATTTAAAGAGATTAAGCAACTTTTTTTTTTCCCCTTTATTTTTTTTCCTTCCCTTTTTACCCCCCTCTGCAAGATATTAGCTGTTCAAAAATGACAAAAATGTCCTTAAGCCTCTCTGAAGGAAGGGTGACCAAACAGGGCTGCATTTTGTTGGGGCTCAGAGCTGGCTGGTGAGCAGGGAGAGGTGGTGTCCCCTCACTGTGTGCAGGACCCAGGGACACGACTTATCCATGGCCAGCAAAGCGAATCAGCCCCAGGAATTAGCTGGGGGGATTAAGGAGCTGGAGTTGCCAGTGCAGCAGGGAAATCACTGGCCACCCACCAGGCCTGTTGGAGAGAGGAGTTTGTGAAAGCTTTCTCCAAAGGAGGGGGGAAAAGCTGGGGTGGGTGTGGAGGAGCCCTGGGTTTGTTGTGTCAGCACTGAGCTGATCTAAAGGTGTGGTGCCAGAGGCTGCTCTGGATTCTGTGAGTTCATGCACCCTCTGAAATGAATCCAAGCTCCTCAGTCTCACCTTTGGTGGTTTTCTGAGAGCTTCAGACAGGATGAGATGTTCAGCATGGAGGAGAAAAGGATTCAGGGAGAACTTATTGCAGCTTTCCAGTGCTTGGAATGGCTTAAAAAATGAAGGAGAGGGGCTTTTTATATGGGCAGATAGTGATAGGATTAAGGGGAATGGGTTCAAAATGCAAGAGGTGGAATTCAGGTTGGATATTGGGCAGGAATTGTTCCCTGTGAGGGTAGGGAGGCCCTGGCACAGGGTGCCCAGAGCAGCTGGGGCTGCCCCTGGATCCCTGGAAGTGTCCAAGGCCAGGCTGGATGGGACTTGGAGCATCCTGGGATAATGGAAATTGTCCCTGCCCAAGGCAGGAATGGGTTTTGAATGCATTGAATGAGTTTTCAGGTCCCTTCCCACCCAAACCTGCTGTGATTCTTCAGGACAAGCACATGGAAAATGGAAAATTTTTACGTCTGCCTCAGGAGGGAAGTGAAGGTGCTGATTTTGGAGATGGCCAGTTGTTAATCTATTAATGCTCCATTTGAGGGGACAAAAGCTACTCAAGAATATGCAACACTGCAGGGACTTCAAATGATGATTTTAGTTCTCAGTCCATGGCATTGCCCTAAACATTTTCCTCTTGCTCCTGGCTGGGGTTTGTGTGAGTCTTGTGGACCAGGAATGAAGCAGGATGCATCAAACCTGACTGAGAGGGTTTGGATGGATTTTTCCATCCAAACTGGGGGAAATAATCAGATTTTCTAATAGTGCTTCTGAATGAATTCTTCTATTGCCTGTCTGTGCTCAGACATGAGAGCCTCAAGTCATCCCAGCAGATGCCAATATGGATTTTTTTTTTTCAAGTATTGTGATTTTCATGGATTTATTTTGGTTGATTTGTGTGTTGAGGACTGGCACTAAACACACTGAGGATCACTGGTAATTTGAGGGGTTGTATTGCCTGAAGAGAACCAGGAATTTCCATGTTACCTACAATTCCCCCAAAGAGGTGAAACACAGAACTACAGCACAGCTTTTGTTCGAATTTCAGCAAAAACAATAAGATAGAAACCAGCTACCTGAACCTTCCTTTTACCTGCTGGTTAAAAAAAAGCTCGATTTTCTTTTCCTTGAAATCAGAACCTCAGAGAAATATCTCTAAGCATTTTACCTCTTCCTGCCCTGTCCCTGTTGATGATCTTCGAAAATGCAGCACCCCTGGCTAAAACTTCTTTGTTCACTCCTTTCTCTGCTTTGTTTTTCATCAATTGAAATTTCAACACTTTGGAGAAATTTAAATTCTAGAAATTATTGCATACAATTAAAAAAAACCCCACAACTTATGTGTACTTTACACCCCTCCCTCAAATTCTCCCCTTGCAAAAAATATTGGCTGTTTTCTGCTTTACTCATCCTGGGGTATGATGTGTGCCATCATATCCCAAAAATATATATGGGAGTGGAGTGGAGGCACTCAGTGTGAGGCTGTGCTGTCCAGAGAAAGGAGAATTCTCTGCCAGAGATAAATCCCCTGTGAGATGTTTGTTGGTGGTAGGTGTTGATTTGAATTTCAAGGTTATGGCTTGGGGAGGGCACCCTGCTCAACAAATCTGGGGTCAGTGCTGGTCACTGGTGTCCAGCAGCTCATTATTGAGACAAGTGACCTGAGAAGATTTTAGGAATGGTTCTGAATTTGCTTAATCTTTATATTTTGTAGGTTTTGGTTCGCTTTTCTGCACAGCTTTGAGCTCTGTTGGGCCAGGAGCAAAGCAGGAGTGACTCAGTTCAGAAAATGCTGTTAGTTGTTAGAAACCTGGTGAGAAACCCTCTTGACACAGCAGATTTTGTGGGACTGGGAAGGATTTATCTAACCCAGACTATTTTAAGGCTTCCTCTTCTAATGTGGGAAGGTTGCACCCACAGTCCCACAAGTGAAGCCTCATCTGTGCCTATCCTGCCCCCAAAACTGATCAATGCAAAAGAACAAGGAGTGTTCACAGCACCTTTATGAAGTCTCAAATCTACCAGCAGGGTTTTTCTTTGTTGCTAACAAACCCCTTGACTTTGAAGCCTCGGCTGAAACACTCCTTGACCTTTCCAAGTGAATCGGCGAGACCCGGAGCATGTGAGGTGGGTCATATGGAACAGATTTAGATACAAACTCATATCATCCCACCAGAGGAATGCAAAGTCCCTCCAGATCCCTTCCACAAAGCTGCATCATGTGTGTGAGATAAATCCAAGGGACACAAGGGGCTGCCAGACAGCCCAAAGGACAATAACTTTGCTATCTCAAACCAAACAGGCTGCCTGCTGATTTCCCTCTTAAAGGTGTAGCCACTGGGAATGCCTGGGTGAGGGTGTCAGGGGTGGATTTATTGCTGCTTTGGCCCTGTGGTGGGCTGGGAAAAAAATGTGTAATTATGAGTATGAAGGTGCCTTTGGGAAGCTGTGCTGGATTTTAAGACATCAGGAGCAATAAGGAGTTCAACTTTTTTTTTTTTTTTTTTTTTTTTTTTTTTTTTTTTTTTTTTTTTTTTTTTTTCTAGGGACTCTTCCACCAGCTCTTGTTTTATACAATAAATCTACAAAGGTGACAAGGGCTTGGCAGAGAGCTCAGAGGTGGAGCTTCTCCTGTGCTGAAATGTGATTTCTCATAAAGGGGAGGTTTTGTGAGAGGTGTCCTGTGCTGAGAAATGAATCTTACAGGCCTGAGAGAAACATCTTATGGGCCTAAGAGAAACAAATCTTAAGGGTCTAGGAGAAATACATCTCACAGGCCTAAGAGAAATACATTTTAGGGGTCTAGGAGAAATACATCTCACAGGCCTAAGAGAAACATCTTATGGGCCTAAGAGAAACACCTCTTAGGGGTCTAAGAGAAACACATCTTAAGGGTCTAGGAGAAATACATCTCACAGGCCTGAGAGAAACACATCTTAGGGGTCTGAGAGAAACACATCTTAGGGGTCTAGGAGAATTACATCTCACAGGCCTGAGAGAAATACATCTCACAGGCCTAAGAGAAATACATCTCACAGGCCTAAGAGAAACACATCTCACAGGCCTAAGAGAAATCTTAAGAGAAACACCTCTTACAGCCCAAAAAGAAATACATCTTATGGGTTTAAGAACACATCTTACAGGGTCTAGGAGAAACACCTCTTACAGCCCTAAGAGACACACACCTCACAGGCCTAAGAGAAACATCTTACAGGCGTGAGAGAAGCATAACTTATGGGTTTAAAACAAATATATCCTACAGGCCTAGGAGAAATACGTCCTTCAGGCCTAAGGAAAATACATTTTACAAGCCTTGGGAAGTATAAACCAGTAAGAAGTGTTCAGCAGGCACGGAGCAGAGGAAATAGGTGACAGTGGGATCTGGGGGGGGTTAAAAAGCACCCAGTGCTCCAGGTGTGCAGGGAGAGATGTGGATCCCCAGGATGTCCCCAGATTGTGGCCCTGTTTTGGGATGTGCTGCTTGTGTAACTCCTCTGCACAAAACCCCTCCTCATTCATTAGGAGCTGACCTGAGGGATGAAACATCTCCCGTTCCTTTGTCATCATCTCGTTTGTTTTGGTGACATTGAATAAAGGTTCTTTGGATTTCAGAAAACCTGCTGAGGAAATACAGCTATTATTTATGATTTTTACTCATTCACATTCTATTAGCAGGAAGAGCATCTTTAAACCTTTTAGGCAATAGCTCAGCTGAAGGGGACAATTCCCTGCTGTCTCACTTTGTGCAGGAGGAGCTGCTTCAGCAGGAAAGGTTGACAGTCTGCAGGCCCCGGTGATTAAGACATTTTTCCCCAGTGAAAAAAGGAAATTACATCTTCCCTTGGGAAGGGGAGGAGGAGCTACACAACAGAAGACCATTATGGTCACCTTGTGCTGCTCCTTTTGATGGAACCCACAAATCCAGCAGACAGAGATAGTGCTGAAGGCTCTGACAGAGGCAAAGCTCCAGGCAAACCCATTCTTTAGTATTTTATTTGACACTGTGACAGTGCAAACCCTTCCCTGCTCAGCCTCAGGGCCCTTGATGAACTCTCCTCTAAATTTCCAGTGGATTTTTTAAAGGACAATAGATGCCTGACACCAGTGGTGTGCCCAAAACCCCAAAATGGGATGCCCAAATGTCATTTAGGCACTGAGTGACAGCTGGAATTTCCTGAAGATGTGGGTTTGCCCTGGTATGGATTCTGTTGGAAATCCAGCCATCAGTGGGAACCATCAAGACACAGCCCCTGGGCAGCTGGGATCCTGTTGGGAATTCTGGGGTTTTTTTAACTGGTGAAAGGTAGGAAAAACTGAAGATCAGGCTTGAGGGACAAAGCTTTTTTTGTTTGAATCATAGAAAGTTTGGGTTGGAAGAGGCCTTAAGGAACATCTCTTTCCAACCCCCTGCCATGGGCAAGGACACCTTCCACTATCCCAGATTGCTCCAAGCCCTGTTCAGCCTGGCCTTGGACACTTCCAGGGATTCCAAGGGCAGCCTCAGCTGCTCTGGGAACCCTGTGCCAGGGCATTTCTGCCCTCACAGGGAGGAATTTCTTCCCAATATCCCACCTAAACTTCCCTTCTTGCATTTTGAACCCATTCCCCCTTGTCCTGCCACTCCAGCTCCTGCTCTGAGTCTTTCTCCCTTCTCTGTAGCCCCTTCAGATCCTGGAGGGTGCAGTGATGTTTCCACACAACCCCCTCTTCTCCAGGAGGAACGCTCCCAACTGTCCCAGCCTGGCTCCTGTTCCCTTGGAAACTTCATGGTCTCGTCCAGACTCTCTCCAACAGTTCCATGTCCTTATCCTGGGGGCACCAGAAGTGTTTGCAATTTTCCAGGTGGAATCTCACCAGAGCAGAGCAGGGAGAATCCCCTCCCCTGACTCACTGAGAGGTCTCAGGTGCTTGAGCAGCCTCATTCTTCATTCCCTGATTTCCAAGCTCTTTCCTTCCAAGTGCTTTTGCCTTAGGACTCCGACTCTGACCTCTAGCACCAACATTATACCTTTAATTACGTCTGCCAGACAAATGTGTCACCTTCAACTTATTTTAGTGGTGTCTGAGCAGCCCTGGGCCAGGGTGCTGGGAGGCTCAGGGCTGACAGTGGCCTGAGCACGGAGCATTTGAAGCTGTTCCTTGTTTAATCACCCCTGTAAAGCTGGTGCTTTGCTCTTAAATTAATCAGCAGGGCTCGTATTTAAGCAACAATGATACCTGTATTTTTTTCCCCCCCTGAGATTACAGAGCCTCTCTCTCATCCACAGTAAGCTGGATTCTGCTGTTTATCTGATTTGTGGGATTTTAATAAGTTTGGCCTGCACAGAAGTAAACATGTGCTTGACCTTGGGCAGAACAGAAGAGGAGCTCAAGCCCCCGCTGTTGTTGCTGACAAAGCAAAGGGTTTAAACATGGAAATCAAAATTCTATTTTCCTTCAGTATTTATCCTGGTTCTAGTTAAGCTATTGCAGAAGAAAAATACAGCTTGGGCTACATCTGCACCAATCCTCAGATTATTAATATTCCTATTAAAGAGCAATGAGGATAAAGAGCAAATGGGCAAGAATAGGAATTTCCTTTGCTTGCCGGCACCACGGCATAAAACATTATTAAGATGATTTGTTAAATAATAGAAAGGGTTTTTCATTTCCTAATTTTCCAGCTGCAGCTAAAGCTATCTCCCGGCAACCCGCTTCTCATTCCTTAATATTTAGACTTATGGACCAATTTGAGAGTATTTTCTTTGCTGCTATGATTAATGCTCCTGTGAAACAATGTCATCGCCAGCCATCCACCTACCCTGTCAGCCTGGCATCAGCCTGGCTGTGCTCTGCTGTAATTTATGGCTCCAGCCAGTCATTTGCAAATCTAATGTTGGGGAGGCTATGAGGATGTGAAATTTGAATGCTTTCCCCTGATTTGGTAAATATCTCCCCCATTAGTGAAACAAATGGCACGGGGATCAGACATCATCTCCGAGGCTCGATAAATATTTTATCAGCCATAATGGAAATTGTCAAATTGATCTAATTGTACAATACGTTATCAACAAGATATCAAAGTTGGACATGGCCTCTGCCCTTGTCTATCATTTGCAGGCTTTTGTCTTCGATTGCCTCTTCCTGGGAGGAAAGTAGGGAAGTGCAGAGTTCATTGCAAAGTAGGGTGAAAAACAGAGCCACTGGATATCCATTTAGAAGATAAATTCTGGAGAAATAATTAACTCTCCCCTGCTTGACTATAAAGTAGGACTGCAGAGGGTTCATGTAAATCTCCCGAATGGGAGCTGCAATTTTTATGTTGAACCCATATCCATTGATCTCATACATAAAGGGAAATTATCCATCATGGATACTGCTTTTGGGGGAACATTCATGGCTTTGTTCCTTTAAGAAGAGGCTGAATGGATTCAAAAGCGAATTTTAGTTGTCTGGCAGCAGCTAGGGGGATGATTTAATTAATTTATTTTTAAAATTTAGGAGTAAAATGACCTGACTTTAGCTAAAATTAAATGTAATTACTACTCTGCTTGCAAACTGCCAGTCGCAGGAAATCCAAAGTTGTAAATAATGAAAGATTTATTTGCATGTTTGATGTTAACAAGATAAAAGTAGACTTTGCCACATTAATATTCATTCTTGTGGAGTTTCCTTGTTAAACCTCAGCCTATAGAGGTGCTTGACTTAACAGAGGTGTTTTCAGATATTTTTGGAATTTTTGCTGGGAGGGAGTCCCATCCTCTAACAGAGAAAAACCCATTTAAATAAAAATGCTGGGGGTGATTCCTCATTTCAGAATTCCCTAAAAAAGTAAAAATGGGAGAGGTTTCCCCTGCCTGGGAGAGTGAGAGAAGGAGAACTGGGATGTTCTCAGCCCCTGTTCTCTGCAGCAGATCCAATCAGGCAGCCAATATCCTCAGGGGCTTGGAGGGAACTGGAGTCTGATGGAGTAAATTCCTGATATTTCTCAAGGTGGAAAGCCCTGTCATCTTTTCTTTCAGAAAGCACTCGGTTTGCAAGCAGCCTGTTAATATTTAATGGCCTGGGACACAGGAAGGGACCTGGGCTGTGCACAGAGCGTGTGACTGGTCAAGCACTCCGTGGCTTTTTTGTTCACATTCATTTTTCCCCCAATTATGCATTGTCTAGGAGCCATAGGAGCTGTTATTCTCTGTGCCTCAGGCTGTTTATTGCTAAAAATGGGGATGTCACTCCTCCCCTGCTGCACAGAGGGTGTGGACATTGCCCTGTTCCTCAAGATCTTTGAGGTGCAGAAGGAATGGAAGAGCCTTCCTTTCTTTTCCTTGATATTGTTTGGATCTCAAAGTGCCCAAAGGTGTCCCATCCTGGGAAAGCAGCTGAAGCATGTCAGTGGCCTTTCCAGAGCTGGAATATTTAAACATGTTCCTGGATGCAGCCCTTAGTTATGTTTTTCATTACATCTCTTAGAGGCTTAAAGAGAAGGTCCACACTTGATGTTTTTGGTTTCCTGTCGTTTTGAATAAAAATAAGGAGGGAGAACACGGTATCTTAATAAGAACCTGCAATAAAAGCAGCTTTAGGTAGCTACTTCCCTTGAGGAAGTGCTTCAGGTTCAGGCTAACAAGCTGCAAACATCCTGCAGTGCATTTTCTGCTGTGAAGTGGGTCTGGTGCAGCAACTTCCAGCATCCCAAATGGGGACCAGAGGTCCATGGAAGTGTGTGTGGAATTAGAATCCATTTCAGCACGTTAATAACTGAGCACAAGCAAGATCACAACGTTCATTAACTCAGTGAAGGGTAAAAAGGGGCTGTTTTAACAAAACACAGCACACAGACAGCCCAGATCGAGGGGCTTCAAGGCAGCCCCCGTAGCCTCGGGGTGGCTGAATCAAGAGAGGTTTTTAAACATAAGCCATATGCTTGTTCTTTCTTCCAAATGTTCTTTGAAAGTCCACGTTCAGCTCTCCACCCCTGCTCCCTGTGTCCTGTGAGCATGGGAGTTGTTTGGTATGGTTTGCTCCAAAGCACTTCTGGATATGATTTTTTTTTTTTTTTAAATTTTTTTTCCCAAACAGGATCTGAGCTTGATAGAGTGATAACTCCACAGATAGTATCAAGATCCTGACATTATCCAAAACGTTTTAAAATAGTGGGTTTGGACAGCTTTAGGCTCTGTTGTGTAGCAGCATAGTAAGAAGTGGGTGTAATTCAAATTTTGTTGGAGAGGTGACACAGCTCACTATTTGCTTGGCTCAGTTTACACAGGCTCATTTCTGCAGCAATGTTTTCCTAGGTCTGTTTTCACCAGGGCTGTAAAAATACAAAATTAGTGGCCACCTTGCCTCGCAATACAGGTGAATCTTGTGAATTACTCATTCCTGTGAAAATTTTATTTACTGAATACCAACCCCCTGTGGTGCAGGACCCTCTGAGGAAGAGGGTTTATTTGGCATTAGAGATTTTGACAGGCTTTTAGCCAGGCTCAGCCAGGTACAAGTTCTACCATGTCCTTAAGGGCAACAGGGAGGGAGGAGGGCTGAGGGGAGTTTGATAAACGATCTGACCCTGGTCTTGATCAGAAATCTGGGTAAGAATATCCTGATTTTCCAGCATAGGTGGGTTTGGATCCCATGGTCCTGAGTCTGTTCATCCTTTTCACCTCCACCACTCATGCTCATGGAGATGCTGGGAGCTTTCCCACTCTTCCAGTGCAGATCTTCCACAAAGATCCACACTTGTGACTTTGTGGTGGAGGGAAGGTTTGAGCCATAAAATCCCATAAAATCCCAGCTATGGGTTCTATTTTGGCCTGGCTGGGGGCTGACTCATTCCCACTCTCCTGCCCTGTGCCCATTGTGTTCTCTGGAGCACCTCAGCAGCTCTGCAGTGTTTTTTGTCTCTCTCTGCACACACACAGAGCCCACAACCATTTCCCTTGAACAATTCAGATGAGTGTAAGCAAACCCAGATTCATCACCAGTGACCTGCACTTCAGCTCACTGTGGTGAGATATCCACTCCCAGGTTTGTGCAATCCTTCTCCTTCCATCCTGTGCACACACTCCCACTTCCCAAATCGGCAGACCTAAGATTTTTATCTGTAATGGCTTCTGGTGAAAGGAAAAAAAAAAAAAAACCACCAAAAAAACCAGTTGTTCTTAAACATTCATTTTCTAGGCCAACAATAACCCCGGCCTAGACGAATAACTCCCTCCTAGTTCCTACAGAGAGAAGTGTTAGACTACACAGACAGTGAGGTCATTCATAGTCACTATTGTTTCTTGATAACCCAATTAAGAAAGTGCAATTTATCTCGCCTGTTTCCATTTAATTATCTAATTTGTCTGCCCAGCCTGGGTAGTTATCTCCCCTGCACTCTGGGGTTGCTCTCCTGCCTCAGCCCTGCACTCCCCAGGTGCTGCTCATTCCTCTGACCTATAGCCAGGGACAGTTATAAATCAGGGGGCTGGAAAGAGCCATCACCTCCCTCTGCCTTGCTTTGTCATTATGTGTGTGCTGGATGGAGAGGCACAGAGCTATTGCCCTCCTGCTAATCCCAGACTAAACTTTAGTACAGATGGTTTATAGGCTTCTGGTTGGGATGGCTTGGGGAAAAAAAAGGTTGGTGTGTGTGAGGAGAGGGATTTGTCAGGGTGGGTGTTCCACAGCAAAGGGTTGAATCCATGATATCCACAGGAAGAGTTATTAATACCTGTAAATCCTGATATTAACAGGCTCTAATGGATGCTGTGTGTAGGAATTCTGCATTACCTGAGATTAGCTCTGCTGCCAGCTTCACTCTGGATCAAGGCAACCCCTGGGATCAACCCAGCTCCAGGACCACCCTGGAGAGGAGAACTCGGGGTGCTGGTGAGTGAGAGGCTTGAAATGCCTCAGCCCAGAGCCCCCCTGAGTCCTGGGCTGATCCCACAGCCTGGGCAGCAGGAAAGGGCAATTCTGCCCCACTCAGGTAAGACCTCACCTGCAGAGCTGCCTCCAGCCCTGGAGCCCAGCCCTGGAAGCTGCTGGGCTGGATCCAGAGGAGGTCAAGAGGATCAGAGGGATGGAGCAGCTCTGCAGTGGGGAAAAGCTGCAAGAATTGGGATTGTTCATCCTGGAGAATATCTGAGGCCCAGCCTCTGCAGGGCTCACCCACAAACGCTGTGTTAGACACAAACCCTTATCAGAGATAGAAACAGCTCAGAGATTTGTGTTCTGGGTGGAGCTCTAGAGGCCAGAAAACATCTTTTGGGGCTTACTGTGGTGAAAATGAGGCACCTGAAAAGCACTGCTGGTAGGAATTAGAGCACATTCCATTTTTTTCCCTGTCCTCAGGTTGCTGTGTAACTACAGCAGCAGTGACCTCGTGCACTTTCAGTTCTGAGTTTTGGGAGCCAGGGCCATCCACCCTTCCGAAGGTGCTGGGTGTGCCTGTGTTTTCAGTTTTGTTCCCAACTTGTTTGAGCTGCTGCTGTTTCTCAAGAGGTGTGTTCTGTGCTACTTGAAGTTAACCATGAACTGTGCTATCTGCTGATAGCTCAGCGATTGTGTTTGTTTTGCTCCAGTCCTGTGCAGTCCAAGCAGGTGGACAAATACCTCAGCAGGGTTTGGCTCTGTTTGTGTTGTGTTGTGTGTGGGTTTCTTCCTCTCTCTCCTCTCCACCCCTTTAGCCCTGGAGGAGAGGAGCTCTTGCACTCTCAGGGGTGCAGGCTGTGTCTTGCTGAATCATGTTTAGAGAAGAGTTTAGCAGTGCAATCAGAAACTTGGCATTCTGCAGGGGTTTCCAGCAAATCACTGAGAGCTCTGGCTCAGCAGCTGGCCGAGGGAAGGAGGAGCAGGTATTTGGATTTATCCCACACATCAACAAGTGAGGCTCTCCTGCCATGTTTGTGGAGTGTCAGGATTCAGTGTAACTCTGTGATTTCGTGTAATCTGCTCTCTGCTTTTGACAGGGATTATCAGATCACGTGGCTGAAGGAGCCTGTTGGGAAATGCCTCCGGGGAAGTTTCTGAATGTGCTGATTTTGTGTTGTGTATCTTCAAATCCTTGGGCATTTTGTTCAGGAATGGTTCTAATGCACTGCTGGCCTGGTGCATCCATACCTGGCTGATGCAGGGCTGTGCCTGCCCCAGGGCTGTGCAAACACTGGGATGATTTCCACCCCACGTGCACAGTGAGGGAAGAAATGCCCATGGGATGCAGGCTGGATGTGGTGTCCTGTCACCACCATGGCCAGAATTCCCAGGGGATTCATTCTCTGCCTGGTTTTCTCTGATTCTTTTTGGTATAAGGGCTCTATTAACAATTGAGTGTTGTTTTTTTTTTCCAATGGACTTTATGTCTCAAAGTTCCTATGCCTATTTGTATCTTGGCTCCTTTACTGTAAACTGTAAAGAATTAAAAACAAGATTAAGCACATCAGTGGAAATCACTCCACCAATGATGGCTGAGATGTTTATTCACATATAAAGGTGAATAATTAAGGTGATTTGATCCTGACCCACATTTTGTTCAGTGGGATAAAAACTGGGTTCATAATCCCTTGCTGTTGGTGGCACAAATCCTGAATTTTCCTGGTGTGTGTAAGAGTAGAAGCAGAGTCACAAATAATCAAACATCTTCTGGTCCTCAAGATTTGCTTCATCCTTTCAGGGTTAAGTTCCCACATTAAGTGGGAAAAACATTTGTAGATCCTGAAAGCTTTGTGTGTCTCTCCTGGATGATGATTTCTGGATCAAATATTGATTATGTGAGAAGCCATCAGCCACTGTTTGTTATTTTCCTGTTTCAAAAGGACCACTTCCACTATCCCAGGGTGCTCCAAGCTGACCTGGGACATTTCCAGGGATCCAGGGATAGCCACAGCTTCTCTGGGCACCCTGTGCCAGGGCCCTTCCTGAAGTAAAGAATTCCTTCCTAAAAAGCACAACCAATCAACCCAAACCAAACCACAGAAAGGGATCAAGAACTTTTTAGACCCTTAGGGGATGACACCCAGCAGATCCCATGCAGTACTTGGGCAAATGTTAATTCACAGAGTGCAAGAGCAGAGTTTTGAGGGTTGCTGGACATGCAGAAATTGGTGTCTGACCCTCCATGAGCATCTTATTTAATCCTTCTCCCCCTGCTCTCCCTCCCCTGTCGTTCTGGGGAACCACAGCAGTGAAATCTGCCTCTTCTTTCATGGCAGAAAGCCTGGGAAGGATCCTGTGCTCATTTCCATTATGATAAAAGACAAAACAACTAAATTAAATTGGAAGCAATCTCTGCATTACACAAGTCTGCATACTCCAAAATTCTCAAAACAAAAGAGGTGCAGGGGAAGCCAATCCCTATCGGAAAGGAGGGAAAAAGCATCTCTGGACTAGAATTTTTAACTTTTCCTTAACTCAGACCTGAAATATTTTAACTCCTCCACAACCAGAGTGGTAGAAACAGCAAAGGGGCACCGAGAGTGGATGTTCCCTGAAGGGAGTGAATTTAGGGAATGACATCACTGCTGAGCAGTGAGAGTGGGGCTGTCTGGAGCTGCACTTTGCAGATGTTCACAGGGAGATGTGGTCACCAGCCAGAGGGAAAACCAGACTTGGCAGGGGGAGGATGCCGAGGAAATCCAAACTCTCTTCCAGCACTCAGATACTTCTTTTCCTCCTCAAAAGAAAAAAAAAAAAAAAAGTTGAAACTTTGAAAGACTAGACTATTATTTGTTATGGTGAAATTGGCCACTGACCCACTGGCATAGAGCACAAGCTTTTGCATAAAGTTGTTGCTGGATTTTATTTCCTTGGAAATGGAGGAATGGAAAAGTTCACTGCTCAGGTATCTTGCCTCATCCAATTTAATTATTTTAAGCAAAAAGTGAAGAAAAAAAAAAAAAAAAAGGACAGAGGGGTAGGGGGGAGGGAATTCCTTGGAGCTCAAGTCACAATGTTATTATCAATTCAAATTCAGCTTTTCTGTCCCTTCACTCTGGATGGAACCTGATCTCATGAAACAGAGCTGCTTTACCTGCTGCTGTGTGTGCTCGTGTGCACTGAAAATTGTTCTTAATATGTTCAACCCTCTTTAATCTGTGCTGAAAACAAACGGAATAGACTTACAGGATATTTAAAATTATTACGTTTAAATAACAAATATTTGTGTAAGTGAACTTTCAGCCTTTTCAAAGACCAGATCTGGCCTTTGCTGCCTACTTGTGAATTAAATTTTGAAAGGAATATCAGGTCACATGATACCTTAAACACATTGTTAGGAAAACCTTTGCCAAGGTGACACCTGTGATCTTTGTGAGAGCTCTGAGCTCCGTGCAGGGGAAGCTCTGTGGCAGTCACTGACAGGATGGGATGCTCCCAGGAAATGTGCTCAGCATTTTGCAGGATCATTCCCTCCCTGTGGAATTCCTGAGAAGGGTCAGGACAATCACAGGTGCCCACGTAGTCCTAAGTGCCCACCACAGCATCCCTGGCACTAGGCTCAGCTCCTGGCAGCCCCAGCAGTGAAAAACAGAGAGGGTTTTGCATCAAAAGTTTTAAAATAGGATTTAGTAAAAGCCCAGACAGATCCATGGCCTTCACTCCATCACCTTGGCCAAACCACATCTCTGGGGTTTGGGTTTGCAGGGTTTTGTTTCTCATTTGTCTTTTTCTGTCTGTTAATGTCTAAAGTTTCCTGGGATTCTGTGCTGTTTTTGTCTCCCTGGTACAAGAGGGGTTTGCTCTGAGCTGTGGCCTCTGTAAATGACATTACTGCACACATACAGGGATGGCTGGAATTGGCTGGGTGCACACAAAACCTGGACCCTACAAGGGATATACAAATTTGTGAAAATGCTCAGAAATTCCATGAGCCTGTTGTTCACAGCTCTGGATTTTCCTCCCTGTCACCAAAACCCAGCAGAGTGTGGGGATCATGGCTGCCACTTGTCAGTGACAGCAGCAAAGGTAGGCAGAAAAATACAGAATTTTGAGTTTGAGGGTTGGCAGGTACCAATTCAGCTTTCTGGGTTATCAAGAAGCATCTTTTTGGCAGGGATTTATTCAGCATTGTGTTTAACACACCAGGAGTTATCCAGGATTGGGTCAGCAGTGAGTGGTGCTGGAATTACAAACTGGAACGAGCAAAAACCTTGTCATTCCTGCAGAATTTCCCATTTGAGATGACTGTGATTTAAAAATATCCCTGCAGAAGTGATGTAATCCCATAAAAGTCTATGATGAAAGTACAGACTTTTTTTTTTTTTTAAGTGGGGGGAGATATTTACATTGGGGGAAAAGCAACTCTTGTTTTTTTAGAAGGATTTCAAGCACAGTGTGGGAATTGCAGGCCCTGCTGATGGACTCTGCAGTCACCTGGCTCTGCCTCCCTCATGACTGATAAGTCCCAGCTCTGTTTTGATAAGGCTCCATGGTGACATAGCTGGGACAAAGGAGGGGCTTTCTCCTCTTACAGACAGGGCTCGCCCCAGGTGAGGCCACTGGGTTGTTCCTGAGTTGACCCATTGACCTTCTAATCACTGACAAATTATCCACTGCTGTATTCCACAGCCTTCCTTCTGCACTGTTATTAAACACACTAATTTCTGTTTTATTAGGGCAGGAGCACTGAGGGGCAATAATGACCCTCTTGGTTGACTGCAGTGAGGGGTTGTGGAAATATCTTTATGTTTTTCTCATAAATTTTAGTGTCTTGCAGTAGTTCCCATGGCAGTTTTTCAGACACTGGTGGCACAGTGGGCTGTCAGGTGTTGCATTTTATGAAATATTAGTGCTTTCAAACAGAAATCCCTATAGAGGAAAAGTCATCACCCAAGGTGTCCCCAATCCCAGAGCTGAGAAATCACTGGGCTCCCTCCTGGTGGGACCCCATGGCAGCAGCCATGGAATGTGCAGCTGGGTTTGGATTTTATTGGGATAAACTCTTCCCAAGCTGGGCTGGCACCTGGGGCTCTGCACAGGTGCAGGTTCTGCTGCAGGAGGAGGTTTTTTCCCCCCAGGTTTTTTCCCCCCAGGTTTTTTCCCTCCAGGTTTTTTTCCCCCCCAGGGAACCCCAGCACGAGGGAGCTGCCGTGGATGGGACACGGCCCAGGCTCCACTGCAGGACTGGAGGGAGTCTGAAGGGGGGAAAAAAAAAAAGCAGGAAACATGTTTGGCCTAAAATAACAGAGATAACTTGATGTTGCTCGCCTGATATTTTTTAACGTTTCCCATCAGCCTTTTCACTAAAGCATTTCCAGTTTTTCAAAGGATTGATTGTGAAGGTATAGGGAGCGTGGGGGAGGGCAAACAAATTAAGGGGTTTAAAATTACTATTAAGTATCTTATTTTCAAGACCCTTGACTGAGTCCCTCAGTTCAGAAGGGAAGAAATCAATGAACCATAGTCTACATTTTGAAAGAGAACTGGAGAGCTTAAGTTTCCAATATTGGACATCTTAAAGAAACCAAATTTTTCAGAAAGCTGCAAGTGCCCCACATTCCACACAGACATTTCCTTTCTGGTGTTTCCATTGGGAAGTAAATTCTGAGACACCCAAATTAGAATTGAAAGCTTAAAGCAGTATCTTTGATAATAATTTATTTCCAGTTATAAAGGGATGGAATTTGTTGTACTTCAGAATGTAAAAAGCAATCTAAATTAACTATTTTCCTAAAAGCTCTTTCAAACATTGATGACTGGAGGAAGTCACCAAGAGTCCTGAGTGCACAAGGTGATCAAATGACAATCTAGCCCTTATTAGGGTTTTGAGAAATTTCATGTTTGATGTTTTTCTCCTTTTATGTGTTTGTTTGGATTAATTGAGCTGCATCATCAGGAGCAGAAGCAGAACTGTTGGATACTCAATATACTGTTTTATTTGTATGTATATACAGTGTGTGTATATATATATATTTTATAGTGTGCTGACCACACTTAGTGGCACCTTATCCTTCAAGCACACAGAGGCAGAACCCCAGTGACATTTTAGGACTGAGCTTAATCAGATTTCCTCAGAAACCTGTTAGAGAAAAAGCACAAAAGCAGAGTAGATTTGCTGAACAGATGAAATGATCCAGGGAATCACAGCACTGGGACCGAGCTGGTGATAAATCCCTACCCATGGGTGGCTGGTAGGTACAAACTGGGGGCTTTTTTAATCCCAAGTCTTTTGTTGCAAGGTTTAAACAATAAATAAATCAAGTGAAATCAAAGCCTGACTTTGCCTGGAGGGCCTGGATGGGGCCGGGGCCTGCACTTGGCGGCTCTCACCAAACAGGCCCCGGCTCCAGGTTCACAGAATTATTTCCCCGTTATCTTTGTTGTCGATGCCCTGATTGTATTTAGATTTCCACAGAAGGGCTTCTGTTATTCTGGAGTAACAGGGACCTGTTGTATTGTTTGAGAGGCACTTGTTCCCGTTCTGAGGCCTTTCCATCTGTTTTCCTCTTTCCTTCCTCTCGATAGGAGCAGAATTTCCTCCCCTTCTGAGAGGGGTGGAGAGGGAGCCTGTGCTCAGCCTTCCTTAGCTCTGTGCTGGAGGACTTGCCCAGGATTTAATCCCTGTCTCTGGGCAAAGAGGAGAGGGAAAGAAGGGAGAAGGAGACATTTTTTTTGTTCATTTATTCAAAGGATTTGGAGGAAGGGCACAAGGAAGGCTTGGAGGCAGAGCAGGATCAGTTTTGCTACCTAAGAGCTTGTGGGTGGCCCACACGACACAAGTTTGGGCCCTTGTCCAGGTCATGGTGAATTAGGGGCCCACAACAGAGAAAAACCTTCTCCAACCAGTGCTAATTTCTCCCTCTTTCCTCTCCCATCCCTGCACAGCCTTTTCCTCACAACTCCAGTGAGAGCTTGAACGTGCTGGGCTGGCAAAGAAAGGTTTATTTTTTTCTCTCAGCTTTGATGTGTGTTTGCTGCCATGGATAACCCACATTGAGACACTCTGGTGACACCTTTGTGCCCACTTTGAGGCACGCAGGACTCAGCAATCTCTTGCCTCTGCCAAACCAAAGCAAGAAGAGGAATTAACAGGAAGAACACGTAAGAAAATCCCATTTTCCAAGGAAATTCCAGTGTTAATTTCTCCCTCTTTCCTCTCCCATCCCTGCACAGCCTTTTCCTCACAACTCCAGTGAGAGCTTGAACGTGCTGGGCTGGCAAAGAAAGGTTTATTTTTTTCTCTCAGCTTTGATGTGTGTTTGCTGCCATGGATAACCCACATTGAGACACTCTGGTGACATCTCCATGCCCACTTTGAGGTGGGCAACCTCTTACCTCTGCCTAACCAAAGCAAGGAGAGGAATTAAGAGGAAAAACACGTAAGAAAATCCCATTTTCCAAGGAAACTGAGCATCCTTGGGTGGTGGCAGCGGGGCTCTGTCTCCAGGTGCCCCCCAGCTGCCTCGACCAGCTCTTATGCAACCTTGTCCTCCCCTCTGAGCCCGATGGGATAATGGATTTCTTTAAATTAATAACGCGTAAAAGGAGATTTACGCCGCGCCGCCGCAATATTGTCTTTGCCTTTTATTCCTGCATTTGTCACTGTAATCCCAGGTCGAGGTGTGCAGTGGGGGGGGATAAATAATGAAGGCTAAAAAAAAAACAACTTCTGTCATCAGCCAGAGCCATTTGCAAATTCATCACCAATATTCTTCGGGAAGCACAGACAGAGGGGAATGAAAAATAAGGAGTGGTGCTAATATATCTCACTGATTTCCATCTCCCATTTATTCCACTTTGAGCTGTGATAGAATGTGAATCCCAGGAATTGCCATTCCTTTTTTTTTTTTTTTTTTAGGGATGAGTCTAAGGTTGCTCCTGAACCTCTGAAGCAACGGAGTAAATACAGAGTAAATACCAAGTTAATGGAGTTTATAGTCAGACATAATACACTTACCTGGAGGTTTTTGATTATTTAGGGTTTAACTTAATGTGGACAAAATAGTGAGGAAGTTGTGGCAATTCTTTAGCATTTAAACTGCTGGGGGAAAAAAAAAATTAAAGGCATGTTTAAAAAGGCAGGGAAATAAAGCAACTATTTTAAAGTAGAAGTCCTGTAAAGATTTATTTATGCATTATTACAAGAATGTCTGAAATAAGTTAGAAGAGTCACCCTGAAGCAGATGCAATTTCTAATTTCTTTAACCTTCCTAAAAATATGTTGCAACTCCTAAATTTTGAAATTGTGGTCTTGTGACAAAAAGAAAATGTGGTATTGCAAAAGAGCTTCCCTTGCCATATTCCCTGAGCATCCCAGCCTAGGAATTCTTACCAAATTCTGGGGTTAAAACCAATTTTTTTCCCTCAGATGAAGTGTGACACTCAGCAGGGGTATTCAGGATAGAACAGAGTATCTAATGCATTAATTTAAAATAAATAAAGGCGCTTTTATAAACTTCTACTGAAGCTTTTGTGATCTCCCTGGTACCAAACTGATTCCATGAGCTTAAAAATTCCTGAATTTCCAGGATCCAGTGTTGGATGCTCAATCCCTGCCAGGCCCAGGCAGCAGAGTGAAACCAGAATGTAGTAGCACTCGGAGAAGGGGGAGAAGATGAAATATATCACAAGATAATAAGAAAATAAACCATTAAAAGGCTCTGTTTCCCATTATCATGTGGTTTTATGTTAATGAAGTTGTTCCAGGCCTGTTTGAGTTTAACTCAAGCAGGGGAATATGAGTAATATGAAAAATATGTGGGGCTGAAGACCCTAAGTTGAAAAGTCTGTGAGCCATGGGATGTTTTTGTTCAGCAGGCATTTCACAAGAAGGAATAAAGCAGCCAGAAAGTGGCACGGAAAAAAACCCTCAGTGCCAGATTTTCCTTTTTTTTTTTNAAGTTTTTCCTTTTTTTTTTTTTTTTTTCCTCAGCCCTGGATCCCCAATTCGTGTCCACCAAGTCAGGGCAGCCCTGGTTGGTGTGGAAAATTGGGATGTCCAGCTGAGATTCATCCTCTTGGTTGTCCATATATTTAGAAATGCTTTTATACATCGTAAAATTAAAAAAAAAAAAGAGATTATATTAGTGGTAAATTGGCAGCTCTGTCCAGGTTGAACTAGAGTTGGGTGTTTTTTAGACAGATAATTGTTTTCTAAAAGAAGAAAAAAAAAAAAACAACAAAAAAAAACCACTGGAAGTAGGGTTTGGAAAGCTGCTTCCATCAGAAAATGGAAAATTGTGAAAATGGCCAGGCTTGAATATTTTTTGTAGTGTTTTATTTCAGAAAAGCTGAAAAATTGAGCTCTGACCTGAACTGACCTGATTTTAATACCAGAAAAAAGTCAGCACAAAAGACTAAGACATCCCAGATGTAGCAAAAACAGATTCCACTGTAAATTGAATGATTTAATTTAAGAAAATTATTATTTTCAGTTAATTGAAAATGTTGATCAAAACCTGTCATTTAACATATACTGAGCTCTTCAATTTTTTTTTTCCCTTTAAAAATGAACTTCAAAAATTCATGTTCCACGATAACAAGGTTCATATCCAGAATCTGGGTTGGAAAAGTTGTGAGCTTTTGTTTGTTTGTTTGTTGAGTGGGATGTTGGTCTTGTTTTTGTTTTTATTTAATGATTTTTTAAAAAATTCAGCTTTTTATTTTCCTACTGGATATAAGGAGCAGTGAAGCCTCAGAATCTGGATCTGACCCTTGCCCCAGGCGAGTTAAAAGATGTTCATTCTCCTTTTTGAAGGTAGATATTTGTGTTCTCAAAGCAAAATCTCCTAAAAATCAAAACAGAAATAAAGAACCCATCCCTGATTTGAGGAAAATAATTTTTAAACCATTACCTCAAAAAGAGAATAGACCAGGTTGCTCCTTGGATACTGCCAGGGATGGGGCAGTCACAGCTTCCCTGGGTAGTTGTTGACAGGAGCAGAATTTAAATCTAAATCAAAATAAAATGGTAATTTTGATAATTGCTGTCCTTTGAATGCATCTACATTTATTTTTTTTTCCTGAAAAATCAACAGCAAAAATCAGCAACCCTTCAGACACCTGGTCGACAACATAAGAATTTTCCCTCTCTAAAAGAAAGCTTGAAGTCCCACTCGCCAGCAGTTAATATTTCAGACTGCGGCACAATCGCTGGCCAGCAGAAGCAAAATGTAAAAATATTTTTATCTTAAATATTTTTCTTAATAATAGCTTCAAAGGCAGAGAAATAGCTGGTTGGACTGCAGCTGACTGTGGCCTGGCAAGGCCGAGCTGGGGGGAAAGAGAAAACCTTGGATTTCGGTGTGTTACTGGCTGGGGTTGGAATGTGGATTATTTTGCCCTGGTGTACGACCCAGAAAAAGTGTTTCTAGAAGGAGTAACACGGGAGGAGGAGATGTTGTAGATCTGTGTGTGGAGATCCCACCAGGAATGAGGCTGTTGTATGGATTTTACATCGAATCCTTCTGGATTTAGCTATCGAGTCGCAATGGAAATGTTCATAATTAACAGTGGGGAGTGGAGCTGTGGGTGAAAGTGGGGTGGAATGGAGTGGTTAAATGGGAAAATTCACTTTATTCCATGGTTCTAATCAATAATCTCCCTCCCATGAGTGAGGAGATCAGGAAGTTGAGTGTGGAATCCCTGAGGAAGTTTGGGATACTCCTGGTGTGGGTCTGTAGTAAGGCTGAGGGTTCTTTCCCCATCTCTTGTCTGGATGAGAATAAGAATTTCCCCTCCTCTTCTCATAGCAGTTGTGCTCTCTGTGTGTCAGGAAAGGGATTGGGAGGGAGGAAAAGCTCCTGTCTGAGCCCCAAGGATGCTGAGGCTGCCCTGGGGAGCCCTGATTTTGCAGCTGTCCCCAAACCTGGCTGGGTTGAGTGCTCAGCTCATCCAAAGAGCTGCCCCATTTCTGGAAGTGTTCCAGGCCAGGCTGGACGGGTCTTGGAGCAACCTGGGATGCTGGAAGGTGGAACGAGGATCCCCTCCCAACCCAAAGCATTCTGTGCCTCCAGGCAGGCACAAATTTTAAGCAAAACTCTGCTTTTGAACATTAAAGCTACTTTTGCATCCAACCCAAGCTCTGAAATGAAAGGGAGTCGCTTGTGTCGTGTGTGAGGCCACAGGAGCCTCTTCCAGGGCTGCAGAACCTGTGGTTTGCACCTCCACTGCCTCTTGTTCCTGCTTTGATGTTTAAATTCACAAAAATCACAAATGGGACAAAATTGCTTTGTGGGGTGGAAGAGCCTAAATTGGCCCAAGGTGGTACTGGGTGCTGGCAGTGGTGCAGGGAGAGGGGAGCACATGGGATCCCTAAAATCCCCCAGGGAGTGCTGCAGAGGGGCTGCAACATTAACCAGCAATATCACCTTGCCTCCTGTTTTGCTGAGATGAATTAACTGGCAGGAAATCATGGATTTCCGAGCCCGGCTTTCCTTACGACATTCCTCGCTGCAGAAAAGGAGAATTAAACCGGTGAAAGGGAGTAACAAGAAACAGGTTCTAGAATGATCCTGTGTGGTAGGAGGGAAACAGCATCGACCTGGGGAGTAGAAGCTCTTTTAGGAAAGGGATTTGGAGAAGAGAAAGTGGCTGAGGGAATGGAGAGTGCAGGGAATTGATCTGGAGATGCTGGGTCGCAATGCAGGCATAAAATCTGTTAGAGGTAAGGATAAACCAAAAACATCCCAAAAAGCAGGGCTGTGTCACAGCAGTCCTGGGTTATTGGGAGTTATTTCAGAAAGTTCTCTTTTTAAAAATTAATTTCCTTAAATCTGTGATGGGTTCCTTAGCTCTGCTTTGATTTTTAAGAGATTTTTCTTGGCGAAAACGTATCTGGCTTTGAAGAGAGAATGGGCATCTCTCACAGCACTTGGCTCTGTGTGTTTGCAGAACTGGGGGGGAGAATCCTCTGAGCACTTCTGAAAATTTGCCCTTAGATCCCTTATTAGGCCATGAATGGGGGAAAAAAACAACAAGACAGCAGTTAAAAGTTTCGAAGGAGATTTTTGGAATTCTCACCATGGTTTTATCATCTTCCCAACGCTGAATGGTCTCACTGTTGGAACTGCTGTGGTGGGAGTTGGGGACTGATGGGACAGGGCAAGGCTGCAGGAATGTGCTTTCCTTGCCACGGATTGTCCAGTACAGCAGGAACATTCAAACCATTGCAAAGATTCATTCTTTGCCCTGTTCTTCCAGAGCTCGTGTGAGTTCCCCTTCCTTGTGCATTTGTACAGGACCACATTCCTTCAGATTCCCCTTTTCAGCTGTTTCTGATGACTTCTGAATTTAAAACTTGCAGTTATTTCCATGTATTGTCCTGGATTGCTGCAACACTGTCTTGAAGAACACGAAGACTGTGACACTGGGAAAAAAATTCAGTTTTCTAGGGATTGTAGTGTTTGGGTTTGGGGTGTTTCTTCTCTAAACGTTGTTCAGAAATTTGAAATTAGAAGCCACATTCCAGGAAAACAATGAGGACTCCTTGCCATGTTCCCTGATAGCTTCTTTCCAAGTGTTCCTGGGCATGAGTGGCCAGAGCTGGGGATCTGGAAGCCAGCAGTTCTCAGGGATCAATATTTTGGAAGTAGGATGGGAGGATCCTTTTGGTTCCCTGTGAAATGTGGTTGCTCTCAGCATGAGAGGAAACAGCCTCAGGCTGTGCCAGGGGAGGCTCAGGTTGGACACCAGGAGGAATTTCTGCATGGAAAGGATGCTCAGGCCTCAGAAGGGGCTGCCCAGGGAGGTTTGGGGTCCCCATCCCTGGAGGTGTCCAAGGAAAGGCTGGATGTGGCATTCAGGGCTCTGGGATGGGGACAAGGTGGGGATTTAGCACATCTTGAGCTCGATGGCCTTAGAGGTCTTTTCCAACCTCAGCAATTCTGTGATACTTGAAATTTTCAGAGAGAGAGAGAGAGAGGAGAGGTTTTGAGGAACAACCTTTGATCAAATCAACTGTGCTTCCAAGAATTTCCCAAACTGTTTCTGGTGAGGCACTGTGGATTTAAGATCAAACTCTTGCAATCTCTCCTGCTTGGAAATTACATGAGGGATGTCAGGACCAGCAAGAGATGTCCTCACCTTGCAGACATTACCTTCTCCTCCACCATTCCTCCCTCATTTCTCTCCCCTCTCCTTTTTTCCCCGCCTCAGCATCTTAGCGAGAGAACCGCGCGATTAAAAAAAAAAAACCAAAAAAACCCCAAAAAACCCCAACTCAACCAACTCAACAAAAAATTCCTTTCTTCCCCCAGCCCCGTGGCTGAGCTCTCCTCTCCTGTGCTCGTGTCCCAGAGCCGTGCTGGGGTCAGCAGCGAGCTCAGGCTTTTGTCAGCGTGATTAATAGCGCTGTGGATTGTCGTTAATTCACTGGCTAATGACTGCAACTCTGGCCGCTCCCGGAGTAATCGGGTGATGTATGTGGGGAGCGAGCACCTCATGGCAGAGGTGAAAATCATTTCGACAAGTCAAATATTGTCACAGGGAACAAATGGCTCTCCCTGTTAATAAAAATTAATGAATTTTTTTTTACCGCTAAATGAAGCCGTGGAGGGAAAGGGGAGTGGAGTGGAGGGGACAAGCTTGGTGGAATTAGAGAGCTTTATTCGGTGGTTAAAAGTATAAACATCTTTATTAAGGAGGTGATGGGATGTGGCAAGGGGTGGTGGGGCTTTTGTTTGTGCTCTGGAAGGGTTTGCTCTGATGCTCCAAAGCTTTCGGAAAGTTTGGGGCTGCGTCTGCGTCGGGAGGGAGAGGAGACAGAAAACAAAGGGGTTTAGTCTGGTGGAGAAAAGATGAATATTTAATATTAGGAGGTGGTGGATCCCTGCCTTCATTCTGTCAAGGAGTGCCCTGGCTGCTCTCGGGCACAGAACTTTGGCAAAGGCACCTCAGAGCTTGCCCAGTGCTGGCTGCTTCTGCTTTTCCATCAATTCCCTGCCCAGCCCAGCCTCCAGTTCCACCAGGATTCAGATAATTGTTGACACCAAGCCCAGGCAGGGATAGGTCCTGTGGGAGAGGTTGGCCTGGTGGGTTTCGAGACCAGTTGGGAGAGGAAGGACTGGCACAGCAGAGGCAGCACTCCTAAAAAAGTCAGCAGAATTTTGGGATTCTCCATCCCAAACTGGTACTTTATCACCTGTTATTTACTGAGCTCTGCCTCACAAGTAATCACAGACGAGTTTGGATTGGTTTTGTGAGGATTTTTGGCTCTGATTGTGCTGATGAGAAGCGCTGGCTCCTGTCAGTGAGGTGATTTTTGAGGTGCAATCCCTGGAGCAGGTGATTGGGGTGCAGGATTGGGGTGCAGCCCACCAGCACCTCAGAATTCCAGGGAGAGTGGTGGGAACACTGCTGGAGTCCTTTGGGGCTGGGTTTTGGGACCACTGCACAGGGATGCACTCCTCTCAGGGAGCTTGGATCCACTCCTGGCTTGCGTTCCTTGTAGTTTTTATACTTTACAGGCTGACTGATGAAAATTCTGGTATTGAGTAGAAAACAAGAGTTAAACAACCCTGCTCTGAGGCCTTGTTAGTTGTATCAAACTGGTGAGGGAAATCTTCAAGCAATTCCACCAGTTAAAGTCAGGTATATGAAGAAAAATCACACTTGACCTGCCAGGGACCTTTAAGGTTCTCTGAGTTTCCATGGATTTGGCTGTGGAGGGAGCAGAAAAACAGAGGGATTAGAGAAAGAAAACACAGGGAAGCTTTAGACAAACAAACAAACAAAAACCCTCAGTGCACTCCTGGAGGGAATGTTGAAGTGCCCAGGTTCCTGCTGCAGCCAGGGCACAGAGACATCCTGCAGCTTTATTTTTTTGGGAATGCTGGAGTTCTGCAGAGCTGCTCTGACAGAGGCTCTCTCGGTGAACACAAGGAGAAATATTTGTGCTACTTAAAAATGCCTCACTTTTCACAACTGCGTATAGGTGCTGTCTTGGGAGATAAAGATTTTCATATTTTTGGGTTATGTTTCCTTTAATTAACTAATTTCCCTGTCTGCATTTAATTTTAATGCAAATATATTTGCTGATGATCCATAAAGCAGGATGTTTTCTTGGCGATTTTAATTCACTTTTTGTGGGTATAATTTTATGGCTAGCAAAGTTAAGAAATGTGTTTAAATCTCTGAACAACAGTGAAAACTTCCTGCATAAAGGATTATTAATTGTCAGCTAATAGGGAGGGTGATGATCTCTGATTAAACACTTAGACAAGGTGTTGATTTGTATTAATTGTTGAAGATCCCATTAGGGTGTTAACTCCTGTTTCCTGTAACAGTATTTTGGATATTGTTGTATTTTTTTCTGTTGAGTTGAAGCGTTCTTCCCTGATGCTCTCAGCTCTGTGTGGTGGGGATGAGAACTGGATTCCAAACAGGATCAGTTCATAGATAAAAAATACTGGATTTCCTAATTTATAATTATTCACTTTATTAGAGGCAGTGGGTATTTTATAAATGCAGGTCAACAGGCAGCTCCTGCTGCAGCTTCTGCTTTCGAGGGATATTTTATGTGTGTACTTGAACACTTGGCATATATTTCATAGGAAAATCCACCCTATTTGTCAATGAGACAGACTAAATTAAAACTTGATTAGGCAATCCCAAATCTGGGTTAAGTGTTACTGTGTTTAAAAGCAAATTTTTGTGGGAGATAAGAAATGAAGAGCTTTTTTTTTATTATTTTTGAAAAAGACACTGAAAACTCCAAATTTCAACTTTGTGGACTTTCACATAACTCACTGGTGTGTTCAGATTTATAATAAATGAACACCTGGCTAAAAATACTTTTTATAGAGATGGACAACTTTGCTTTGTGTAATAAATAACACGAGCCAGAGCTGCTCCTCCTGCCCTGCCTTTAATTCCTCATTTTCCAGAGCAGCTTGAGCAGCCTTGGTTCATCTCTTTAACGTGGCCCATGTGACTGCTCCAAATCCAGGAGCTGAAGAGTTAAGGCACAAATAAAAATCTCAAGTTCAGACTGTCAGCTTAGATAATGCTTAGCAAGGGTCGAGGGAAAAAAGCCAGTTGTGATTTAGAAGAAAAACAGTGAGATTTGACCAATTCCATGGAATACCTTTCTTAGCCCCGGGGCGAGTGGAAGTGGTATATTAACCAAGGAATAGAGCAGAGGAGGAAAAAGGCCAAATCACATTTCTTTGAAACAAAGAGGCTTTTTACCAGGAACAAGCCTTGATAAAAATTACAGTGGCATCGCAAGTCATTTCAGCCGCTCTGCCTCGGGCCATATTAGAGCAGTGAGGAAATAGGGGATGCAGCAGCCCTGAAATACAAATACAGTAGTCCCAGGAGTGTTTTTAGTATAAATAATCCTTTTTAGAATAATGTAGTGGCTTTAAATAGGGCCAGGTGGTGGGTGCAACACCCAGGATTGCTTTGGAAGGAGGAGAGGGAAGCAGGGTGGAGAAGCTCTGCCTGGATGTGGGGAGCGCCCTGGGGGAACCCCAAATCCTTGTGCTTCCACAGCTTCCCAGGTTCTGACTGAACCAGAATCCAGTGCAATCAGATTAAAATGAATGTGAATGGATCTGTCAGGCAAAGCCAGGAGGATATTGTGGTGTGGTTATGAAATGAGTAGGTCTAAAACAACTGTGGAGTTTTCTGTGGAATTGGGCAAAGTTCCTTTGGAGAAGATGGGATTCCCCCAGGAATCCCACCTGTAACAGTGTTTTCTCACAGTGCAGGGGAAGGATTTTCTGGAGTGTCACATCCCACTGCCATTTGTTGAATCTCCCATCTCTCCTGTCTTACATTTTGCAGACAAACTCTGGGAGCACTTTCAGAAGTTGTAAATAGAGAACAGTGGGGAAATGCAGGAGGATTAAACACAAGCTCAGATCTTTGTCATGTTCTTGTTCTTAGAGAGAAAAAAAGCACTTGAGTGGCCAGGAGAAAAGTGCCCCAAACAGCAGCTCTGTGAAGGTGCTCCCAGTGCAAACATTTATTGAAACTGGGACAGGGACAGGAGAAATGGAGAGATCTCTGCAGAGAACAGCATGAACACCCCCAGTTGTTCCTTACTGTCATCAATTGCCCAGTTAAAATTCCATTTCTCATAGTAATTAAACATTTCTGCAATCATCAGGACACTGGTAGCCAGAGGAAAGGTGTTTGGCCAAGGAAAGGAGTCCAGTTCTGATCCCAAAATATCAAGAACCTGACTTGTCGGCCCAGTGGTGGGAAATACTTGGTAGACCTCTGAATTTTCCTTATTCACATGGCCAAAGTGTGACAGGTGAAATGTGAATTGGCTGGATGGACACAAATGGATGGGTGCAGTCACAGATGTGTGCCAGCCACCAAGTTCAGATGCACATTTGAGGTTCAGCTGCTGACATTGTCCCTGGTTGTCACAATGTTTTGCCCATCCCAAAGCTGTAACATCAGTTTTTGGGCCATTCCTGGTGGGAAAAGGAGCTGGTCATTCCTGCTTGGATTGGCTGTGAAGGAAGGGCTGACAAAGTGATCAGTGAGGTGCCCAGAAGATGCCCAGGACACTGAGAAAACACAAATATTTTGTGGCTTGGTGTGCTCCAGGCAGGTTGGAATGTGTGGGAGCATAAAAAGAAACACAAAATGAGTCAGGGGCTGTATGTGAAACCCCTGAGCATTCCATGGGCTTTGGGAGTGAACCCATAAGGAGTGGGAAAGCCATTTCCAGCTGACTTCTGAGCACAATCCTCTGCTCCCAGCCCAGATTTAGTCTGAGGAGCTTTGTCCTTGTGGGTCACACCTCTCTGGGAGGAAACCAGCCCAAGGATCAAAGCTGCAGCCAGAGATTGAGAGTCCTTTGTGTGTCCCATGTGGGGCAGAGCTCGGGCAGCCCCTTGTGTGCCAGGAGGGGTTTTCACCCACATCTTCACTTCCAGGTCTGGGAGAAACATTCCTGGGTTAGACTGAATGCTGAGGGTGCAGCAAAAATGTGTTTTTGAGTGAAAAACTCATTTGTTTGTCCAAAGCTTGGGGAGGACTCAGCTCAGTGACCCAGTGGGGTCTGTGCTAAAAGGTCTTGAGCTGGAATGGCTGGATTTGGCTTCACTGATATTGTGAGCTGGAGCACTTGGGAAACTCTTTGGCAACGTCCCTGTGCATTCTATTTGTGCTGTTTGTAATTAAAGAGTGTGTGAAATAATGATAAAGACTTCCAAAGACCGAATTTAAAAAATAGGGCAGACCCATTAGAAAAGATGGAAAAAGTTTTACAGATTTTTTTTGGCTTTAAGATGGAGGGGTGGTAGTAGAAAAGAGCTTGAAATACAAACATAGAAATCTGGTAAATGTGGACAGAGCTGAATTTTAAAAAAATATCCGTGTGGTGTTCTGAGTGTCAAGGAAAATACAATTTGCAGAGTACAGCCTTACTTAGGAGGGCAAAAATAGGATGCAGGATATTTTCCCCCTCTTTTTGCAGAGCTCTGCTATTTCTTCCTCGATACAAAACCAGCGAGCTTCCCTGGAATTTTTCTTTTTTTAAATTTTTTTTTTTTTTTTTGGGCCAGGGCAAGGCAAATCCAACTTATCTGGTGGCATTAAAATGTGCGCCTGTGCTCGCCTGTGAAAAATAGAGCCCCGCTTTTGACACCCACCTCACGGCTCCGTCCTGTGCCCTGCATTGATTCACTGCTCCCCTTTCATTCCCCATTCCGTGGGCACCATCCCCTTTCCCCTTCTCTGCCCTCCCCTCCTCTCCACCCGCGATGTTCCCGTCAGGAACTGGAAATTGTTATCGATTAATATTAATATTCTTGTTTTGAGAGGGGAAAGAAAAAAAACAACAACAACAACAACAAAAAAAATGCCTCTTTCCCCCCCCTCTCTGCTATTAATCTGCCGTGTTAATAATGCCAGGACTCCTGTTTGGGACCCTGGGGAAGCCACAGTGAGCGGAATGACAATGAGACGGTGACAACAGCCCCAAAGGCTCCGCTTGGCAGGGACGTGAATTCCAATGGCGAGGGCTCCTTTTGGAGGCTCACAAACGCTTTATTCTCGCTCCATGGTCTGACATCCAGCGCCGAGAGAAATATCCAGCACGGGCTGTTGGGTTTGGTTTTTTTTTTTGGGAGAGCCAGCCCAAGTGCATTTCTTTATTTATTCTAACTAGGTAGCGTTTCTCCCGGAGGAGGATTTTTCCTCTGGCGGTCGTTTTCCCAAAGTTCCACTTTGCGGCGTTTTTCGCGGGGTTGGAGAGTTTCTATAGATTTTTTTTAAAAAAGGGGGAGAATGGGGGGGATTTTGGAGCAAAAATAAGCAAACCACTGCAAAGCAATGATGGTTTTTCTGCACTGAGTGGAGATTTTTCTCCAGGCTTGCCTCTTTTCCTTCCCTGAATTTTCTTTTTTTTTTTTTTTTTTTTTTTTTTTTTTTTTTTTTTTTTTTTTTTTTTTTTTTGCTGTTGTTTTATTTCTCTAGATTCTCCCCAAATGTTTGTTACCACCCTGGTCATACACTGTACGTATCTTGTGACATTTCACTGGAGCTTTTATCTCATAAATAGTTCAGAAACTGAAATCCCAAAGGCTGATATTTTTTCCAGTGTCTTTAATAATATGATAGCAAAGCCTTTTTGGGGTTTTTTTTTTGGGGTTTTTTTTGTTTTTTTTTCTTAAAATAACCAACTTTATCGACTGCATCCAAATATGGATCAAATCAACATTTGGACATAGCGCAAATTGTAAAAATGTCAGCTTGAATTCAAATATAAAAAAGATTGTGGATTTGGGGAGATCAGGTGAAGCGAAGTTACGGACAACACGCAACAGCAACAACAACATTCTCTGAGGAGTTTGATTCTGAAAGGATCTTATGTGGAAATATTTTTGATGCCTGGTTGAACCAGACTTTTACTGGAAATATAATACTGGCATTTAGAGCAGAGTAATTTGGACACTTTCCCTGCTGGTTTTACTAGAGGAAAATGGGTATTAAGGAACACACTGAAATACTGTTTCGAGCTTTATTCTTCATTTCTGCCAGCAGAAATCCCTTAATAAAAGAAAACACTTAATTTTTTTTTTGCTTAAAACCAAAGGCACTTGAAATCCTTAATACCTGTTCTACTCACAGCCAAGTTCTGCAGCAACTGCTTTTAGAATGTTTATTGAAAAATGCACCCGATTAACTCTGCTCAGTCCTCATCTGCTCTCGCTGCTCCTTTCGGATCTGCTTTCTGTTTCTTTTTAATAAAAGAACTTGAAGCTGCTTCGAGAGGTGCAGTTCCAGCTAAGACAAAGCAGGGCATAAACGTGAGACTTGAAAAATGAGTATACAAAACAAGTACAGGAAAGGGGCTGCGTTTGCAAGGGTTTCATTTTTATGGGAGTCCCTTTTCCTTTTCACTCGTCCTGCCTCATTCCTCACTGCCTCTGCAGTTCTGAGTATTCTTCAGCAGTAAATTGGGTTTTTAATGTATTCTGCAGCAGTTCTGCATCAGCCAGACCCGGGGAAGTTCCGTGTATTTTGTCCTTAAACTCCAGCTACAAAGATTTGGGCAGCAGAGCCAGACTCAGCAGTACCCGGGGCAGGTTCCTGTGCTGGGAATGCTCAGAGCTTGTCCCTGTCTGGAGTTTTACACAGGGATGTGCTAAAAACCTGTGGCTCCTTCAGATTTCATTTCAATGGCAGCTATAAATTAAATTTTCCACGTGCAGCCTGGCAAATGTGAGTGTTTGGGGCTGTCACTGGGGTACAGGGAGCTTGGCCAGCAGAGTTTGGAGCAGCTGGGTCCCTCAGGGATGGGTTCCTGACCACTCACCTCCAGAATCTTGTTTGCCCCATCAGCATCTTCCTGCTTCTTGAGCATTCCCAAAATTCTGTGCTTTGTAGTGTGGAAGTGAAATAGAATAATTGTTTTAAGGGAAACGAGGTGAGAGTGGAGTTTTGGAGCTGGGCTGGTGGATTTGTTGTGGGATCAGCTCAGATCAGACTGAGTACCCAATGATTTGAGGTTGGCAGGCTCTGAATTTCCCATGCACACCTATTTAGTGGAATTTAACTTGTCAGCTGGACAAAGCCAGTGATCTGTGACTTGTCCTGTGACAACTGTGCCACAATTCCAGCTTGAACAGGGAATAGGGAAGACCAGATCTCACCCACAGCCATTTTGATTGTTCCTAATTCCTTTTACTCACAGCATTTTGGGTGTTCTCAGGTGTCAGGGAGCTGTGAGGAACTCTGGATATGATCTAAGGAAGAAAAAGGATTATTCCACTGAGAAATAATCTGAGGTGCTTGGTGTGTCAGTGTCATGTGGTGTTAAAGGCCCGAGTTTCAGGAGGAATCCAAAGGGAAGAATACTAGAATTCCAAGCTGGGTATCTCTATATATGTTCAGAAAAGCTGGAAAAACTGCAGCAAGTTGTAGCAGAAGTGCCCAGTGAAGTGAAAAATTAAATAAAGTTTTGTGTGAGCAGCACCATTTCTCAAAGGTGAAAACAGCTCCTGTGACATTCCCTTGGCACTGTGGCACAGGGGCAAAACCACTTCCCACTCATGGCCACTTCCCTGCCTGGATATTTATTGCCCAAGCCTTTTTTTCAACTGTTAAATTTGTGTAAATTAAGGGGGTTTGTGAGTGAACAACAGAGGAAAAAAGACATTTCCTAATGGTCATTTAAAGCAGAATTTTCTCTGGCTCTGGCAGCAGCCAGAGGTGATGGGGAAAGCTGACAGAGCAGCCTCTGTACTCTGAGGACCTGGTCCCAGGGAGTTCCTCGTGGCCAGGCTCTGGTTTGGGTGCTGGATGTGTTGATTTCAGACCAGTATCCACCAGCAAGTGTTGTAGATCCCAGAAGAGCTTGGATGGAGATCGAGGAGAAAGGTTCTTGCAATGAATGGGAGGAAGAAATTGGGTGGTGGGCTTGAAAATCCTGAACAACTGTTTATTGTCCTTTCCTGACAGAATTCTCATTAATATTGTCCATGGATGGGGGGAAAAGCCATTTTTATATGACCTTGAAGCATTTAATGCTTCGGCCCCATCCTTCATGGAAGAGGAATAATTCCTCTCATGACATTTTGTCACTAATTTGCATCTTTTCTGGCAGAAGTATTTCACACAAACTTCCAGAGAGGGTGTTGCACAATCCAACCCACAAAGGCACATTTCTCTCATCACACAAGGCTAAAGAAAAGCCTGGCTGGTGTTTGGAGCACACAGAAGTGAGAGTTCCCCCTGGGAATCCAGGAATTTCCCTGTGTGCAGGTTCAGGTTTGCACCCAGAGGGGAGAAAAATCTGGGAAGGAAGGTGTGGATCCATGAGGAGGGTGAAAGTTTAGGGAGAATTCTCATTTCTTCTCATTTTATGTGAGATTTAGAGACTCACAGAGCTCAGGAATGCCAGCACTGGATCCAGAGCTGACTGACACCAACAGCTCCCACCACCTTGAGGGAAAGCTGGATTTTTGGGCCAGTCCTGCCAGGCAGATTCAGCAGAGCAGAGCCTGGATTTGGGATTTCCTATTGTATTTCAGCTGTGGCCATCAGGTGGCAATCTGACCACTGGGATCATTCAGTGCTCCAGGCACTTTGGGGTGGGTGCTCCTTGGGCTTTCCAAGGCCCTTTGTGATTTTTTGGGTGGTGTCTGCCAAGCTCTGGGCTGTGCCTGCTCTCAGCTCCTGCCCTGTGCAGGGCACACAGGGATGGGCAGCGAGGCTCCTGCAGAATTCCCAAGGGATTAAGGCAGGATGGAGGGCAGGTATTCCTCAGAATTCACCTGAATTGAGGTGAGATGAGCAGCACAACACCCCGAGGTGATGAGCACTGTCAGCAGTAGTTCAGCACATCCTTAATGGGAATATTTCCTTCTTGGTTGAGCAGGGCTGTGTTTCAATGAGCTGATCCAGCTCCTCTGGCCTACAAAGGGGTAGAAAAGTGACTTTATTTTTGGTCTGAGTCCACAGGCACAATCCTGTCACCCCAGAGCTAGAAATGTAGGTGATTTTGTTTACTGGAGCTGTGAAATAAAAAATCATGGAATCAGAGAATGCCTTGGGTTGGAGTGACCTTAAAAATTATCGAATTCCAGCCCCACTGCCATGAGCAGCTCTCACTAGACCAGGTTGCTCAATGCCCCTCAAGATATTGCTCCAAGTGCTCAAACATTACCTGCCCTCTTCCTCACCAGCAGCCATTATATCAGGAATTGTTTGGTTGGGTTGTTCTGTTCGCTTCCCTGGGGAATGTTTCTAAAGGAAAATCTCTCAGTGCAGGGACCTCAGCACACAGTGGAGCTGTGAAGCTGGTGGTGATGTCCCTCTTTGGGCTGGAAAACATTTGAGGTCACCCCACTGCTCTTCCTGTAGAGCCAGAAAATGGAAACAAATCCCAGGGAAGTCCTGGCCTAATGAAAGTTTTCCTGATAATAATTTATATTATAGAATTACTATTATTATTATATATTATAATAACCACTTAACAAGCAGTTCTAGACAGCACTGAGGTTTTAATACTCACAGCAAGGAATGAGCCACAAAGTTTAGCTAATGATGGAAAAACCCTTCCAACACCCAGTTAATCCCTAAGGAAAAAGCACCTCTTGGTCTGTGCCTGTGTGGTTCCATTCTTGGCTACAAAGTCAAAGTTGTCTGTGAATATTTGTATTTTCTGCTCTTCTGCTTGGATCCTTCCTTTGGGCCTGAGGTTCCAGGTTTTGAGGCAGTGTGAGTTTGGTGGGTGCCTGTCATTCTCCTCCTTGCTTGGAAAAGAAAAATACCTGGGTTTCACACAAATGTTGAATTATCCAGGTCACTGAAACTCAAGATTGTGCTGGTGGTCAGGCACTGCCTGCCCAACAGAAATTAATGCTTGGGATGTTCTTTAAATGTTTCCAGTGAAGAAGTCAAAGAAGCTCTGTGCAATCTGTGAGTGTAAAAAATGCTCAGTCATTTCAGATAATTGGGCATTTCCACAGCAGAATTAGATATCTAACAACAACAAAAACAGTAATTAAAACAGCAATAATGACAACAACGACAATAAAAATAACAATAAACATTCAAAAACCCAAATGCAACAAACCCACCCCAAAACCGAACGCATTATTTCGCCTACCACCACTCCCTTTAACATCACCCTTGCTTTTGCTTCCATTACAGCTGCTAAATAGATTATTCATGAGGTCTCTCACCACCACTAAACCATCCCTCTCATTGTTGCCAGCCCCTCATTGGTGTCACACAGATTTTCAGCCTCTGCCCATATCTGATTATCTGTGGAAACAACCTTTCAATGAGCCTTTTTTTATCAAGTCATTTCACCAGGGAGCTTTGAGGGGACTAATTTCAGTTTCATGACAACAACAATAAGGTCAAGTTGTATTTCTGTGGTGCTTTTCACCCAGGCAGACATTCCAGAGGGGCAGATGTGGCACAGAGTGGTTGTCACCGTTGTCACCACGGAGTGGCCACGTCCGGCTCTCCTTGGCCCCCAGCTGAGTTGGGATGGAGCTCAGGAGAGCTGGGGATTTTTTTTTCCTGGAAAACAAGATGTTCTCTGCACCTTTTCCCCTCCTTTTTAAAAAAAATTAACGTATTTTTTTAACTTCACCAATTGTGGAATGTTTGGGGTAAAGCTGAGAGGAGCCTCAGGAGGTGAGAATTGGTTCAGTGGGGACAATGTAGAGAATTCTGCAGAATTCTCAAAACTGAGCCCCAGCTGTCAGATTTGCCCCAAATCCCTGGAATGAACACAACCTGTGGAGAAGATCAGTTCCCTCACATTTGGGGTTCAGCCTGCAGAAAAGCAGGCTCAAGGGGAATTTTTTCTCCACAGTTCCCTGACAGGAGGGTGCAGCCAGGTGGGGTTGGGCTCTGCCCCCAGGGAATAGGGACAGGAGGAGAGGGAACAGCCTCAGGCTGGGCCAGGGGATGCTCAGGTTGGACATCAGGAGGAATTTCTGCATGGAAAGGATGCTCAGGGTGGTGCTGGTGTCACCATCCCAGGAGGTGGCCAAGGAATACCTGGAAGTGGCACTCACTGGGCTGGGGACAAGGTGGGGATCAGTCACAGCTCAGACTTGATGATCCTGGAGGCCTTTTCCAACCTCAGTGATTCTGGGATTCTGTGAAATCCACCTGGCAGTGCACAAAGAAAGGGCCAGGTCTGGGCATTTCCCCAGGCAGCCCTGGCTGTTAATCAGTGCTGGGTACAATTTGTTGATCTCAGCACTGGGTTGTGCTGAGGAACCCAACGTTCCCACATCTGCCTGGCTGGGATTCTGCTCCAGATGCCACCTGGAATCTCTGCTCTCAGACCTATGGTGACCTGAAATTGTTGTTTCCTTGTCATTTCGTGCCTGTTGTCAGTCCCTGGTCATTTAACAGCTGAAAAGACACATTTACCTATCTTTTGATGATTCTGCTTGAAATATGAGGTCAATCAGATGAAAGATCAGCTTCACTGTTAATTAAAATTTAATTAGAACTGCCCTGGTTGTCCCATAGAAGAAATTAAATTAACAGTGTTCAGTAGTAAGGTACCTTTATACTTTACTGGTATCCTCTGGAAATTTTCACAGGTCATGCTCCAAGAAACCCAGTTTTGCTCTTCAACTCAGTTGGAATTCCTGTTCCTTAAGTGCAAAAGAGGCTAATCATAGAGCAGAAAATAATTTGACTTGCTAATACTGGGTGAGAAAACATTTACTGCAACCACAAATATTTTCAGGATGATGGAGTATCTCATGTTCATGAAAGCTTGGTTCTGGTGGCATGTTTGAGTAGGGAGGGCTGCACTTTCTAGCAGAGGAAACCCATGTCAGCTGCAGCAGGCAGCTCCCTGTTCTCCTCCAAAAGCTGGAGCAAAAAAAAAATGTTGGCAGAGGAATCAAAATCCTCCTCTTTAGTCGAGTCTGCCACCAGGCTTCTTAGGCATGAACTCAGGAAAATCTTTATTAGGCATTAAAAAGAAAAGAACTAGAGGGGGAGATGTGTCTTGCAGACAGAAGGTGCATTCTGAGGTTAGCAGGGAGATGAATTATAAATACCTCAAGTCGAGCCATGCTTTTCCAGCTATTCTTCCCTGAAGGTTCCTAGCTGGGAGCCAGGGAAAAGCTGTAATTTTGGTGGGGTGCTGCTCCCCCCTGGTGACATGGGGGGGTCAGGCACTGCCTGTGCCCACAAAGCGGCGGTTGTTGGGTTTGTTATCGTGGTGGGAGCTGCTGAGCACGCCCCTGCTGCCTCCTGGCTCCTGGAGACAGGGCAAATCTGCTCCCAAAATACTCCTGCTACTTCTGCTGGGTGACAAATTGGGTTTTTCTTTCCCCCCTTTTCATGTTTTGCTCCCCCACCACCGCTCTTTTTTTCTGCTTTTTGGATGAGAAAGCTCTGTTTTCATTACGTGAATGTAATTGATTCCCCTCGGAAAAATCCTCAAACTTCACTGCCCTCTGTGTGTCCAGGGTTTTCACTTGAGTACAAGGGGGAATTGGCTTCAAACTGACAGGGAGTAGGGCTGGATTAGAGATTAGCAAGGAATTGTTCCCTGTGAGGGTGGGCAGGCCCTGGCACAGGGTGCCCAGAGCAGCTGTGGCTGCCCCTGGATCCCTGGAAGTGTCCAAGGCCAGGTTGGACAGGGCTTGGAGCAGCCTGGGACAGTGGAAGGTGTCCCTGCCCATGGCAGGGGTGGCACTGGATGGTTTTAAGATCCCTTCCAACCTAAAGCACTGCAGGATTCAGTGATTTTAAAGCAGTGATGCCGTTACACCTGCAGGGGTTAATGGCTGAGGTTGCATCCCTATGGGAGCTCACAGCCACAGCTGCTGGGCAGGAGCCCCCAACACCAGGCAAACACTCCTGCCAAACTTGGATTTCACCCTAATTTATTTCTGTTTTTTAAAGGGTTTTTTTTCCACTTTTACAAAATACACCAAGCCAGTTAAAGCAAGGAGTGGCTAAAGAGAACCTCAACCAACTCTTCTGTGTTTCCTTCCCTCTTTCCAAAACTGAAGTGCAAACAGCAGAGGACCCCTGATCCCATAGAACACACCAGGCTGCAATGAGCCTCACCCTACCCTCTGCAGCACCCCATGATCATCAATGTCCTTACCTCAGCCCCACCTGAGCTCCTTAAGGGAGGTTTTTACCCTTTAGAAGCATTAAAAAAAAAAATTTAAAAAAAAAAAAAATTAAAAAATTTAAAGCGAGCTCGGCTTAGCGAAACTTTACCCCAGGGAGAGATTAACCAATGTTCACGTGAGTATCTCAGTGTGTTTTGTTCTGCTGTTTCCCCCTTTTAGGTGACAGCGAGATTGTAAATAATATGTACGAGACCGACCCCGATCTCCTTGCTGGAGAAAGCGCAGAGGAGGAAACTGAGGACAGTATAATGTCCCCCATCCCTGTGGGACCTCCGTCACCCTTCCCCACCAGTGAGGACTTCACTCCCAAGGAGGGCTCACCCTATGAAGCTCCCGTCTACATTCCTGATGACATTCCAATCCCACCAGATTTTGAACTCAGAGAATCTTCGGTCCCAGGGGCAGGGCTAGGGATTTGGGCCAAAAAGAAGATTGAAGTTGGGGAAAGATTTGGACCCTATATGGCAGTGCAGAGGAGCACATTAAAGGAAACAAACTTTGGATGGGAGGTAAGCTTGTGGAATGTGGGCACCACATTCCTTTGTCTTCTCTGCCAAGTGTTCCTGGAGCTGGACTGAGCCTGGTGGCCTGGGGACAGAGGTGGTGACTTTGCTGATGCCGCGTTTCCTCGAGTAGCTTCCCACCCCCCGGTTACCTGAAGGATTAAAATAATCAGCAGAAATCCCTTTTAAGTTCACTTCTTGGGCCACAAAAACCTCTCAGAGCACAGTTTTGGGAGTCTGTTTTTGAATGATGTCGGGTCACTCCATCAAGTGCTTGTCATTTCCAAATTGTGTTTCGGGAGTTGTCGCGTGGAGGGAATGGGATTAATCGCATCATGTTTGGTGGTTTGGGGGTGTTACCTTTGACTCCCAGCCCGTGTCAGCAGTGCAGGCATTATTAACTGGGCAGGGAAAAATAGCATGTACCCATTAACAGCCCCGGTGTTCTCGAGTTCTTGTGCTGCAGCAAAGATGGGGAAATGTGAAAGTCATTTTTCCCCGAGAGCTGAACAAAACCCAGCCTTCAGCAGGAAAAAAGCTCTGTCCCACAGCTCCTGTCTTATCCTTCTCCCTGCTTTACTGGGCTTATCCCAGAAATCATCTTAACCTCTTCTGCTCCTCCATTCCTGATTAGAGAATATCTAGATCCAGAATTATCCTGAAATAGTCATTAGCAGTGAAGTGTATCCTGGGATTTCTGCTCTGTGCTGACAGTCCTGTCCCAGGGTGTATTATCCAATATAATTCCTTCTCTCTAGCCCCAGTACCCATCCCAACATTCCATCCCCTGCTGCCATGGGAGCTCCTGGCTCTTGTCCTTGGAGCTGCTGGCTCTTGTCCTGAGCAGTTGGGGCAGAGAGGTTTCCTGGCAGGATTTTGCTGTAGGATAGATAAGACCTATCCCAAAAAGTGAGAGCTGAATTTTCCCTCTTTTTTTTCACTGGGTGAAGCAGTGACTTGCCCCATTTTCTCCATCAGCCACGACTGGGGTGGACTGGTTCCCAAAGTCCTGGAGGATTTAGAGGGTGGGAAGCAGCTGAGGGCTGGAACTGTAATATTTTCCCAGGAGAAGGCACCAGTGCACTGACAGAACCCTGTTTTCTTAGAAACAGAGGTCAGAAAGGCCAGGCTGAAGCATTAACAGTTTAATTTGTCTCTGATTATATTTGCACTCTTAATTGTGAAGTCAAAAATCCGTGAGCAGTGAGACCCAGCGAAGCCCAGAGAAGCAGGTCCAGATGTTTTTGTTTTGTTTACTTCTTCAATGTGTCTGAAGTGCAGGAAACAGCAAAAACCTCCTGTTTTAAGAATGAAACTCAATTGTGTTTTGTTGCTCTGCAGTAGGAAGTGCCTGAAGAGCTAAAATCAGAGTTTGGTTGAATGACTGAGTGGAGAGTTTCCTTTTCCTTCTATCCTAGTGCATGGAAAAGAGGAATTCAGGAGAATTTTGATCCCCTCTCTCCCCTCCAATGACATTCCTCAGAAATTCCTCTTGGTGTTGGGTTCTATTGTGAATATCATTGCAGAATATTTGATTACTATTACTGTATGAGCATCCAAAAGTGGGGGTTTGGGGTGGAAAATCCCTTATATTTTACTGGCAGTACACGGTCTGGTTCAGGGGGGCTGTAGGTGTGAGGAGCTGGAGATTCCTGAGGAAGGTATTGATCACTTCCAAGTGTCTCTGAAAATAAGGATAATTTTTCTCTAGGAATATGCCATATTAATTATTTATAGGCTGCAATGTGAAAGGTGAATCCTCTTTTCCTGACCCAGTTCTGATAGGTGGCATTTGTTGTTTCCATTTATATTTTTGCTTATTACTTTGTTTTAAGGCTGATTTTTAGGAAAAAAAGGTTCAGTCCTCATCGGCTGACAGAAGTTGAATGGTGCAAACCTTTTTTTTTTCCTATGACCTTGGCAAAACACTGTCCTCGTGTCTCATAATTCTGATAAAAGCTGCTATTTACACTCAGGATTTTCAGAAAGGTTCCTCACATCCCCACTGCTCCACGTGCTCTGATAGGAGCTGCATTTATCAATTCCCGTTGACTTTGTGATACTGTTTGTTTTTGTGGTGTAACTGAGCAAACTTTCCCTCTCCGGGCACTTCTCCCATTCCAGCGGTGTTCCTTTGTCCCCTGCCATGGAAGGGACATTTCACACCTCCAAGGAAGGGCTTTGTCCTCCCTCAGGTGGCCTCAAACCCACCCCAACACTCTCTGCTTGTCCTTGCAGACACCTCTTGGATTTTCCCGTTTCCCAGAGTGTTTAAGGACATTTCAAGGGTCTGTTTCCAGTGAGTGCCATCAGAATTTCACTGGGGAGCAACATCCATGAATCCCTTCATGTGCTGGACAGGAATTCATGGAATAAGCTCTGTCTGCTGGGTGTTGGTGTCTGAGCCTTTCCTGTGGGATGGAAGGTTGGGAAGGTCCTGAGGAGATGTTCTAGACAGCTCTACCTGATGGGAAATTGGGAAATGGTAACTTGGGATGTTCTAGGTAACTCTACCTGATGGGAAAATGGGAAATGGTAGCTTGGGATGTTCTAGGCAGCTCTACCTGATAGAAAATTGGGAAATGGTAACTTGGGATATTCTAGGTAACTCTACCTGATGGCAAATTGGGAAATGGTAACCTGGGATGTTCTAGGCAGCTCTACCTGATAGAAAATTGGGAAATGGTAACTTGGGATGTTCTAGGTAACTCTACCTGATGGAAAATAGGGAAATGGTAACCTGGGATGTTCTAGGCAGCACTACCTGACGGAAAATGGGGAAATGGTAACTTGGGATGTGTTTGCATCCTCTGCTTGTAAAATTGAGCAGGAAGGGAATGGGGCATTAGTGAAAAGAGAGAAAGGGGAGGAGTGTTTGTCACCCAGTAACTTGCTGGTTTTTGGTTACATGTGCTGCTTCTTTCAGTGGTGATAAGTTCAACAAATGTGAGATTTGTGGGATCACAAGGAAAGTTCCTTCTGCAGTTTAACATTGTTTTTTTGGTTGGTATTTCTCTGGAATTTGTAGTTTTGTCATGCAGTGGCTTGTGGGTTGAATGCTGCTGTTAAGACCTCCACACACCTCCTTGTTATGGCCAGTTGGAATATATTCCATGTGAATGGCCTCTCATATTAGGAGTTTACTTCAGGAATGATACCTGTTCTTCACATCCAACCTCTCCTCTATTCGTATTTCTTAATTAATTTCCTGTAGTTTATAGTCCTGATAATCCCACTTTTGTGCATATCTTACTCCCCAAATCTGATCTTTGTTTGTTTTTGGGACTCATCAGCTCCTTAACTTGAACAATGTTTCTGCCTTTGGCACAAGAAGTCCTTGCCCTTCATCACAGGAAATTTATTGTCAGGCTTTGACTGAACTGGGAGTTCACTGGAAGTGGAATTGGCTGCAAAGTGGCCATATCTCAGCACCATCCCAGTTTTGCTAGAAAATGCTGATTTTGTTGTTGTACTTCATAATTAATGTTCCTTCTCATTTCTGCCTTAAAAAAAAAAAAAAAAAGACATTTTGAGGGTTGAAAAATGTGCCACTGAGGGCTTTGATGTGAGAATGGATCTTTCTCCTCTGCCCAAGGATTACCACTGCAGAAAGAGCTTTCTCTTTCCAAGCTCCAGTAAGGGCAGATTTGTGAAAATGAAAATGAAACAGAGCAGTGAGTTGTACTTCAGAGTCCTCAGGAAATTCAGTTTGTGTTTGGAGGCAGGGCCAGCCCTGTTTCCATCTGAACTCCTCACTTCAGACCTGGTGTGACTTACAGCTTCACTCATTAATAGCCAAAAACATCCATGGGAATGCAAAATGCTGTGTTTTATCTGCCATACCTTGAAAAAAAGATGCATAATTATCTTTATTAATGGGGTTATTCCTTTGAGGCAGGCAGGAGGGCTGGGTGGTGATGGTTTGAACACGTGTCCTGCCTTATCTGCAGCACAGCCTCATCTCTGACCTCCTGCTTTACTTTGTGGGGTACATCTTAAAATTTTTTCCTTTGAATTAAACCACCCCTATCATTCAAGGGCTTTTTGGATGTGAGAGGGCAGGGAGTGGCTCACTCAGGTCCCATAAAAATAAATCAGATGTGTCAATCCTGGCTCCCAGCCCCTCCCAGGGATGATTCAGTGGCTCCTGTGCGGGACCTGTTGGGTGCTTCCCCTCATTCCCTGACACTGCTGTGCTGCTCCTGTCATTTCACCTTTATTTTTTTATTATTTTTTGTGTCTGTTTGTGTGCTTTGAAAGGCAGCACCCCAGCTAAAAGCCCTGTGATTGCTGAGTGTGACCTGAGTGCATTTCTGCTGCTCCCATTCCCTCCCTGCCCGCTGACACGGAGCACAGCAGGGCCAGCACCCCGAATAAATCACAGCACAGCCCCCGAGGAAAAGGAAAATAAAATAATTACATCATGATTTGGGTGGCTTTGGGGAAGTAATGGCATTTATCACGGTGCTGTTAATTTGGTTAATTGAGGGAAGAATGGGAATCTCATCCTGGGGGGAAATTTAGCACCTGGATTGTAGGAAATCTGGAAACAGTCGTGGGTTTAGCTCAGTTTGCTTCACAGGGTAAAAACCACTGATAAAAACAGTTTAGTTTATATTTAAATTTGTCTTTTAATTCATATTTTAATTCTTATTTTAATTTATATTTTATTTAATGTTTTAATTCATATTTTAATTTCTATTTGAATTGAGGCTACTTGCTGAAGCACAAGGACTTCTCTCAGCTTAAGTGTCAGAGCCAGGCTGCTCTTTTATATATGAAAAATAAATAAGTGCTTTCGTTTCCTACTTGTGGGGGGGAAAGGTAGAGCCTCTCTCATTGAAGGAAAATAACTGGGGAAAAAATAGGAGCCAGCAGCTGAGGATGCAGCAGAGTTCTGGCTTCACTGGGCCAGGGAGAACTGCTGGGTTTTGAACACATTTTGAAGTGTCACTGACTCACAGCACTCCAACCTCCCTATTCCTGCAAAATTTCAGTTTTTAGCAGGGGGTCTTTTTTATTTTCTCTGCTTTTTAGAAATACTCCTAAGTGCCAAAGGGAAATTTACTTTACGTGACTGGCCTTAAATGCTGGGAGGAGGATTATATTCTATTTTGTTGCATCTTAAATATATTAAAATGCCCTCAAATTAAAATATTTTTAAATTTATATTTTAAATATAATATTAAATATATGTAACGTTATATATNCTATATATATAATTAAATATTAAAATATTTTTAAATTATACTTAATATTAAAACATTTAGATAGAAAAGGAGCTTCTGAATTGCTGTTTTCCAACCCTCAGCCCTGCTCCTGCAGGGAATTTGCTGAGGAATTCTGTGTGTGTCCCTTCCCGAGGAGCAGGGTGTCACCTATACAACAAATGTTTCCCATGCAAGGTTCCCTCCCAGTTTCCCAGACCTGGAATCACTGAAAATGAAAGAATTTGTGTGTTCATGAGGAAAGCAGAAGGTCAGAGAACACTGGGATTGCCCTCTATAGTAGCTAGGAGCATCCCCAGTTAGAATTTTTATACACATGGATATAAAACTGCAGAGAAACTTTTGCTTTGGACCAAAAAGAGCTTAAGTGGGGAAAAAAAAAATCTCAAGAAAGAAAAACAAGTTCCTCTAAATATTTAAAAGATTTCAATTTTTATTCTAACAATTTTTAATTCATTAAAGTATTTAAATTTTTAAATGAGATTTTTGGGCTGAGGAGATTGCTCAGCATTGTTCATGCTCAGTTCCATCCCCTTCCCAGGGAGCAGCTCTGGGAGAGCATCACCATTTTTATTTTCCCATTTTTATTTTTATTTTTATTTTGCAGGATCTGGGCTTTGTTCTGGTGTCAGGGGACCACCACGAGGAAGGGTCAGGGTCAGATCCAGGTGCTGGGAATTGTTGGGCTGTTTCCTACGACTGGAATTAAAAATTGTCAGGAGGAACAAGGACTGGCTCAGGATTGAGAGGGAGAAGCTGATGGAATCACAGGAGAAACCCCATTGTCTTCAGCTCCACCTTTGGGGAGCGTTTAATTTAATAATTTCAACCCTGGATAAAAGTGAAAAATGCACCTTATGGCATCCAAGTGAAATGGCTGAAATTTTTCCCCTTTTTTTTGACATTTCCCCAAATGCCTCAGTGCCAGGGTTAAGAGAGTAAAGCCTTTTTTAGGCCCAAGAATGCCAAGATAAGTTGCTCTATCTTAGGCATTGGCTAAAACATGGGTATATAAGGAATTAAGGGAAAAAAAGAAGAGACAGGGGAAGGGAATGACTAAGAATACCTCCTGATATTTCTCCTTTATTTCCATAAGGGGTAATAACTCATGAGCAATCCGGCAGAGGGCACTTTCTTTAAATAGAACATTCTGATTCACAAGCAGAAAAAGGAAATAAATATTTTCCTTTCGTCTTCGAGAGCCATCCCTGAATACCAGCTCCTGAAGCAATATTTTATCAGCCACACATTCAAAAAGGGGAAAGAAAAAGAAAAAAAAATAAAAATCCCATGAACAGCTCAGTGTGGTGACCGCAGTGGTTTGAAAAATTGCTTTCTCCATTGTCAAAAGCCCTGCAGAAGTCAGGGCACTGCTTCTTCCTCTGGAATTTTAACTTACAGAGAGACTCAACCTGGGTTTTGTCTGCTCCCAGCAAAGCCTGGCTGCTGGAGCCTGGAGCACAGTGGGCTTTTGTGAAGGAAATGATCAATAAGGGGAATTATAAATATACATGGGCTCTGAAGGAGGCAGCGCTCTGGGGACTCTCTCAGAGGCAGGTTGGGAAGGTGGGAGAAATGCAAAACAACTCATTTTGGGGTTTTCAGGCTGCTGGTATGGGGCATTACTCAGGAGGCTGGTGGGTTTGGGAGGAGAGAATCAGCCTCCTGCTCCTCACTGCTCAGAGGTGTTCATGTGGAATTGGGGCACTGAGGGTTCCAGGGTTTCATGCTCAGGGTCATCAAACCCCAGCTGAGCTCCTGGGCACCCCTAAAGTCTGAAAGTTCTAAATTAAAATCTCTTTACCTCAATCTGTGCCATGCAAGAAGTACCAACAGTGAATTTTCCCAAGTAAAATGTTGTGTTAATTACTTTTAAAGAATGGGAAAATTACATTCTCTGCATAATTTGGCACTGTCCCCTTCTTCCCATGGCAAATACAGAGCAGCACCACAGATCTGGAGAGCTGGTGAATGTAGCAAGACTACCTTTGTTTGGGGTTTAGGACTTTGGTTTTAGGATTTTGGCACTTCAGTTGCTCTGGAAATGCCAGGGAGTTTTGTTGTCTTTAGGGATGGAAATAAAGGGTTGGGTCTATGGCTTTTTCTGGAGATGGACATGGGTAGACTTGGTTCTTCACTTGCTCTTAATTATTCACCCTTTCCTCTTCTTGTATGTTCATTATTCCTCTTTTTGTGTGTTCATTATCCCTCTTTCCACGTGTTCCATCCCAGCAAAGTGCTGGGACCTGTGTAAAACAGTACTGAGAGAGCTCAGCTCTGCAAAACAAGGGCTGCTTGTCCAGGGAAGGTGTGGAGCTGAGTTTGAGTCATTTTTAGAAACATGAATGGAAGAGTCACAGCTGCAGGAGGGGAGCCTGGGGTCAGGCAAGGTGGGGAATTGGCCCTTGGGGTGGGAGGAGAGTTTCCAAAGTGTGGGGGTGTCTTTGGAAGAGTTCTTCCCATTCATGGGCTCTCTTTTCACCAGTGGTCACTGAGGCTCAGCTGCTTTGTATCCCTGTAAAATCTCCATCAGCTCTCCTGGTTTCCTGAGCCCCTCTGTCCTCAGAGCAAACAAACAACAAAATCATGGAACCCTAGGAAGGGTTGGAAGGGACATTAAAGCCCATTTAATTCCACCCCTAACACGTTCCACTACCCCAGGCTCCTCCAAGCCCCATCCAGCCTGGCCTTGGACATTTCCAGGGATCCAGCTTCTCTGGGCACCCTGTGCCAGGCCCTCAGGACCCTCACAGGGAGGAATTTTTTCCTAATCCCTAATCCAGCCCTACTCTCTTTCAGTTTGAAGCCATTCCCACTTGTCCTGGCCCTTGTAAATAGTTTTTCTCCATCTTTTTTTGGTCAGCTCCCTCCAGGCTGCTGCAAGACCACAATTAGCTCACCTTCTGTTCTCCAGGCTGGACAATCCCAACTCTCTCCCAGCAGTGCTGCTCCATCCCTCTGACCATCCTGGAGCCTCCTCTGGATTCTCTCCAGCAGCTCCCTGCCCATTCTGTGCTGGATCCCAGGGCTGGAGGCAGAGGGGTCTCAGCTCCAGGCCTGAGTGGAGCTGGAATCAGGTTCCAGAGAGGTGGCAGTGGGCTGCAGGGATGGGAGGTGCTGGTCCCAGTGGGAAGTGTCCATAAAGGAGATCTCTTTTAGGGGACTCCATCAGAAGCACAGGCTGGAAGGTGGCTCATCACAACTCGCCATCATTTCCTCTCTTTGCCCAGAAATGCACAAAAAGTTATTAAAGAAAATGAGTGTTTTCCACTGAGGAGTGCTCTCAGCCAGTGTCCTGCACTCTCCTTGGTGGGGTTTATTTTGGCTGCTCTTGGCCATGTGTTGGAAATAAACCCCTGCACGTCCTGGAAGTGATTCCTGGACTCTGAGCAGTGCAGCCCTGACCTTTCAGAGCCAGCCCTGTGTTTGGTGTATTTTATAACCTGTCTGCTCCAGGTTCAGCCCCTTCATGCCCCTGTAGCTCTGAGACCTTTCCCCCAGCACACACAAGAGTTTCTTTCCTCCCTTTTGCCCTGACCAGGCAGCTCCTTCCCTTTCAGACAGCACCCTGCTTTAATCGTGCATCTCATTGTGCCATCCCTGCTCAATCCTGTTCAAAAACACCTACATCTCCCCCTTGCCCCCCACTCCCTTTTCCCATTTAGATCTCCCTGAAGCCCATTCTCCCTTATCAGCACAGTAATTTCGTGAGCAGAGCTTGGATTTCTGCCGTTTAGGCCCCGGCCATTGTCTGTCGCAGCTGCAGTCAAGATAAACCCTCACCCAGAACAAAGTTGGAATGACCTTTTACAAGCAGAATCTGCCTTGTTTCCCTCCAGACTAATTTATCAGCCTTCATTTCAGCCTAGTCTCTCAGCAGAGGCCTGAAAGAACATTACAGAGAGCATGAATGAACAGGGGGATTAAGATGCTTGGCTAGTCCCTCTTTTTCATCAGACACCTTCTGGATTTGCCGGGATGTAAGCTGTAAATGACCGTAAGTGGTGAACTGCCTTCAACTTGGAGCAAGGGGAAGGGAAGGGAGGGGGAGGGAGCCACCACAGCCAAATGTTTGGAAAAGAAGAGGGATGTGAGGAGCTGGATAAAGCTCCTGTCTCAGAGGCAGAGAGTAGCAGGGCTGAGCAGTGTCCCCAGTCTTTTCCAAGGGTTCTGTGTCTGTCCTCCAGCAGGGCAGGGAGGGGGGCAGGCTCAGCTCCTTCAGAACTGGTAACAAGGCAAGTTTAAATCCAATTTATTGATTTAAAGTGAGTTTTACAAACTGGGTTACATCCAAGGGGTTTTGGTGCAGCAGAGCAGCAAAACTTTCCTTGTGAGTGTGATTTTAACGCTGCAAGAGGGGAAGGTTTTTGAATTGAACTTGACAAGTGTCAGAGATCCCAACAGGAAACCCATGATTCTCCTGTAGCTGACAACAGCAATAGTTTAAAGGAATTGCTGTGAGGAGAGGAATAAATATTTGTCTCTTGAAGGAGGGGAGAGTTGTCAGCTGCAGTTGAGGTGGATTTTCTGTCGATGCCACACAGGCAGCTTCAGTGGGACTGGGTAATTCCACACCTAAACACCATAAAACATCAGATTCTGTTTTCCTGCTTACACCTTTTAGCTTCCTTCATCTTTTATGTAATGAAGGAAAAGGTTATTTAACAACTTGGAAACTTGACTGCTCCATCACAGCTGAGTGGGGGAAATCCTCATCCACCAAACTTGGGTCACTGTGCTTCATTCTTTGGAGTAAATAAAAAGTTTTTTGCAGGGGGAGAATTTAGTGCAGTCCCAGGAATTTTTGATTCTTGCTGGGGCTGTGGTGGTGCCTTGTGTCCTCTTGGAAGGGTGGATTCCAGGTGGGAATCCTGGTGGAACTGCTGGGCCCAGCCAGGGAGCAGGAACATCCCCAGCTGAAACGAGCAGAGCTTGCACCTCCAGCATTTTATTTGGACTTTTGGTTTATCAGAACATTCTGGAATGTTTTAGCTTTTGCTGGAAAGCAAGGAAGGTGGAGCTGCAGGTGGGGGTGTGGCAGCAGGGAGTGAAAATGTGCAGTGGGACCAGGTGGTGAAATGGGTGTTGCACTGTCAGGGGATGCTGAGCATCAGCCACAGGGGGGTCAGAAATGGGTGCAGATAAAAGATCAAGGTTTGGGGATGATTTTAAGGTTTTAAGGAATTTTAAGGAGTTATACTTGTATACTATAAAATTGTGTACCTATATAATAAAAGAGTATACCTAACTTTTAGGTATTTTAAGAGTTCACCCCATTCACTGGACCAGCCTGGCATTTGGGCCTATAGGACCACACATACAAATAAATCCTACTGCAATAATTGGTATTTCCCTTTCTGAGCAATGTCCCCCCCAATGCAGTACCTTGTGAATGTAACAGAAGCATCCAGACTTCTCTAAACCTCTGCAAGGTTTGTGATTTAATTTAGGCATTTAGTGCAAGTTCAGGCTGTGATTCCTTTCTCTCTCCTGTATTTGTGCCTTTGCAGCCTTTAGCCAGTAATATGGAAGGCGTAGGATTTTCACAATTAATACAATCTCTTATTTTGGTGGTTGTGTTTAATCCTTTTTTTAGTTTAACAATCCAAAAAGTGCTGCACTGTTGGTAACTTGCAGCAAGTTTACTCGTGCTGAAACCAAAAGTGAGGGCAGCTCATCTCTTAAACACCAACTGAACAACATTGTCCCAAACCTTGATTTATGGATACTCCCACCTCCAGAAGGATCTTTTGCTATTCCTAAGTGGTTTTATCATCTCCAAAATGAATCTCAGCAGCATGGCAGGGAGATGGAGATTGTGCCTTTTTGGAGAGTTGTGGAGGCAAAAATGCAGATGTTTCAACCAGGACAGATTATTTTTGGCTCTTGTCCAGTTTCTTGTCCAGTTTCCTGGGAAATAGACAGAAAGAAGCTTAATTTCTTCTAGTCCCCTGCAGCTGTGCTTGGGGTTTAATAAGCACAGAAGGTGATTTAAGGGGAAAAAAAACAAAACAAAGGCAGGAAGTTCAGCTCCTTGTAGAGCTGTCTGAGTTCTTTGGAGCAGAAATTGGGGTTTGCTGCTGAGTGGAGGAGCAGCACTTCCCAGATGGAAGCTGAGCATCAGGGATGGTGCCCAAAATGTTCAGTAGCCCTGCACGACTCAGTGAGTGGGTCAAAAAGATCACAGGTTAACTTCCATGCAAATAAAAATGAGGTAATTTAATTTAGAATATGCAGGGAAGAATAATCCAAGTTGTGTCCGTGCAAGGCTGAACTTCCAACTGGGATTGTTGTCTAAGAACAAACAGGATCCTTGTACAGGAGCACTTGATGAAACTACTTGAGAAAAGTGTTTGAATTAAATAAAAGCAAGTTCTTCTTTTTTGTAGTGAAGGCAAATTCCAGAGCACATGAGATCAGGAGGTTCAGAGAGGATGGGGATGGTGTGAGCTCAATAAATCCATGCATCCATCCCAGCAGGGATATTCTGTCTGGTGTCTCTTACCTGATGGCTCTGGGTACTGGGGAGTGTGAGATGGACACAGTGCAACTGGGCCAGGCTCTCACAGCCTCCCCAAATCCCATCTCCAGCTTTTATTGTCCCTGACCTTGCCCTAAGGTCAGGCAAAAATCAACCTGAAAAACATCCTTTGGGAGAGAGGGGCATTGAAAGCAAAAATCCCCTGAGCAGGGAGGAATGAAATGTTGCTGGGTGATAAAAACAACTCCAAGGGAGGAGCTGTGGGGTCAGGAGCTAAACCTGGGAATACCTGGAGCCTTTCCCTGGGGAAAGAGGGTACCCAGCCCTGTCCCACAGGGAGATGTGAGGCTCCCAGTGCATCCCCACCCCCTGCCCTGGTGTCACTGGTGCAAATCCCATTTTCAGCCCTTCAATATTTAGTGGATTTTAGATTCAAGCCAATGTTCTGGGTGTAAATTCTCATCTCGCCTGTGGTTTGTTACAAGGGTTGGTAGTTGCTGCTGGAAATTTCAGATTTAGGAATTTGAGCCAAAGCAACTCCTTTTTCCTGTCTTTTCCTGTTTTCCAAAGTCACCTCATTTTGCAAAGGGCGTGTGTGTGTGTGTGAAATAAATCAGTGTAAATTTACTGCTCACTACAAATTGTAATTGGCAAGAGTCGGGATATAGCAAATGCAGAATGGGAATGATAAAATCCCGATACTGTATCCTTTAATTTATTACCTGTATTATCCACACTCTGTGTTTTCCACTCGGTTCTCTCTCCTTCACGAGTTGTGTTTTCACTAGACTGGCATTTTCCTCCTCTGATGAATTAACTGTCAATTGAAGTTAGTGAGATAAATCAAAACAAATGGACACACTGCTCCATATTGACTTTCTCACTGCCTGATTCCCAGCCCCACTTTCTGAGCACGGGGCTGTTGTTATGCTCACTTGCTCCTAAGCAAATGTACAAGAGAAGGAGGAATTGGGGGAGGTGGGTGTTTAATAGCCAGTAATTACATTTTTCCCTGTATTTGTTTTATCTGGGGTCTTGTCAATGATGAGGTCAGGGCCATCTACCCAGAAAGAAGGCACTTGGCATGGTGGGAGAGAGGGAAATGTTAAATGGATTTCAGGAAGCAAATATGGAAGTTCAGGTCTTGTAAAATGTGGTCTTAATCTATATAAGGAAGGATTTTTTGGGATAACCATAAGAGTTTAGGTGAAGAGGGGGACACTTTTTATGTGCAGGCCCTCACTGGGAGAGAGACAAGGCTCTAGTGTGGATCCAGAGAGGTTTATTAACATTTGCTGTGGGAATTCTGAGTGTAAAACGTTGTTGTGTAGGGGACTCCAAGTTGTTGAAGCCTTGGCTTTATCCCAGAATGGCAGAACAGTTTCTGGCTGGTAAAAAAAAATAGTGCAAACGTGATGACATCAGGCACCCAAATGATTGGGCTCATGTCTGCTCCTGATCAGACAAAAACTAAAGTTTTATATCTATAAATCTGTATTTATAGATAAGGCAATCAGTGAAATGGGTCTGTAGCGTGGATCAAAGCTTCTGTCTTGCAGAAAATGACAAAATTCACAGTGAGGAGCCCTCCAGGCCCACAGGCCTTCCCTCTGTGACCACCTCAGTTAGAAATCCATGATATAAAAAATTCCATTGATTCTTTTGAAAGAAGGAGAACACAAATCCCTGCCCCTGTCTCCAGCAGTGCCATCTGTGAGTGGATCAAACCCCAGCCACACCTTTGCCTGAGCTGGCTCCTCTGCCAGGCTTCAGTGCTCACAACAAGCACAGGCCAGCCACGGAGCAAAGTGTGGAAAGTTCTTTTTGTTATTTGTTTACTTCTACCTTAAACATCTGTGCCTTAACACTCAGCTTTGAAAAGCTCTGGAGATCAAGCAGGTTTTTCTTTCAGGGCTCTCACCCCCCCCATCCTGGGTCGTGTCTTCCTGAGTAACCTTCAGCAAATAAATTTAACACCTTCTCACCTGGATCTCCTGCACTTTAATTCAAGAAGTAAAAGGTTAAAGAAAAAAATAAAATAAAAAGTGTCTGTGCAGAGGAATGGATGGTGGAAAGGGGTAAAGCCTCTCAGCAGTAGGTTAATTGGAGAGTGGAATACCAGTGTAGATGGGAGCACATAGTTTCCTTGGACAATGTGCTAAAGAACTGGGAGCTGGGAAGGACCAGCTGGGATTGTTAGTGAATTAGCTGAAGTCAGAAACTGCTGAATGGAGCAAAGAAGTAAAGGGGAAATGAAGGTTAGGGTATAATTCAGTCTAAATTAGGTGGGCCATTCACAATGCATAAAAGGGCTCTGAGCTTCCTTTCTTGGGGAAAATGGGGAGGAAAGCTCACTTTTATTTGGATGCGTGTTGAGTGGTTGATTTTAAGAATGTGCATACCTAGAGCCTACTTTTTTGGGGGAGTGCATTATCCCACATGAGTTTGGAGGAAGCCTTAAAAACACCATGAGCCTGAAAGACAACAGATTCAGCAAGAAAGCCTCAGACTGCAGGAGCATTTCATTTAATCTCTGAAGGGCTGAAACAAATCCTCTCCATTCCTTCTACCTCTGCTGGCTTGTTCCTCACAGAGAGCACTGACTGTACCTGCTCACCTGGGGATCTCAGGTGCTTGGAATCCACCCTGGCTCTGGCCCTCCCCTCTGTGTTATTTGTGATTTTTTTTTTACAGCACTCCTGGGTTTTTAATCGTGGTTAAGTTTTGTTTTTAAGTGGTTCTCCCAATGGAAAGGGACGTGGCAGGCAGCACATGGTCTTGGGGGCTGTGTTTGTTCTATGCAAAGCTAGGAAAAAAAGAGAGAATTGCATGAATTTAGTGCACAGAGAGTTAAATTGAAATGCCTGCATGGAGCAGGAGGTCTTGAGCCTTCCAGTGGTGTATCTGGGTGCTCCTGGTTTAATTTAGAAGAGTTTTGCAGCATCCCTTTGGGTGTTGTGTCTGTAGACCTTCAAATCCATTTGTCCCAAATTTGCTTAGCATCACCCAGAGATGCACCATCCATCTGATGACAAAAAAAAAAAAAAAAATCACAATTCTTTCAAATTTTTAAGTATTTCAGAACTTGGAGCCTTTCTCTGCTCTGAGTGTTGTCTGTGAGTGCAAAGTGATTTTAACTTGGATTTAAGTGATGTTGTGGCTGAGCAGAGCCTGCCAAAGGTCTGGGCCCTTCATCTCCACTGAGACAAAACCCAAATTTTCTGGTCTAAACCCCTGGGGGGTGCCCTGTGTTTTCTGAACCAACTTTCAGAGCTGTTGTGCTGCATCACCAATAAGATAAAATCCATCTGACCGTGCTTTTCTCAGACATAAAATGCACAATAAGGAGTAGAGAGCACTGATTTTATCAGGGTGTAATTCCAGAAGTGCTGGGGCTGGAGGTGGAACTTTTCCCCCCTCGTGCTGTACCTGCCAGAGCCTGGACTCGTTTCTGTGTTCACTCCAAAGGCTTTATGTCAAGCCCAGTCAATTTAAATGAGATTCAGAACTGGAGCAGCAATAAGTGTTCAATCAAAGTATTTGATAAATCACTTAAACAATCTCGCAGATTGCAAATTCTGTAAATGCAAGTTCTGCACTTATTCAAAACTAGTGAATGTGACAGGGCTAAGAGACAGCAAAGTCAAAACAGCGGGAAGGAAAACTCAGATTCTTTGATGAGATTAAAATACCAGCAATTGCAGTGGCAGGCAGGTAGGGCTGTGCTGCTCGTGGAGCCCCTGCTCCAGCTTTTCCAAGGAGAATATACAGATGGGATAAAGAAGAGAAGGCTGATTTGATGATTGCAGCATAATTTTGCCTTTACTTCAGGGTATGTGTGTTTTCCTTAACGTTTTGAATGGCATAATTTAGCTGGTCAGGAAAGTTTTCTCTCTTATTAAATGGAATGACAAGTGACTCTAAAAGTAGGAGAAGGGAAATCTCAACAAAGCCCAGATTGCTCTGAATACCCAACAATTTTTCTTTGGTTACTCAGACAGCAGCATGAGCTTCCTCAGGTGGAATTTATTCTGCTGAGTGTCTCCACAGAAAAGCTGAAAATAAAGAGTTGAAACAAACTCTGGAGTTTGCTTTCCCCTGGTTTGTCACCCTCTGCAGCCACCAGGATTAAATACCAAGCAGGTATTTAATGAATTTTTTTTGCTATGAGTTTTATTATGTCAAAGAAAGATGGAAGAAAACTAAAGCTGCTTTTTTTTTTTTTTAGTAGCTTCCAGAATAAAGCCTCGTGTTTTGTCTATTGAACTTTTCCCTAATGAAGGAAGTTTAGGAGATTTTGCTGGGAGAGGAATAACTCACTGTCAGCACCAACATGAAGCACAACTTGAATTAAGTTTTCATGGTTACTGGAAGAAAGAGGGGAAATTGGATCATTTTTGACTGTAGCCAGTGTTGAAGTTCAGCATTTTGGTTTTAAAAAGCCGTGGTTGGTTTTGTGTGAGCAGTTCACTGTTCCCTCATCATCTTTGTCCTCGTTCACAATATCAGGGGAGCTTTAATGAGGATCCAGTTGCCAGATTTTGTATATTGTACATTTTGCTTGCTCCCATCATTACTGTATTCACAATCCTCAGAAACCAGGGGGGTTTATCACTTTGAGCTGAAATTACAGTAAAAGCCTGGAAACAAGTGTTTATTCCCAAGGGCAGGAGCAAGGGACTGATCCCTTTGTCCCCTTTTCTCCACCTGTTTTACTGCAAATGGGAAATGGCTTTAATTGGTGCTGAAAACAACAATTCTGACAGCTCAAACATCCATTTTCAGGCAGCACAAGGACTTGTTCAGGGACGTTTTTAAGGACTTTGGGAATGTTGAAGGAAAATTATGTAGGAATCCCAGTGTATAGGAGTTACATGGGTAACGTGTTGTCCAGCTGTGAAGTTGGACAGATTTTCATTATCCTGGCTAAAATCCATAAATATCTGCATAAACAGATTTAAACTTCCAACCCAAAGAGCCTAAATGGCTCCTGGAGGCCTTTGCATCCCTTCTGTGTGACCTCCTGTTCTCTGGGAGTGCTTCAGGCAGTTCTCTAAGTTAAGCAAGTTTTTAAAGCTGTTCAAATACAATTTTTTATTTTATAAATTAGGAAAGATTTGTGTCCATTCAGTAGCAACTAAAAAAAATTTACTGAAGCTGCATTAAATCCGCTTCACACGTAGATGTAATTGTCAAAAAAAAAAACTTTTCCTTTCACTTGAAACAAATCCTTTCACTTGAAACTTATTTTCTACCCTCAAAAAAAAAAAAAAAAAGCTAATTTCAAAGCTTTACCAGCATCCCTTCTTCCTCCCATAAAATATTTATGCACAACACACAGAGCACATATTAATTAACGAGAATGAGCAATTACAAGGATCCACCCCGAAAACGCTATGCGGCGCGTACGAGGCAGAGTTATTTTTAAAAAAAAACCCTGGATTTTCTTGCTGGCAGTGCCTTTATTTTGTGCTGTGGCCATGGCTGTGCTGGGCTCTGGAGGGGCTGAGCTCTGGGGGTGTGTGTGAGCGTGTGTGTGCGTGCGGCTGTTGTTCCTTTCTTCTCCAAATGCTTCACCACAGTAGGCGAAATGGATGAAACACAGAAAAAAAGAGAGACAATAAATAGTTTCCTAACCTGGCTTGGATAATGGAGAAAGTTCGTTAGATTTATTAATCCTCATTTTCCTTTGGACTGTCAGGCTTGGAGTGACAGTAAAAAAGCTTGTGACGACTTTGGCTAATTTGCACTCCATTCACTTTCTCATGAAAACCCATCAGGATGACTGAAGAACTGCTCTGCAATTGACCTTATTCAATGGCAGAGTGATATACTGGGAAACAGGCCAGTTTTTACAATGCCCAAAAGAGCAAATTGGACGGAATCTTTGTTCCTCTCTTTTTTCCCCTTTCCTTTTTATGCCAGTCTTGCTCTAGTTAAGCTCTCTCATTTGTTCCAGCAGTAGCTCTAGGGCTCAGGTCACCCTCTGGGGCTGCCATTGCAGGTGATCACTGGGCTGCTTGTCTTGGATGCAAAGAAGAGGGAGAAAGGGGAAGGGCTGGAAGAGTCTGCTCAGAAAAAAAAAATAAATCTGAGACCTCGTTCTCAGCCAGATGTTGGGGGACAGGGCGTTGCTTTTGCCTCTGCACCCAGAAATCCCAAACTGCTTGCCTGAACCTAAGGCAGGAGCAGGATTTTCGTGGTGCTCTTTGGGTGAGGAATTAAAGCTGCTGTTGGTCAAGGGCAGAGGGGAGACAGGGAGCAGATTCTGTGCTCATCAGTGAGACTTTTCTGTGCTCCTTTTTGTATTCACACACAGCAGACCCAGAATCTTTCACTCTGGGAAAATGAGGCAGGGTTGGAGTGGCCAGAGGCTGGTGGTGGGGAGAGATCCCTCACAGGGGGTAGGGACAACTGTCCCCTCAAACCAACATTTAATGTTTTATGCAAAAGAGACCAGCCCTGAATGAGGGCCTGAGTGGGATTAGCACATGAACAGTCCATGGGCTGGCAGATATCGAATTTATCTGGGGCACTGAAGAGAGGCAAAACAATTTGAATTTGAGTCTGAGAACGGGCTGGTTTGGGTGGATTCTCTCTCTCTCCTCTTCTGGTTGAAGTTTCTGAGAGTGAAGCTCCATTTCCAGGTTTCATCAAAAGTAAAGATTTCTGACCAGGAGGGTTATAGTGATGTTTTTAATAGCAATAATTCCCAACTGTACCCTAGGTCCTGTCTTTACTGGGATACCAAAGGTGCTGTAATTCCCTGCCAGAGCAGCTGTGGTGGTTCCCCTGCCCCTGAACACCTCACACAGGGCAGTGTGAAGCTTTCAGGTGGCTTTTGAGCACTTTTGGGGACATTCTGAGCCAGCAGCTGTGACCTTTCTCTGCAGAGGGCAGGTCCTGACAGCCAGACCTGGTTCAGGGCTATTCAGGGGCACCTCGAAGGACCAGAAGCAGCAAACCCACAACCTATGCCCCACATGCTGGAAAGGGAAATGTGGCTCACCCTGTGTGCCCCAGAGCTTCATCCCTGCAGTGCCCAGCTCAGCAAACCAGCAGCAGGGAACAGCCACAGTCAGTCCTGGAGCAGGGTGGGAATGACCCAGAATGGGCTGAAAGGACCTTAAAACTCATCTCATTCCTCACCTGCCATGATCCCAGGCTGCTCCAAGCCCTGTCCAACCTGGCTTTGGACACTTCCAGGGATGGGCCAGCCACCACCTCCCTGTTCCAGCTCCTCACCACCTTCACAGGGAAGATTCTGTCAGTTTGAAGCCATCTCCCCTTGTCTTGTCTCTACATGTTCTTGTAAAAAGTTTCTCTCCATCTTTTTTCTGGGTTACTTCAGGAACTGGATCCTAAAAGATTGCAGTCACTTGTTTTTGTTCTTCTTTCTGAGTTTTTCTATTTTACAGAAAACTTTTTTTCTGTTTAATACAAGTGAGGAGAACCTGGTGGCTTTATTAAACCTGAACTATCCAGCAAGGAACATATTGCTCTTCTACAACTTCACCAAATGATTAAGATCATTTTGGGAATCTACTTCTGAAGGGGAAAGGTGTGTTTTTAAAAAACAGTCAGTTAAGAACAACAGCAAACTTTCAGCTTCCCTGAAACATCTCTGGTTTATCAGTGTGCAAACTTTTCCGACCAGCATCACTTCTTCTGACTTATTCAAATGAGAAAATAAGAGACATTCAGCTGAAAGAACAGAATTTAGGAGAATTTTCTCTCTCCAAAGTGCTACCAACCCATCCCTCCCCTGCATCCACAAGGTCTGGATCTCAGGCATGCTTCAGCACAGGGCTTTAGGCTCCTGCAGGGAATTTGTAACCTCTGTGTGTTCAGGTTTAGGAGTTCAACCAGGGGAGTGGAGACCAAGGAATGAGGGGAAGAAGAGAGGAAGGTGTTGCTAAAAACATTTTTTGGGCAAATGTTGACATGAGAAAGGGTTACATCAGCACAGAGGACAAACCTGGAGAGGTGGGAGCTGCTCCCTGGAATGCCCCCGTCACTGTGAGGGGACACTGTCCTGGCATGGAAGTGTCTCCCCCCCATCCCAGATCTCTGGTGGCTTCCACCACTCTCTGTGCAGTCCCTGGCATCCTTCTGGTCCTCTCTGTCATCTCCTTGCCCTCCTCCTTCTGGTGCCCTCAGGTCCTCCAATTTCCCCTTCCCTCTCTATCAAATTCTGCCCATGTCCGCACCCTCATTAATCAATGTCAAGTCACAGAGTGTACAACAAGGGCTGTATTCTTCCACTGCCCCCTCAGCCCTCATACATCCCATTGTTCCAAAAAACTGATTCAGATGGCAAGAAAACAGCCGATGCAGCACATAAAAGAGATGAGACAGAAATGAAAAGAATCAAGGAGGGGAAAAAGGAAAAAAAAAAAGAAAAAAAAAAAAAAAGAGGAGGCATTTTTTTCCCCTGAAACACTCGAATAAATACTCGGCAATGATAATTTAAATTATTCATACATTTATGAAAACATCCATTGAAAAGTGAAGTGTATGATGCTCTTTGTCTACTTTACTTGTCTCTTGTTTGTGATTAACCTTTACTGTAACTTGGGCTGGCAGTGCCACGATCACAAAGACCAGACTTTTCCTTCCATGGGAAAAAAATGTTTCATCGGGTCCAAATGAAAAATTAAGTGGAGGTATTTAGTGCTGATGTGGCAATTTGGTGCAAAGCATTCAAGATGCAGAATTATCCATGTCTATAGCCCAAACACTGCCTTGTAAAAAAAAAAAAAAAAAATTACAAATGAGACAAAGCCAGCTTTTAGCAGCGCGTTCCCTCGCAGGGGAGTTTGACATAAATTCTACTTCCAGTCCCATGACATCCCTCAGGAGCTGGAGAGCTCAACACCACGGAGAGTAAAGGCTTTGCTGCCACAAATAAGGAGAATCTGGGTGTGTAAGGACGTGGACAAACACAGCCTGAAAAAACGGAAATGAAAAGAGCAGCTCGGTTATTTTAATTACGGCTCCCAAACTATGGAAGAGTTCCTAGACCAGGATTAATAATGACATCAGGAAATGGGAGATATTTGGGACCTGACAGCCTGTGAAAGTCCAGAGGAAATTTACTTTGCCTCTAAGATGGACTTTTTTTGCTCATACTTTGTGGTTATTGCTTTAATTTAAAAAAAAGAATCACTTTGTGGCAAGATCAGTAGTGGAATATTAAATGCCAAGAGTGATAAACAATCTGAAATCAGAGAAATAATTACTGGAGGGGTTTTGGAAACTCAGCTCTGTGGGGATTGTATTTTTGGTGTGTCCCTGCCATTCTTCCAGGTTTTTGTTTTTTGGTTTTGTTGTTTTTTGGGTTTTTTTTTTTTGCAGAGACCCAGAGAAACAGTCAAAGCAAATCTTCTCCTCTAACATTTGTGTCGTGCTTGTAATTCATCAAATTTCCATCCAACTTCCAAACCGGAGCGGTCTGGAGAATGTCAGATAATTTACAGATAACCATCCAAACATTTTTTATTCTCAAGTGAACATATTTAGCCCTGCAAATATGCATTTATGCCTTTCCATAACTGGTTGATTACGTGGGAGGGGGAGCCATTGTCTGGCAGTCAAAGCCAAGGGATTTTCGGCAAAGCTCTCCTTGCTCTTCTGTTGACTCTGCAGTTGACTCTGTGTGTGACCTTGGACGTGTCACTTATCCTCTGAATGCTTCACTTCCTTCTGTAAATGGCTGTAACAGTTTGGAGCACATGCAGGAAAGTGTGTCTGGAACTCAGGAAAACATTTGGAGATTTCCCTCCTAAGAGGTGCTGGTGGGTCCTGGCAGCTGAGACAAATGGGGCTCTTCACAGAGGGCTTTGCTGAGCATCTTTGTGCCTCATTTATGGGGTTTGATACATTTCCTCTCATGCCTTTTTCAGTCACTTTCTTCTTTTGGAATGTGTTTGCTCATTTTTTTTTAGTAATTTTTTCTACCTGCCATGTGTGTCCAAGGTGACTCTTGAAAGTTTTTTTATTTTGTCTATCTTGTCTAGGATTTACTGGGCTTGATTTTAATGCTGCCTCTGGATTTGTCCTTTGCTGAGGTGAAGTATTTGCCCTCGTTTCAGTAGAAAACATTTTTAGTAAATCCACTAATGGATAAATCTACTAAGAGAGGCTGTCAGCCATAGGATAGAGTATTTATATAGAAAGTGTGTGGAAAACTGTGTATTAAAAGAAGGAAGGAGCTGGAGAAAAAGTCCTAAATCAAACTGCTGGCAATACACTGTCTTGGTGTGTATTTCTTGCTAGGCTGTGATTCCTTCTTCTTGGAAATTATCCAGGATTTCCTGGCTCAGTGGTCTGGGATACATTTCAATATACTGGATATATGGAGCAGTGGGCAGACTTCAAACAGGTCTGGGATTTTTTATTTTATATTTTTTTTTGTTTTGAGGTATGGAGAGACATCCAAAATAGTGGCTCCCTTTCTCAGCTGATTTGCATAAATCCTCCTTCAGTGCTTCCAAGCCTTTCTGGAGTTCCTGAGCGAGCAGGAGGCACCAGATCCCTCCTTCCCTGCCATTCACACACAAACCAGATTGACTTTGGGATCAGCCAGCCAGGGGCAGAGCCCAGACAGGAATTTTTGCACCTCAGCTCTGCTCACTCCTCCTTTAGCAAATGAATGAAGGCACGGCCATGCAGGAATACAGTGACAGCTCTTGGGAGCTGTGGAAGGGTCATTCCTGCACACCCACACCCCAAAACCACACCCAAACGTTGGAAAAGCCCAGCTCTACAGAGAGGGGTTTTAAAAGATTTTATTCCATTATCAATCTCGTGAGACACAAGAGATGTAAAAACTCAACGCCATTCTATCAAAAGCCAAACTATTTCTTTGTTACAAAATCTTATAAATGCTTTTTCAGCCTATTAGCTTTTGCCACACAATGCTGCTAATATTTCTAACACCAATCACCATTTCTCATGCCTAAAATCCTCACTTTGAGGTTTGGGATGACGATGGTGGATTTGGGTTGGGTTCTTCCCAGCACAAAATCATCCCAGGATTTGGTTGTCCACGCCCAGGTAACCCCTGCACTGCTCTTTGCTGGGCTTTCTAGATGGGAGGAATTTAAAATAGATCTATTTTAATATAGATATATATATGTATTTGAAAATATATAGCTTTGGGAATGGCAGCCCTACCCCTCATTCCCCCCACGGCTGTCCCAGCCCAGGCCGTGCCCCCTCCCGCAGCCCCCAGCACACTTTGCCCATAGAAGGTTTGGAGATGCCTCCTTGTGCTGCTCTCCCTCCTCCCACCCTCCCAGCCACCAAGCCTGGGCTCTGGGAAGGTGGCCAAATGCCACTGAGGACACTGGAGCAATAAATCATCCTCCTTCCAACATCTGCAGGCCCCAAAGGCGAGCCCCTGGCCGATGATGATCTCGCCTCCCACCCCCTGCTTTTTTATCCTGTCCCTGGCTGACAAAACACCTATTGTCACAGCCTGAGTGAAGAAGAGTCCTTTTTCCCTCACAAAGGCCCTCTGAAGCCAAGTTGTGAGCTGCCAGAGAAGATGCCGAGGGCTCGGCAGGGAGTCTATATCTCACTCTTTTGCTCTGTAGTTCATACTTTTTCTCTCTCACAGGGGTCACCCAAAGCCTTTCACTCCGGCTTCATATTCACATAAAGACATCAAGAAAAAGAAAAACCACACCAGAAAGAATTATTAGGCATGGCTGTCAAATGCTTTATGGGGGGGTGGGGGGTGCAGGGGGGGAAAGAACAGTAACTCTTTATGTGCTGGCATTGTTACAGGAGCTAATGTACCACTGGAGTGCCGTGCAGGAAGACATTACATGCCTCAGGAATTGCAGGGGCATTAGGCTAAAATATTGGATTTCAGCAAAAGGGCGTTTGTTTTCGCTTCTGGTTTCTTATCTGGGTTCTCTAGATTCCAGGAGGCTCTCTCCTGATCCTGCTCTCTTGAAGATCTTTTGGGGTTTTTTGCACGTGAAGAATCTTTCCTGGCTGTTATTTGCATGCCAAGCAAACTGCAGGGATTTTAGGATCCAATAGATCGAGCTGCTCCCAGTCCATTTTTTAAAAAATATTTTTGCGTGTGAAAGCTGAAAAATCACGACATTGTCACCACCAAACCCTGCCCAAAGTATTGATATTTCCTCATGGAATGGGCAAAGCTGAATGAGTGCACAGCTGACGGGACAGAAGGGAAGACACTCCCTGCCTGAGCCCAGCACATCCCCTAAAACACGGATCCCCAATTCCAGAATTGCCCATTCCTGGCAGATTTAAAGCTGGAAAGCCTTCCTGAATCTGCTGCCCATCTCTCTGCACCACTCTCCGAGGGAACTTTGGGAGCTGTGAGTTGAAGGCTCTGCAAACAAATCTCCTGCCCAAGGTTCATCCAGATGCCACGTCCCCGTGCAGGGTTTTAACCCTTTGGAGTTGTGTCCCCTTTCTCTGCCTGCTGAGAAGTGGGTGAGCAGTGCTGGGCACGGCTTTAAGAAGATCCTGCTGCCTTAGAGAGGAAGATAAACTAAAAACTTCATTTAATCCTTTGGAAGTCCGAGACTGTAAAGTTAACAGTCAAGCAAGCTATTAAAATTTACAGTGCAAGGCATCAAAACAGAAGGAAAGTGCACATGGATAAAGTTTAAAGCATCCTTATAAAAAGCCGGAAACCTAACACTGCATTCCTACAAATTATTCCCTTAGCAAACATTTTTATTTCCAATTAGTAAAAGAAAAATTGCTAATTTGCTGCAGTTGGACAGGCCTGACGTCTCAATCTGCAAAGTGTCAGTGCTGTGAAAGGAAACGTTTCACACTGTGCTGGAGAGAGAGAGCAGCTCTAAAGAGGGTCAGGGCATCGGGCCCAGAAACCAGATTGACTGGCCATAGTGCTAAATTACTCACACAAGACAGACATTGTCTGCAGTGCCAGCCCTGCTGTACTCACTTTCTCATTCTTTCCCTTTTTTAGTTGCTGCTTGTGGAGGAGGTGAGGGGGTGGCAGGGGGGCACGGAAGAGGAAGGGGAGGAGGGCAGAGCTCTCCAGGAGGGGCCTGGGCTCATCCTCGGCTTCCCTCGGAGCCCTGAGAGCTGCACAGGGTGGGGAGATCCCCCCTGATCCCTCTGGGATCGTCTGGGGATCCCACTGACACCCCCAGCCCCCACTGCAGCACTCAGGTGTGGGCTGGGCTCAGGGGGACTTGTGCTGGGGATACAGGCTCAGGATGAGGATGAATCAGAATTCCAGAGTGGTTTGTGTTGGGAGGGACCTTAAAAAACATCCAGTTCTACCCCAGCCATGGGCAGGGACACCTTCCACTGTCCCAGTGTGCTCCAAGCCCTGTCCAACCTGGCCTTGGACACTTCCAGGAATCCAGGAACAGCCACAGCTTCTCTGGGAATTCCATCCCTGCCCCTCATCCCTTCCCATCTCACCCTACTCACTGCCAGTTTGAAGCCATTCTCCCTGTCCTGGCACTCCAGGCCCTGTAAATAAATAATCCTTCTCCATCATTCCTGTGCAGCCCCTCCACATCCTGAAGGCAGCACAGTGTCACCCCCAGGAGCAGCAGTGTCACCCTGTGCACGGCTGCTGTGACAGGCACAGCTTTGTGTGACACCTCTGGCCACCTGAAAGGTGTAACCCTGAAATCTGGAGGGTGACAATGGTCTGGAAGGCAAAGGAAAAATCTCTGAGTTTCAGCATTGCTGTTGCTCCCTCTTTGTGACATCTGGGTTATGTTTATTCCATGGCCTCATCAAGAGCTCTTGAACTCAAGCACTGTTTTGAGTGGGTTGAAATACCTTGACCAGGATGTCTGGACTAATAGACAGGCTGGTATTTGAATTTAAGTAACTATTATAATTGTTTTATTAATCAGGTATTAAGAAAAAAACACCAAACCAACAAGATAAGGATCAAGCTCACAAATAATTACTGCTTTCCCAATTACAATCTTCTTATCTGCCTGTGACAAAGTTTCTGATGCTTTTAGTTCCTCTTGCTCTCATCGTGTGTGTGTTGTGAGGAGTGATGAGCTGGAGGTGGAGCAGGGATATTGAAGGGGGGAAGTGCCTGTGAAAGTTTTGGACACAGATTCCTTGGGATGGGCAAAGTGTGGCAGCACTCGGATGGGGAACAGGGATGAGCTTTGTTGGCTTCTTGATGAGCCCCTTGCAAATAACGTTTAATTTTTGCTGGTTCTTTTTGTATTTCAGCGTGCTTGTGACTTCTCTTTCCTTTCTTCAAGGAATCAGCATCAGACAAGCATTTCCTTGTGCTGGGAATCTCACAGAATTCCACAGGATTTGTTGGAGAAGCTCAGTGCTGCTGGTTTTGCTGGGAGGAAGCACCTTGGCACAACAACCCCCCCTCCCAGCCAGACAGGTCCTGGGTTTCTTTCTGCTGATAGTCCCACCAGGACCTTTGTTTCCTGATAAAACTGGATTCCACTGGAGAAACCCAAACACATTAGGGGCTCCATTACATCCTCTGCATCCTTCTTAAAGCCTTCCCTGTGCTTCCTGAGCATTAAACACAGCAGATGCCTGCTGGGCTCCTCCGTGGCACAGCCACAGCCACTGCTGATAGCTGAGAGCTGCCCTGATAACACAGTGACATTTCCAATGTGGCCCTATTAAAAACAGGGGGAAAAGAGCTTGTCTTGAGTCAGATAACTCCAAAGTACCAGTGGGATGGTTTGTTTTTGTCAAGAGTGAAGATGCTGTTCCAAGGAATCAGCTCCTGGCTTTTTAATCTGTGTGAAAACCTCAGCAGGCAGAGGGATTCATGGGCTGATGTGGAAATGGTGCTGCTTGGTGTATGTGAAGGAAAGGAGAGAGAAAAAAAAATCAGTTTATTTTGGGTTCCAGGTTTGAATGTTATAGGATGGAAAGCCAAATTTGTGTTTCCTTTTTGAGACAGGCCTGTCACAGTGCTACTGCCAGGGCAGGGAGCTCCAGCCTGCCAGTGAGTCCAGGAGTGAGTTTCCTTTGAAGAGGCACATTTGAGTCTCTAGTACAGGAAGAAAAGGAAGGGAGAGAGTGATTCAAACTTGGGGGATGATTTAGGAAGTTTTTGTTGGGGCTGGGTGGGACGATCTGTGAGCCATCCTGCTTGAATGAGTAAGTGACCACAGCTGCCTCCAGCTCAGTTTCCCTTTTCTTTGCCTGTTCCGGGGCAGAACTTTGCCTGTGCAGTTTGAAAAAGAGTTTTATGCAGAAACTTGGATGGGAAGCAGCAATAAATATTTTTTCTTTTTTTTTCTTTTTTTTTTTTAATCATTGTGCTGCTGCCTGAGAGTGAGGAGCAGGCTGAGCTCGTGCATGCAGGGCTTTGATGGAGAGAACTTGTGCTGAAGGGAGAGGGATTAGTGGCTCAGAAATTGTTCAGAATTAAGGAATTTGCTTATTTCTCAAGCCACTGGCATAAAACCTGAGTTGCCTTGAGTCACTTGGTGGATTTTATTTTCATTGTCAGGCTCCAGGGGGGAGCTGAGGGTGATGTGGGCACGGACACAGCCCATGGCAGGAGCCTGAACTCCATGTTCCTCCTGCATCCCTGTGCTTCTCCAGGCCATGTGTGGGGCTGGAAGCTGGCCAGGCACTTTGCATAAGCAAACACCTCCACCTGGAGCTGCTGCTCCCTCCACAAGGGGCACATTCTGCCAGCAGTAACCTCCACCACAGAGGGTCACTTGGAATTTGTTTCCTGCATCTGGAAGCCTGGGATGTGGGCTAAGGAGGGAAGTCAGTGCCTTCCAACCTATGGGGTTTCCTGCTTTTTTTTTTTTTTTTTTTCCTTCAGGTTTTTAGTGTCATCCTTCAAGCCAAAAAATATATATTCAGGTTCTCCCCAAATCGTTGCCATAATTACAGCTGTGTGTGGTCACAGAGGGAGCCTTTGGAAAGCAGATGTGCCATTTCCTAACCTCTGCTGCAGGGCTAGTGCCTGGCCACAGAAAGTGTACAGTACAGAGAGTTATCTTTTCATGGAAATAAAAATAGTTTTTTATAGGAAAAAAAAATGTTCTGATGTCCAGAAACACCAAAGCAAATTGCCTTTGATGTGTAGTTTTAAAAAGAATTTGTCCTAATTCCCTGCTCCTTGTGGTCTTTCTCATACTTTTTTTTTTTTTTTTTTTCATCAAGGAGATTCCCAGCTTAATAAATCAACTTTCATTGCCCTGGGGTGTCACTTTTTGTGGGAATCCACATATTCCAGCAGCAGGGATGTCCAAACTCCTCCTCTGGAGCCTCACTTTAGGCAGGCAGTGCAGGTGCTGTCCTGTGAGAGTTGTCCCTACCTGCTCAACCACGCTCTGACACTCTCAAAGGGACATTTAATAAAATAAGGAAGGGCTTGCAGGGGTTTTGTCACTTTGTTTTTCCTGAGCTGATGGCCCAAAATGATGTTGTGATGACCCCAAGGTGCCTGAGAGTTGATTTTTAAACTCCTGATGCTTGGCCAGTTTGAGCACTCTGCATCCTCAGGCTCAGCCAACCCTATCAAACAGAAATATTGCTTTAATATCTGCCCTTACCACTCCTGCTCCTGCTGGACACTTGCTGGGGTTTCTCTCTGAAGCTGGGCACATTTTAGAGTTTCCCAGATTCCTCCCACATGCAGAAATTGGGATGGAGGTGAGAAACACCAAATGTAGCACCAGAAGCTGGACTCCACTGATCCCTGTGGGTCCATCCCAACTCAGGGAATTCTGTGGTTTTATGAAATGTGAAATAGTGAATTGTGGCCAGAGCTGCAGGAGTTTTGTTTTGCCTTTTTTTTTTTCCTCCTTTGATTGTTTGTTTTTATTCCTGTTCTGGTGGAAGGACAGTTACACTGCTGTGAGATAAGCCAGGCTTCAAAGTCTGAGTGGATGTGAGTGTAATTCTGAGCTTACTGGGGTCAAAGGTGTTTGCATCTGTGCAGGACTGACAGCCTTGTGGTTAAAATTAGGTCTAAGGAGCTTGAAATTCAATTTATAATTGCCAGAGCTTGTGTGATTTGGGCACCTCAATTACTCATCTCTGTCTGTAAAATTGGGGTAGGAATCCCCTTTTTCTGTGTTCACTGTTAATCTCTTGCATTCATTTATTTCACAAGGTGTCTCAGGCAGAATCATCCTCATGGTTTATGTCTTAACTGGGCTTTTGTCCTGGTGCTCCTGATAAAAAAATGGTGGGAAACTTGGTCAGGCATTGCCTGGGAAGTTCAGCCACAAGGTTTTCTGTCACAAAACTTCCCCAGGACTTAGAAATGTCAGATGTGGGGAATAATGGGGAAAATTGGAAGTCTCAAATTCAAAGTCAGTGAATAACCAGTGCTGATTTTCATTTTCCCACTGATTTTCCTTTTCCTTTTCCTTTTCCTTTTCCTTTTCCTTTTCCTTTTCCTTTTCCTTTTCCTTTTCCTTTTCCTTTTCCTTTTCCTTTTCCTTTTCCTTTTCCTTTTCCTTTTCCTTTTCCTTTTCCTTTTCCTTTTCCTTTTCCTTTTCCTTTTCCTTTTCCTTTTCCTTTTCCTTTTCCTTTTCCTTTTCCTTTTCCTTTTCCTTTTCCTTTTCCTTTTCCTTTTCCTTTTCCTTTTCCTTTTCCTTTTCCTTTTCCTTTTCCTTTTCCTTTTCCTTTTCCTTTTCCTTTTCCTTTTCCTTTTCCTTTTCCTTTTCCTTTTCCTTTTCCTTTTCCTTTTCCTTTTCCTTTTCCTTTTCCTTTTCCTTTTCCTTTTCCTTTTCCTTTTCCTTTTCCTTTTCCTTTTCCTTTTCCTTTTCCTTTTCCTTTTCCTTTTCCTTTTCCTTTTCCTTTTCCTTTTCCTTTTCCTTTTCCTTTTCCTTTTCCTTTTCCTTTTCCTTTTCCTTTTCCTTTTCCTTTTCCTTTTCCTTTTCCTTTTCCTTTTCCTTTTCCTTTTCCTTTTCCTTTTCCTTTTCCTTTTCCTTTTCCTTTTCCTTTTCCTTTTCCTTTTCCTTTTCCTTTTCCTTTTCCTTTTTTCCCTTTCCTTCTCCTTCTCCTTCTCCTTCTCCTTCTCCTTCTCCTTCTCCTTCTCCTTCTCCTTCTCCTTCTCCTTCTCCTTCCCTTTTCCCTTTTCCCTTTTCCCTTTTCTCCTGAGATTCTCTAAATCTACCCACTGTAAGAGCAGCACATTAAGAGAATTATCATTTTCTCATGCTAATTTCTGACACTTCCCCAAACAAGCTTTGCCTGCTGAGGCTGTACCTGGGTTTGAGCCAAATTTGCTTTTTTGGAGCAGACAGAGCCAAAGTGTGCTGTGTTTTGGAGAACCAGTGGAAGGTGCTCCTGGCTTGTCCAGCCACAAAAGGCATTTCTCTAAGGGAATGAGCAGATAAAGGTCACCCCGTGGCACCACAAAAAGAGCCTTGTTTGTGAAGCAGCTGCTGATTATCATTGGGGAGCAAATGGCTTTGAATTTTATAGCTCCTGTTATCTGAAACTAATAAAAACACAATGCAGTGACGAGGCGAAGGTCATCTCATCTCATCTCATCTCTGTGGGGTGGGGAGTGCTCAGCAGAGCTCCAGATTGTGCACAGGTTTTGTCTGATGCAGTCTGTAAATGCAAGTTTGGGAATGAGGGATGTAAATCAAGAGTGTCTCCTGTCCTTCCACATTTCAAAGTTTGCAATTCCTATTTTCCCCCCCTCTTGCTTCCCCCATTGCTCCAGGAGATAACAAAACCCAGGATATTCCCACCTGGATCTGGTGCCATTTCGGCTCACCCAGCATTGGTGAGCCACTTCTGGAAAATCAGATTTAATAGAAAAATCCATGGAAACCATCCAAAGGCTCACCCACCTTGCAGGGAAGCCGTTGTGCCAAGTGCCACGTAAAGAGACAGCAATAAATCACCCTGCTCTGCACCTCAAATAGATAATCAATTTAATTGAAAGCATCAATAATCATAGTTTGACATTTATTACCCTGTGGATGTTTTATCTTTTAGGCAGGGGACAGCGGGGCAATGATGGATGCCAGTTCTGCCATGGAACACAATTATGTGGTGCAAGGAAAAGGGGTTTTATATTCTGAAAAAAAAAAAAAAAAAGGCAGTTGAATTCATATTCAAGCAGACTGCAGGAAACCTGTGAGAAATAAGTGCAAGTAACTCTCATCTCTGGAACCTGAATTCTGCTGTTATGGCTGTGAGATAATGTTGCAAATGCTGCTTGGTGTGTTCTTTTTAAGTGATTTAGCAGAGAAAATCTACAGGGCCAGGACTCCCTCTACAGAATAGCAGCTTTTTTTCTGTCACATGTGCACAAGTAAAGACCAAAAGTGAGGCTGGATTGTTCCTCCTTTGGCTGTACCTTATGGTTTGTGCCCACCTGGTCAGGTCATTGCACATCCTCAAAGGTGGAAAACAGTGTGGAAATGACACAGACTGTCTGGACAGAAGGAAAAAGGGATGGAAATGTTCCTTTTCACCTGCAGAAATGTCTCCATCCCTGCAGGACAACGTCCAGGGCAGTGCCTGGATAAAACAAAGCACTGGAGATGGGTGCTGGGTGGGGAAAGCCCTTCCAGGAATGTGAAAACACCAAAGTATTGAAGTGGAGATCTACAGAGCAAATTCTTCCAAAAATCCCCAAAAGAATTATTTTCTCTATTAGTTTGAATCATGTGCTTATCATGCCTCAGTCAAAGCAGGCATTTCACCTTTTATTTTTGGTTGTATTTTGAGGTTATAACAGCTCCCTTTCAGAATGAATTAAACCTTTATTCCTTCCACCATGCAGTGGATTCTGCACACTCTGAAAAATTCTCCTTGCACTTCCCCAATGCCAGGAGGTGCAGGGTGTTGAGGAAGACAAGCCCCAAGTTTATGAGAATGTTCAAGTGCTGTTATGTTATTCCCACAAAGCAGCAGCTTCCCTGATGGCACACTGAGATTATTTGGCGAGTCAGGATCTCTTAACTCTGCTCCCATCAGTGATTATTTACTTTGAGCTGGCAGTTACAAAAATGCTTTACTTCATTAAACCCTCTTCAGTGGCTTAAATACATTTTGTTTCCAGCAGCTGGGTACATTATGGACATTTCTTTGTCTATGATCTATTGGTGGTAGTTTGGGAGATGTAAACATTTGTGCTATTTGGCAAGATGGTTGTGGAGCCATCTTATAACCTCAATGTTCCTCTTGGCACGAGATTAAAAACTCCTTGTAATCAATGCTCGGGGCTGGATCTCCCAAGATTTCCCTCAGAACTTACTTGGAGTGTTGGGTAACAATACAGGCTGTGTGTGCTCCTCAAAACCTTTAATGAAAAAAAAAAAAAAAGGCTTTTTTTTTTTCTTTTCTCCTGATGCTGTTCTGAAGAAGCTCCAAATGTAGGACCCAGTTTAACTCCAACAGCAAACAACTGGAGTTACTAAGGATAATAATGGATTTTTTTTAAAAAAATCTCTTGGCCATTTTGGCACACTTCAGGAAAACCTTGTGCAGAGATTCCAAGACCAGGATTGATTTATCTCCAGGACAGTGAGTGACACAGAGGAGCTGTTGAGGTGCCTCTGGGGACAGCTGAGGAACATTCACCCATGTTTAGTGTTTCCCTAGTGCTGTTTTGGAAGAGGAAAGCAGCAGGGTTGGGTTTCTGAGGTGGATGTCTCCCACCTCATCTGTTGGGAATACACTGCCTGGAAAGGGGTGGAAGAAATGCCTGTGGCATCTGCTGTGTAAGGGATCATAATGAGCTAAAATCTCCACATTCCCTCACCTCAGGACTTCTCAACAGGCTCAGCACATCCCTCACTTCTAATCAGGGGGTTCCAGTCACCCAGAAACCCAGGGGAAAAAAGCAAACCTTATTTCCATTTGGACTCCCTGAATTCCAGTCTCAAGAAAATGCCTTGAAATTGCCACCCACTCTCTGTCTGTCTGATTAAATAAAATATTGACCTTTTCCAAACACAATATTATCATTCCAAGCATAATATTATCCAGTCCTGTCTGAGATTGTTTCTACAGCTCTTAAAAGGGAGCTCACCTGGCAGCCCTATCAATTCAGATAAAACACCTCTGTGTGCCTTCCCAATAAAAAGCTGATTGTGCTGGTGTCTGAAACTGGGCCACAGGATAATTCCTGATTAACTTTTCCTTCCAGAGAGCATCATTTGCTCAATATCACTTCTGAATAAAGGCAGGCAAAGTTCTGTTCTGTCCCTCTCTCATTCTCCTTGCTTGCACAGTGTTACTACAGGGAATTCCTCTCCAAGTTCACTTTCCACCTTGGAGTAAGTCCTTCCTCCATCTCTGAGCAGACAAGGGGCAGGGGGTGGCACACACAACAGCAAAGCTGTTCCTTGTGGTTAACCTGGAAAAAGAAACACCCCAGCACAGGGAATTCCCCTCCTGCTCAGAGCCCAGGCTCTTCACATCTGCAGCTTTTAGTTTATTTGCTAAATTAAATGAGAGTTAAGTGATGGGGAATTCCCTCAAGGCCCCTGTGAGAAGCTGCTGTGGTGGATGCACAGGTTGCTGTCTTCTTTTCCTTCCAGGAAATCTCATCCTCATGAAAGAGCCTGGAATATCCTCACCTTTCCCCAAAACAAATGGCAGCAAGGCAGCCCCACATTTCTCTTCCAGTTCCTGGCCTTAATGGGCCATTTTTCTTCCTGCCTCCCCTGCCTGCTGATGACCTTGTCATGTTAAGGTGACACTGAGGTTATCCTGCTGATGGGTATCAAGCTGACATTTCCCATCCTTTCCATCCCAGGGATGCATTCCCAGCCAGGCCCTTTCACTCCTGCCTCTCCCAGAGCCTGGCAGAGAAGCCAAGCTGCCAAATCAGAGTGCATTTCCCACTCCAGACTGGGGGAATTGCTGGGAATGCTGCAGGTTGGGGTGATTTCCCTGCAAGTGTGATGGATGAGCCCATCCATCTCACCCCAGATATTGTGGATATTGTGCTCCAGTGCTTGGCTGGGGTGACACCAGGGGCTGGTGCTGGGGTGGAACTGAGGAGCAGCTCTAGAGCTGCTTTTCACTGGGGTTTGTGGGGTTATTTTCTTCTTTTCTTCCTGTTAGAGCCAGGATTAAAGCACGGGAGATGCAGTTTTTGTGTTAGGACTCAGTTGTTTATCAATTCTTATCTAAGCACAGCCTCACGAGTTGTGAGTCCTAGCTAACAAAGTGAAAAATGGCTCTGTCTCTAACTCTTTCCAAGGTCTTTTAAGCACAATTTGTCCAATAATAAGATGACACCTAAATTATTTCTACTTTTACCCCAATAACCAACCATCCATAGCCCACAATGTGGAAGTTTTCACTCCATTACAAAACACCACCCAAACCCATGAAGAAGAAGGTGGAAAAAAAACTTATCCAACACTCAAAATCCCCCATATTTCTCTATAGACATTACTATACACTAAAACCTTAAATCCTAAGTTTTCCACCCTGTGATATCACACACTTCCATTCAAACTCCACACCCACAATCCCAGTGCTATTAATTCAATTTTGGGAGCCTTTTCCACAGCCTCAGGTGAAATTCAATGTTTGCTTGGGGGTCAGTGCCTGTCAGCACAGAAAGCCTGAAATTCTCATCTTCCAAGGTTCCATCAGGGATTTTGCAAACTCTGTGTGGAAATTGAGGGAATCACAAGTCAGTTTTTGTGTTTGTGATTTCACATGTGGGGCACTGGAACACTCGGGGTGAGCTCAGGGAGGTTGTGCAATGCCAGGGCAGAGGCAGGACTTGGCTTCTGAACCAAGATATTCCTTATTGACCCCTTGGATGTGGTAAAACAATTCATAATTCTTATCAGTCTTTGTAGGCTGTAGGAAGAGAATGAAATGAGGTCATTTTTCTCTGTTCTTTCTCAAAATTTTAGCTGCCTAATGATTGCATTTAAGTAGGGATAGAGGCTGTCATTGAGCACAGGGTGAACAGAGGTGAAGCCAGAGACAGCTGCTCTGTGTCTGGAGACCTGAAGAAGAAAATATTTTCCCTTGGAACATCTCATCCTAGTCCTTCTCCTTGGAATCTGTTTGCCAGGAGGGATGGAAGTGCTGAGGTTTTCCTCCTTCCCTGAGGTTGGTTCCAGTCAATGCAGCAATGGCAAGACCTTGTCTGTGATGAAGGGAATTTTGTAAAAAAATAAATCGTGTTGGTGATGCCACAAAGGGTTGCAGGTTCTGAACCTCTGCCTCTCTGAAAGGAGAAGGGAGTTTCTGGAAAGGACTGAGAGCCACCAGAGGCACCAAGAATGAGAGCTTGGCTGATCCTGGAGGCCTTTTCCACCCAAAATGATTCTGTGCTGAGCAGAACCTCACCCAAACAGAGGCACCAGTGCCTGGGAGGGGGTCAAACCACAAATGATTCCAAGGACTGGATTGTTCCTTTCCTGAATCCATCCCAGCACTCCTTCCCTTGGAGGCATTCCCTGACACCCCCTGCTCACCCCACACCCAGGTCTGGGTGCATCCATGGATTTACCTGTCCCTGCCTGTCCTGGGTGGAAAAGCTGCAGTTTGAGGTGAGCTGTGAGCTCCCCAGGCGTGTGTCAGAGCTGGGATGATGCACAGCCCCTCTTTATTTACTTATGATTATTACTGATCAGCTGAGCAAAGGGGGGATCAATAGATGAACTACAGGGGGAGTTCGTTTGTATTCTTCTGTCAATACCAAGGTCATTTTTATAACTAAAAAGGGTCGAGGACAAAAGATGGATGGCTGGTGGATGAATTTAACCATTCAATCCATTTACATCCCCACAAACAGCCTGGCTTTATCTGTTAACCAAAACATTGCACTTCACTCCTCAAGATGATTTTTTTTTTTTTCTGGGATAATAAATAGCTCTGGCTACATTAAGTGATTGTGCAGCGTGGGCCCGTGGCAGACACAATTTAGAGCTGATGACCTTAAACTTCCACTCTACTGCTGTTTTCTCTCTGCTTGCAGTGAAGATATGGCTGCTTTGCAGTTCAAAAACAGCTTGTGCCCAGAAATCTCGTGTTTTGTTTAATTTATTTAGCACAACAGTCTGTGCCAGGCAGGTTTCAGGTGGGAGATGAACAAACTGAGTAAGTCAGATACAATTTAATCCTTGCAACTTCTGTTTTAATCCTCACACTGTTCAGTGTGAGTGGTGTCTCTTTCATCTTTCCAGAATTCAGTTTTATAATGGAATTTCTCTTTAGGAGAAAGGGAGTTGGAGGTAATACCTGAAAGGTGATTTTAAAAAGAAAATCATAATTAATTTAAACTTTTTTTTTCTCATGTGTACTGTTACACATTTCTTTTCTGGGAACAAAGTGAGCAAAATACCAGACTTGGAGGTTTGTTACTTGGAACTTGCTCTGCTTTCAGGGCTCACTGTGTGTTACCAAAGGGGGTGGAGTGGGGGATTTTTTTACAGTATAAGTGTTTCATCTCTGCTTCTGGGTCCTTTAAAACCTCATTCATAGAATCCCAGGATGGTTTGAATTGGGAGGAACCTTAAATCCCTCTTTTTTCCACCCCCTCCATGGGCAGGGACACCTCCCACGAGCTCAGATTGCTCAGAGCTTCACCCTCCAGCACTTCCAGGGATGGGGGAATTCTGATTATTGGTAAAGCCTGGGTTTTTTTCCTAATGGTGGTCATGAAGAGCTGGTTGTAAAGGTGGTGTTGAATTGCTGGGATGGAGAAAAAGAGCAGCCAGAGGTTCCATGTGGAGCCATGGGGAAGGGAAAGGCATCTCCAGCTGGATCCCCAGGCCAGGACTGAATGAACTCCATTTGATTTCAGCAAAACTGCCAAACTACCAAGTGAGTTTCTCATGCTCATTAACACTGGACTTTAAGAACCTGATAAGAATGCAATATAAAATCAAAGAGCCCCTAAAGACTGCGAGATTATATTTAATACTCTCCTATCACCAGGCCCTGAGTGCTTGGCAGGGGAAATGGTGACATTTCCTAATCAGTCCCCTCTCGTATTTGTCTTGGCTGGAAGTCTCCAGCCCTCAGCTCCTTGAAGTCACTGCAAATTCTCTCCATTAGATCCTGTTTGACTTCCTGGTAGCTGCAGTTAACTCCATCCCAATGGCACGGAGGAGTAATGTCTTTAAAAATCTCTGATAAAAGTTGTGATAAAAGTTGTGTGTGGAAATCACAGGCTCGTGTTCTTTCTCCAAGTCTTTGTTCTTAAACATGCAGTTTTGTGATTTTAACATTATCTCCCCCTGAAGTTTGCTCTGTGGGTGCAAACACTTTATTTCATACATCATTTAGGATGTTCCTTTCTTTTGAACCCTGTTTGGAACAACCTGCCCTGAGTCACCTCTGCAAACTGCATTTTGGATTTAGAGAACAGGGGGGATTCCTCTGTAAAGCCACAGAGGACATGTACAAGTGCAGGGGTATCCCCTGCAGCATATTCCCAGAAATTTTGGGCTGTGGATCCCTCCTAATTCCTCACATTTTTCCCACATCACCATTCCACCTTTTTTTGCCCAAGCTTCCAGCTGAAAAATAACTGGTTATAAAATGGTGTGTGTGGAGTGGCATGGCTTTGCAGGCTGTTCCTGGGCCACAAACCACAGCTTGGCTGCTCCCCAGTGTTCCCAATTGTGCTGGGGTTGCCCTTAGCACTGAATGCTTGGTTTATTCTTCCCACTCTTTTCAGCCCCTGGTTTGTTCCTTGCCAGTCTGAGCTGTGCTCTTCATCCTCCTGCCCTGGCCAGCAAGGAGAGGAAATTCTTCCCCTCAGAGAAGAGCTTTCCTCCCTTCCCTCTTAATTCCAAGCACATTCACTTCAAATTCCCAAGGCAGGATACTGAAAATTTCCTCGAGTTAATAGGGCTCACAGATTTGCTTACTATAGAAAAATGGGAGATTTGGGTAAATTGCTGGCCAGAAAATGCTATAAAATCCACATATTTTAACAACAGGGCTGAAAGACTAAAATGTTTTAGTGCTGAAATGGTTTTCTGTGGGTTTCTTCCACGTCTGGTTTTCCTATGGATGCACATCAGTGCTGTGATGTGGCTCTGTGGGTTGTTGGCTGCTGTGTTTGAATATATATATATATAAATATATGTATGTGAAGATCTTGGAGAAGAGAAGGTTTGGGGTGAACTATTTGGGTTTTTCCAGTACCTGAAGGAATCTCACAGGAAGGATGGAGAGAGGCTGTTTATAAGGACCTGGAGGGACAGGATAAGGTGGAATGTGTTCAAACTGCAAGAGGGGAAGTTTAGGTGGAATACTGGGAGGGAATTTCTGGCTGTGAGGGTGGGATAGCCCTGGCACAGGGTGCCCAGAAAAGCTGGATCCCTGGGAGTGTCCAAGGCCGGGTTGGATGGAGTTTGGAGCACCCTGGGACAGTGGAAGGTGTCCCTGCCCATGGCAGGTGTGGAACAAAATGACCTTTGAGGACCCTTCCAACCCAAACCAGTCTGGGATTGTACAATAATGGATATAAAATTGTAAAGAATCTCTTCCCAATGGAATAGCTGCCATGGGTTTTGGTGCTCTGAGCCTGGGCTGGGTCCCACAAAGTGTTTTGTGGACAAGTAAGAATCACTGACTATTGGCTAATTTAAGGCAAAATAAATGTTTTCTAGTTCTTTTTCTGAACTAGAGGCAGATGTGAGAAGGTGCAGGTGGCACAGCCCAGGTTCCAGAGCTGGAAGTGATGTCCCCAAGTGCCCTGACCCAGGCAGGAGACCTTGGGAAAGGCCAATGTCAAGGACAGGTGCCTGGCAGTGGGTGAAACCCTGAAATGCTCACTTACCTGTGAGCATCACTGATATCATCAGTGGTGTACTGAGCTCTTGCTGAAAAATCAGATGATAATAAAGACCAAGTTATTGAAAGCAGTGCTGTTATCTCCCTCCTGACTTCTGTGCAATTACTGGGCATTCTCTTCTCCTTCCAGCTAGGAGCAGATGTGGAAATATCTCTTTAAAATCCAGATTCACAGGGATCCAGCAGGGGCAGGTTCCAGTCTGTCATCTTCACCCTTAGAGTTTGCTCAATGCATCAGGCCATGCCTATTGAAGTTTGGGTTGGGTTTTCTTTTTCCCCCCTAAATGACAGTTTATCTGAGCTGGGGGGATGAATGGATAATGTTACTATTTACATAAGCTCATTGTGATCTGTCTGAGTAATGTAATCAAATTAGGGTTAACTGCAGCTGGAGAATGCCAGCCCATAAACTGTTTTTCAAAAAGAATCACATGGTGTTCCTTGACATGTTTAGTATACATTCAGGGGGCTCTGCAAAAATTCTAGCACATCTCTAACTGGTGTAACTGAGGCAGGATCCTGGTGCCACCAATTCCCTGAGCCCAGGGAAGGAAAGGCAGGGAAATCCCTCTGTGGCTGGGCAGTTCCACCTCCAGCCCAGCCCCAAGGCACAGGCTCTCCTGACGTGGCTGCTGCTGACATGTTGTCTTTCCCCTGGCTAAAATCAACAGATCAGTTGATAGAAAAAGCATGTGGTGTAAATTTTGAGCACATTCAGGAACATCTGTGCTAAGAGCAGGAGTGCAGCCCACTGCAGCTCTATATTTAGTCTTGTGGCATTCACATGAGATGAAGCCCAGCTTGAGTTAAAATTACCCAATGAGCAGATTTTCAAAGGGTCTTCTGTTATTCTTCTTAATAAACACAGCATCTGGGGCTTGCTTTGCCTGGTTCTGCCTGTCCCCTCTAACCAGGAGGTGCTGTGGACATCCCAGTGTTGCACCATGGAGAGAGGAATCCAGGGATGGGCTCTGCTCCAGGGCACCTGGTGTGGTTGTTGGATTGCAGTCTGGTGCCACAGGTGTTGTCAGGTGGTGTTTATTCCACTCTGGGAACACAGCAGGACAGTTCTGAGGTTCTCTCCAGATCCCAGGAAGGTTTCTGAAGGCTCATTCAGAGCCCTGCCAGTGGTTGGGCAAGGGGAAGTTTGGAATTCTGGTCTCTGCTCCTCCACAGACATCCCAACATCATCCCAAGCTGCCAACCTGCTCAGCTGGAGTGGGAAAATGGGACATTCAGGATCTTGGGCTGTGGGATGTGTCCAAGCCAATGCAGATGGTCTGTGGTAGAGCTTGGCCCACAAAATCACCTTGGACACCTTTTTCAAAAATCAGGTGTAAAGAAAAGATGAAATATTTAGTCTAAACCAGTTCCTACTCTCCCACTGAGGCTAAAATGCCTTTTCACCCACAGAATCACAGAATTGTTAAAGTTGGAAAAAAAGACCTGTAATATCCTCAAGTCAGTGCAGCACCACCACCATGTTCACCACTAATTGTCCATGTTCTGATAGCTTGAGTGCAGAGATGGTTCCATCAAAATTAAAACTCTTCATGATATTGGTGGGGTTTTTTTCCCCCAGAAGTTCTGTAATAGGTGGGAACTCAGAAAGGATTTCACCAAATATCAAAACTCAGCCATTTTCAAATACTCTGAAAGAGCAGCAAGATCCTACAGAGGATTTTCTGCAAAATTGCCATTTTTGAATATGGATTAAATATTCTCACAGAAATCCTGTTCTCTAAGAACTTTGAAATTCAGGATCTGCTACGAAATGAAAAGGGAAAAAAAAAAAAAAAAAAAAAAAAGTTTGGAGAAAAGGAAAATANGAGAGAAGGAACTTGCCCCTTGAGCACAGCTCTGTCCAAACCAACAAAAGGAAGCTTGTGTTGGCATCTCAATTCCAACTCAGGAATTCCTGACTCTTAAGCCTGTTTATACAGGGCTCCACCACAGCCCAATTTGCACTTCATTGGAGTTTTCTTTCCCCTCCACGTTTATGGTGCTGCTGGATGGGTGGATTACACACTCTGTCTGCACACACTTCCCTGATTGTATCCAAAGGCTTTTTGCATGTAATAATTACGTGGAGGTGTCTTCATTTGGAGGCAGCTGCGTCCCGTGGATGTTTTGGAGTCGTTTTGCATTTCAGTTTCAGCTCTGAAAGTTTCATGGCCCAATTCTCCCAAGCTTTTGGGGGTTTCTGGTTCCTGGTGAGTGCACTGGGAACAGTCAGCATTCCCTGGAAGCTTGGTGACATCCAGGACAGGCAGGATGGATGTTTAACTCCAGTCATTCACAGGGATGTCAGGGTGTTCCAGGGTAGGAACACAGAATTTTATGGCTCTGGGATTTGCCTCTTGATCCTATTTGCTCTCAGCTACTTTGGAAACCGCAGTTTCAACGTCCATTAGAGCTGGTGTAAAGCATGGAATGGTTTGGGGTTCTTCCCATGGAAACACAGCCCCTTGTTAGTGCAGCTGAGCTGGAGATTTGGCAACGGGCTGGAAATTTGTAAATCAGTCGATCTCACCTGGGCACGGCCAAAGGGGCCTGGAGCTTCGTGCCAAACCTCAGCTGTTAAACAGCAATGGAGTCTTCCCTTCCCTTCCCTT
>WEIU01013753.1:452687-469914 GCA_013389925.1 Aegithalos caudatus
TTTTTTTTTCCCAAGTAGATGCATTTCTCTCCCCTCCAAGGGTCACTTTGGATGAGGGTTCCAGAATGTTGGGGAAGGATTCTCTGTGTGTGCAGAGCTCCCAGCCAACCTCCCCAGGCTGGGCTGTTTTTCTGACCGTGGTGACAAGGGACCTCAGGGACTTCTCTCTTCAGTAGACTCTCTATTTAGTTTCTGTTTACTTAGAGGGAATAGCCTGAGGGGCTACTGGAGAGAAAACATCTGTGGGAGATAATCTATAGAGTTATCTATCTATCACTCTTGTCGACCCTGTCTCCCCTGAGAGCAAGCTGAGAGACTTGTAATAAAAAGGCATCGCTGAAGAGGCTTTAGGGACAAATAAAGAGACATGTTAAGGGCCAGCTGAAAAAGGATAGAAGACATTATTAAAGCTCAATAGCCGTCTTATCAAAATCCAATAGGATAGGCATTTGGCAAAAGGCTTTAAATTTATTCTTTGACTTTCTGGAGAGCTTGAATTTATCCATTAACAAGAATGTGCTGCACAGGGAGCGGGAGATGCTATCGGCTTCAAAAGGGTTGGATTCAATCTGGTATTGTGCAAAACACAACAAAAACTGAAGACAAAACCAATTTTCCCCCCTCCTCTGTCTGGCCTCATTCCTACATTGCCAAATATTAGAAGCTGTAAATATAACGCTGATGAGGCTGTGGAGTAAAGGCAATTTAAGCAGCACGATTATTCCTCGCTCACAAATCACGCAGATTTATTTTTAAAAATAAAGCGAATTTTAGAAAATTGGGTGTGATTGGAAATTTGGGCCTTAAAAAAAAAAAAAAAGAAGCATCAAGTAGCAAACAAGAAACACAAGTATGAAGAAAGCTTTGAGCTCTAAAGCAAAATCAAAAACCCCAACGAGCGTTTTGCCGCTGCAGACGCGAAGCGGGATGGGGCCATAAATCTCCCCCCGGGTTTATTATTATATCCAAAACTCTACAGGTCACAGGAACCATCTGATACTTCAGCAGCACATTGTTCGTGCAGGGGGATGATTGATTGATAATTATGATAATTTGGGAAATGATTATTTGGGCATTATGGCCGTGGGCCCGTCCCGCCGGGTCGCTGTGAAGACATTTTCTATATCACGGGGGCCGTCAGGAATGGCCTCTGGCAAGGAGGGGATGTGGAGAGGTCTGGCCGGGCTCTCCCGGTGGGATCTGCGGGGCTGATGAATGATGACCCAGAGGAGTAAGAAATCAGACTTCAATAAGCAGTCAGGAAGGTAGTTAGGGAAGAGCAAGGGAACTGTTCACTGTCTTTTGTGCAGCAATTACCGGGCAGGCCAAACCCCCCCCCAGGCCTGAGCGGGGGCTGGCAGCACATTGTGCACCCCGAGACAGCAAATTGCACATTTGAGTCTGGTCTGCTCCAAGGTGCTGCCTCTGCAGCACAAATTGCACATTTGAGCCTGGCCTGGTCTGAGTTGCTGCCTTTACAGCACAAATTGCAGATTTGAGCCTGGCCTGGTCTGAGTTGCTGCCTTTGCTGCATAAATTGCACATTTGAGCCTGGCCTGAGTTGCTGCTTTTGCTGCACAGGTTGCACATTTGAGCCTGGTCTGGTCTGAGCTGCTGCCTCTGCAGCACAAATTGCAGATTTGAGTCTGGTCTGAGCTGCTGCCTTTGCAGCACAAATTGCAGATTTGAGTCTGGTCTGAGCTGCTGCCTCTGCAGCACAAATTGCAGATTTGAGTCTGGTCTGAGCTGCTGCCTTTGCAGCACAAATTGCACATTTGAGCCCACCCTGGTCTGAGCTGCTGCCTTTCCAGCACAAATTGCACGTGCATTTCTGTTCTGAACGGGGATATGTTATCCCCAGCTCATGGAAGGTGTTTAAAAACTCTCAGTAAAAATTTAAGCTCAAAGGCTTCAGTGAGTTTTCTTTACTTTTCTGAGTGTTGAAGAATCACCCCCCACCTCCAGTTTGTGCACAATCCTCATCCTGGCTGAGAATTTACCCAGAATTGGGGGTTAAAGATGCTCCACAACCCCGTGGGAGGAGGAACAATCCCAGATTTGGGAGCTAAAGCCCCGTTTCTCCAGGGCTGCTGCTTCACAGTTACTATTTCAGAAAGAGCTTTAATTTGCTTGTTTTATAGGTTGTATCTTTATGAAATAAAGGTATATTTAGCGGCCACAAACAGAGGCAGCTTTGAGTTGATTTTTATAATCTTTTCCTGAATAGACTTGCGTCATTCCAATAAGCCCTGGACAAAAGAGTGGACAGTTGTCTGAGAGTCTTTTTTATAACATTTCTCTCTTTCTATTGTTAGAGGGCTGCTAATAAAAGAACCAGGAGTCCATTAATTCAGTGAATGAACATATAGTAAAGTCAGTTCCCTCTTGAGAACAATAATGTTGCGGTCAGCTTAGGTTTCCATGGAAACTAAGTACTTCTAAGAAGTTTGCATCCTTGATTTTGCTGAAATGAAGCATGTAAAGTAAAAAAAAAAAAAAAAAAAAAAAAAAAAAGGTGTAAGGCTGGCATGGAAAAGTCGGCAAAAGAAAGTGATGGTTAAATTATTTTGCAGCAATAACACTGTATGTTGAATTTCTGTGATACAGATGTTTGGGCTGGGTTGTTTAGTGAGTGTGGGTATGAGAAATGGCTCCACGAAGAGATCTCGAGGGGTTTTGAGCCCATAAATCAGGCCAAGTTCAGAGGACTTGCAGTGGTTAAGTTTGCTCTCTCCATATCTGCAGAAGGCTGGGGCAGCCCCAGGCACACACAGGGCACAAGGTGGAGCAGTGGCTGTCCCAGGGCTCCCACAACTGCAGGCTATGAAGTGCTTAATGCCCATTTCTCATCTCTCTGTGGCAAATAAAGTGAATTTTGGGTACTGTGTGAACACCTCCCACAGTTCTAAATAACATTTGTGAATTAAGTTGGTTCTTCTCCTCCTCCCTCTGGTGCAAAGCCCAGAGCTGTGATGTCGAGCTGTTCTCCAGCTGATTTATAACCTGTGTCTGATTTCCCTGCATTGCTGGGACTGAGGAGGTGTCCAAAATATTCAGGAGGAGGTGTCCAAGGTGTCCAAAATGTGCTGCTGAGCTGCTCACACACAGGCTCAGGTGACACACTGCTGCAGTGAGCAGCATCCCCTCAGATAAAAGTGTCCCTGAACTCCAGACAGATTTAGGAGAGGTCACCTTGTGGTCTTGATGCATCTCCAGCACAGATTCACAGACTTTGGGCTGGGGTTGAGTTAAAAACAGCATTTCTGTGGAGGTGAGAATGCAGGTGGCTGCTCCCTGGGCAAAATAAATGATTTAGGATCCTTCCCTGGGGTGGGATAGCCCTGGCATAGGGTGCCCAGAGAAGCTGTGGCTGCCCCTGGATCCCTGAAGTGCCCAAGGCCAGGTTGGATGGGGCTTGGAGCAGCCTGGGACAGTGGAAGGTGTCCCTGTCCATGGATCACTGAATGATCTTTAAGGTCCAACCCAAAGCATTCCATGGTTCTGTGATCAGGGCACAAAGGAGACTCATTTAGGCATTTTGGCTGAGTAATTAGCTGTGCTAATAACACATGCAAATTCAAGGTTCATAAACTTTTTTATAACCAAGAATTTCCTAAATAATGTGAAACCCTCATGTGCTGGTCCCTGCTCCCTTTGCTTGGGGTTTGGGGGAACGCACACAAACACACATTTAACAGATTTAACACAGGAGTTTCAACACAAATTAAGTTTGAACAGAAATTAACTGTTTTAACACTTCTGTCCCAATCCTCCTTTTCTCTCTGTGTCCACAAAATTCATCTCAGTGCTCCCCTGTTAAAATCCACGTGCACTGTGATACATGAAATGCCAATAACTTGACATTACTGTTTATCTGCTCACATCTGATGTTTTTTAATTGTTTGCATCAGGAGCCCAGGCTCCTTTTCCCTGCTAACCTGCTGGCATTTCCACCCCGCCAGTGAAACAATATTCTGGATGATTAGGAGGCATTACAGCCCCTGCTCAGTTTGAAAATGCCAGAATGCCCCAGAGATCCCCATGAATCTGCTGCCAGCCGGCCCCTGTCAGAGCTGAAGGCAGCACTGTCTGGAGCCCAAAATCAACTTCAGGAAGGTCATGTGAAAGAAAATCCTCAGTCATCAGGAAGCCCTTGGCCCCGTGGCCTTTCTGACATTTTCTGACAAACCTTAAATCACCAGAGTAGACAAAACATCACAAATTTTGGAAGGGTAGCCTGTGGGATTTGGGGGCTGTGTGGTAACTTGGAAGGTAACACACACACACACACACAGCCCCCTCCCCTCCCTCTGCTCTGCAATTCCTCCTGGGATGCTGAGCTGGATTTGGCTGGAATCAGGTCCTGGAATCGGGTCTGGATTCAGAACCACCTCTGGGGTGGGGTGGGAGCTGAGACAGCAGCAGAGGAGGGACCTGCCCTGTGCCAGCTCCAGATTTTTACGTGGAGCAGGGAATATTCCTCAGTGTGGGAGGAGGGATCACTCCCAGCACAGCTCCTGTTCCCATGGGGAATCTGGAATTGGGTTTTATTGTGTGCTTCCATGCCTCAGAGGACCCAGATGGTTCCATGAATGTCCCCTGGGATCCTGAGGGGTGTGCAGGATTGGGTTCATCCCATTGGAAGGAGAATTTGGGTCAGGTAGGAGCCTCTTGGAGCTCCCTGGATAAACAGGAAAACCTGGACAGCAGCTGGGGAGGGAGGAAAGGGTGAGAGTCACCACCAGGGTGACCAAAATTGGGTCCAGCTCTGATGGTGCTGCTGAAAAAATAAAAGCCAAAACACAGAGAACTGAGTGAACAATAATTAAATATAAATATACATAACATAACAAAACCAAAAAGTGCTTTTTGGGTTTGGTTTTTTTCATATTTTGTTCTAGAAAGAAATCAAGGTTCTGCAGAGCAGTGAAGGTGAGACTGCTGTCCCACAGGCATTGCAGGACCACAGAATATTTGGGTGTATTTTGATTTTAGATTCTGCAAGATTTCTATGAGGTGATAAAATACATGCTCTGGAAAAAAATACAACAAAAAACCCTACCAAATTTATTTTTCATGGGACAGTTTGTGGAGAAAAATAAATAAAAATAATTTTCAGAAGTCAGCTCCTCTGTGATGTTCAATGGTTCCTTCCCTCTGGAAATTTCAGCAATGTAAATATATATCAAAATATATAGATATAATAATAATAGTAACAGCAGGAGGAGTCTAAATTAAGTGCTTAAATCCTTTCTTGGCTAACCCAAGCGATTCAATTTTTTTATTACTTTTTTCCCCTCCTTATTTTAGACTGTAACACAGAATATAGACCAGAAATACCAAAAGCTGTGGAATAGATTAGAAACTAATTTATAAACTTCAGAGGAAATTTTCCTCCTGCTTAATGTGACTTTATAAGCAACTGAAATTAAGAAATCTTCTGTCATCTGGAGGCATCCCCTCTCCTAATCTTCTGGAGTTAGCTGATTATTTTAGGGATTTGTTGCCATGAATTCTTGCCTTGGGGAGCAGAGGTGAATTTGCTACCCAGCATTTTTCCAGCTCATTAATAACTGCTGCAGAGATAATTCTGCACTGATGCTGTCAGGACATCTTAGCCCCTGTTTGGTGCAATAATTCCTTCTGTTCCAGAAGAATTCATTGCAGCTCCTAAAGGAATTGCTTCTCTGAGTTTCCATTGGAATTTCAGTCTTAAGTTTCAGCTTGTCTGCCCCAGAATGTTGGTTCTTCCTCACAGAAAGTCTGGGAAAACTCTGGAAATTTCTATCAGTGCTGCTGCCTCAGGTAGTTTTTTAGGACAGTGTTAAATTTTTCTTTCCTGAAATACTCAATTTAAAAATGAATCAAGAGGATTATTCATTTTTTTTTAATGTTTGCCCTTCCAATTACTCATATTTATATGTAAAACCAGGAAAGTCTTGACTTTCATTGTTCATCTCTTCTCTTAATCCCTGGTTCAGTTTTTTTTCCCTCTTTCTGTAGTTCTGCCCAGAAATAAGCTGGACTTTTCTCCTGGTTATCTTGGCACACCCAGGCAGAGTCTCTTGCTCAGCTCCTGCTGCCATGAAATGGAGATTAATCACTCTCCTTGTCACGGGAATCTTAAAAAAAGGTGAATCCTGGAAAACTTGTGTGCTGTGGCTGGGCTTGCCATGTAAATCCATGCACAGGAAAACTCCCTCAGCTCTGTCTGGGCTTGGGATGCCCCTTACACTGACCTCATTCCTTTTTTCTGCCTGGGTGTCTCTTTTCCTCCTGAATTCCTGTTGGGAACAGAGGAATCCTGGAGGGTTATTTTCCTGCTTTCCTGCAATGCCAAGCAGGAAGGATGTGTAATTTTTCCTAAGGAGGTTGTGCTGTCCCTGAGTAAGATCCTTCCTCTCAGGCTTTGTGTCTGCTGATGACTCGAACACGTCCTGGGAGTTCCAACAGCAATTTATTCCTGGCAGTTTGGGTTTGCCAGTCCTTTTGCCAGTAAAAACTTGGGATTGGAATGGTGTCCCACCCTCCATTCCAGGTCTGCTGCTCACCATATGCTCCTTTGCTCTTTGCTCTGATGGCCTTTCCTGCAGAGCCCAGAGCATCCCCTGCTAAAAATGGGTAAAAACCAGGCACTCCTGGGATGCCTTGGGAAGGCTGAGCTGGAACAGGGACTGAACAGAGCTGGAGAATAAAGGAGAGATTTATTGAAAGGCCTTTAGGGTACACCTTGGGCAGGACAAGAGCTTGGCCAAGGCTACACTCAAGGTGGACCCAAAATGGTCACAAAATGGACACAAAATGGTCAAAAAATGGACACAAAATGGACACAAAATAGTCAAAAAATTGACAAAAAATGGTCACAAAATGGACAAAAAATGGTCACAAAATGGACACAAAATGGACAAATGGTCACAAAGTCTCACACTTTTATAGGTTTTGGTCCATTTGCATATTGGGGTTTAATTGTCCAATTACAGCTTCAGGTTGTGAGGTTCTTGTTTCTCTCTCAGCCACTTTGTTTGTGGTTTTGGGCCTGAAAGTTGTTCTTTTCTTCAGCAGAAAAAGGATTTATTTTGTGCACCTACTCTGTGCAGAGCTGAGTGACACTGACTGTGAGGCTCAGAGCTGCACCCCTGGGCAGCACAGAATCTGAAATACACGAAAATTAAAACTTAAGGCATCACCTGGAGTAGGAAATGTGGGATTTAAATCATACTCATTTTTCCAAGGCATTGCTGAATCAGAGATGTTCAACCATCCAGCAAATCCCATCCTTCCTCATCCAGGAGCTGGGTTGGCTTTAGGCAAAACACTTCATGTCCAACTGCTGTTCACACAGCATAATGATCCATTTTGCTATTTAAAGTATTTAATTCCAATAAAAATCCATAATGGTCAGTCATGGACATTTTAATTATTATTATCTTGATAGCATGATTTTCTCAGAGTAACAAAGTCAGAAAAATGCGATTTATTATTTAATCCTGGTGTGTGTCTACATTACTGCCCAGAGCAAGACTTTAACCATTTGCAACATGAATATTTGTGTTCTGGTGACTTCAAAGTGTTACAGAGCAAAATAGCCCTGAAAGCAGAATACTCTGAGATGATTTTAAATGATCATTTTTGCTCCATGATTGGAAGGTTGGCAATGGAGCAGCTGATGGAAGTCAGGGTTTGCAGCCATGTTTGGTTTGGAAACTGGCTCTGAAGTTTGGATGCATCTCTGAAATCCATCAGAACCCCTTTGGTCTGAAAAACATCCATGAAAACCTTGCACATGATTCAATTTTTTTTTTTTTTCTTTCATAGATTTCTTCTAATTCCTCAGACTAACTGGGCTGGAAATACCCAGGGAATAGATTTTTCTTGTTGCATTTTCTCTGTTCTGTTTGTAATGCCAGGAAAAGCCTGGAAGTGTTAGAAGCTCATGCACATAAATGATGAGAAAAGAAACTAATGGAGTTTTGCTTTTTCTCTGAAAATTCAGAAATCCTCTATATCTGGACAAGGCTTTGAGTCTGTTTTGCTTCTTGCAGAGGAGTAGAATTCAAGATAAAGGACTTTTTAAAATATATATCTGCATGGATTGGGTCTCCACAAAGCACAACCACAAATTGATTGGCACAATGAGCAGATTTTAGGTTTTAAAGAGGGAGAGGGGATTTTCCAGCTACATTTCTCAGTTCTGTGGTTAAATTGATATTTAGTGTCAGTCAGAAAACCTGCTGGACTCTCTTTGGGTAGGACAGAAACTCTGCTTTTCTCACTGACCTCCTACATCTCAGCTCTTCCCTCAGTCTTGTGCTTTTTTGTGCCCTTTTTCTGTGATGCTTAAAGATGTCAAACTCTGATTAATAAAGCCACGTGTTTGGTGCCCCTCTCACATTTTAGAATAACCAAACCTCTCTCTCTCTGTATTTACACAGCCAGGATTTACCTTTGTGGCAGCCCCATTTCCCCCCAGGTTGTTTTCACTCACAGAAAATAGCTCACCTGTGCTTTCTGTGCTTGCACAGGGCTCCCCCCTTTCATGCTAACACAGCACATCAAATATTCGTTTGCTTTTTCTTTAAATATCAATGAATAACCACTTCCTTTAAAAAAACTACCAAAAAATAGAGAGAAGAAAAAGAAAAAAGCTGCCTAGCATCTCAGTTCACGGGCCTGCTGCTGTAAAACTGCAAAGCCAGCTTGGTGGCAGAGGGAAACCCTCTTTCAGAGGCACAGAAATCCTTTAAATAAATGAACTCTGTCTGATTTTGTGCTTGTACAGGAAGATTTCTCTAAGATTAGCAGACGACATGCTGTAAAAGAAGCAGCTGAAATTCACATTTTGCATTAAGGGTCTCTCCTTTGTGTCACACACCCGTCAGCACGGGACCAGGAGGAAGCAGAAGAAAAGAAGCAAGAAAAGTTTGCAGCAAGAAAAATTTGGGTTGGATGCTGAGAAAAAGGAGCCCCTAGAACAGCTGAATACCTGAGTGAGCTCTCTGGGGAGGAGATAAAATCCCTGCCCCTGCCAGCTCTAAAGAGGCTCAGACAAACACCTGCCAGGCCTGCCTGCATCTCCACAATCCTGCCTGAGACCCAGGGGCAGCAGGGATCACTTCCCCAGCTCCCAGCACGGGTTTGCACCCTTTTTGTCTCTTTGGGGGGGTTTATCTTGTCCATCGCTGTCCCAGGCGGGGAGGGAGGCAGGAGCTCCCCCGTCCTTTCATCCCGCACGTGCGGGGAAAACGCGAGCTGCGGGCACCGAGGGATTTTTCTTCTCCTTTTAGGTTCTTTTTTGCCTCCCTTCAGTGGTGCCTGAGAAGTGTTGTGCTCTTTGTGTTTGGTTTTTTCTTATCAGCTGAAAGTTTTTCTCTGTTTTCAAGAGGGTTTGGTGCTCAGGAGAGCTGGCAGGTGGAGAGCAAGGTGATCTGAGGGGCTGGGAGTCCTGGAGTCCCACGTAGCTGAGTTATCCAGCATGGAAAGCAGTTATTCCAGGTTCTAAAGCATGGTTATACACACCTGGATAGCAGAAAAGCAGAGGAAAAGGAAGGAAAGTAAGGAAAAGGAGAAAGGGAGAAAGAGAGAGAAAGAGATGATGAGAAAAGAAATTAATGGAGTTTTGCTTTTCCTCTGGAAGTTCAGAAATCCTTTAGATTTTTGAACTTTCAGAGAGACTTCTTAACTTTAGAGAGAGAGAAAGAGAAAGATAAGGAGAAAGAGATAAAGGGAGGAGAGAAAGAGAAAGAGATAAAGAGAGGAGAGAGAGAAAGAGAAAGAAAGAAAAAGAAACAAAAAATAGAAGTTCTAATAGTTGCAACTGTACACCAGTGTTCCGAATTAATATATTAAGTTAAAACAAGGATGACAGAATGTGGAATAACAGCTGCACGTGAATGCTGGAATGCTCAGTGCCTTTATAAAGAAGATTTAAGGTGTCAAAGCATTTTTCTGTTCCAGCATGGCAGTCCTTTGTCCTTGTGGCTGACATTGCTGAGTTTCTATGTATCGTTGCACTGGGTGGAAACATCCTTTAACTGCCAGACAGCACTTACCGATAAGCCACCAATTAATAATGTTGATTTGAAAAGCCCGAGAATAGGTGAGAAAGCAAAGTCCTTTGGTAAGTCATATTTGCACAGTATTAAGAGTCCCCTTTTACCTGGCCCAGCAAACACGGCGTGGGGAGCTCCGTGCCATTGAAAAGCTGAGAGGCTCTGATGATATGTGCAACTGATAATTGCCACTCCTCGCTGCTCAGCACCCACTTATCGTGCCTTTTGTACATACATACCTCTGCAACAGGCAGCTCCCAGATGTGGTTCTATTTCCTAAATCCCATAGTGGGGGGATTTTTTTTATTTTGTTTTGTTTTTCCTGCTAACTGACCAGTTTTATCAAAGAAGTAAATGTCGGGGAGGAATCAGCGTTTCCTTCCAAGCTGGTGGCCCTGGGATTGAAGGCTTTGAGTTGGGTCTGGGTGTGCAAACACCCCTCTCTGTTTGCTCAGGTGATGCCACAGTCATCCCTGTTCTGATGGAATAAAAAGGGATTAAATCAGGTGGCAAAGGCGAAATCAGCTCGCCGAGGGAATCACAGATGATTCCACACAGCCGCCTGTGGGGTTTGGTGGAGGTGCTTTGTGTGGGTAGAAAAGATCTCAGGGTGCACACAGGCTCTGGAATCACAACATCCCCTAAACTCTCATTTATCAAAAGAACAAACTGCAGGAAAGTCAAAAACCTTATCCAGCAGGACCCAGGCAGGTGGGACATGGAAGGTGTGAGGTGGGGACACATCTGGAGCAGAGCAGTTGTCGGCAGCCGGGCACGGAACACGCTCCATCATCTCTATCTTTGTATGTTCCTGTGCTTTTAAAAAGGCATAGAAATGGAATTAATTAGAAGTAGATGAAGCTGTTTGATTAAAGGGCTTATTTGTTGCCTGGCCTTATGTGGAGGTATAGAAATGCAATTAGTTAGAGAGTGCCATTAGCAGTGTCAGGGACCAGAAGTAATAGAGCTTAACCCTCCCGGGAGGCTGCTGGGGCTGGGATCCCGTGCTGCAGGGCCAGGGTTACACCACAACAACTGTTTTTTCCCTCTTAACTCTTTCTGTGGAGAGCTTCCCAGCGAGAGCCAGCCTGTTCAAACACACACAGAGCCAGCTCTGCCCTCCCTGCAATCAGCAGCCTGCAAAAGGAGAAGTTTGACAAAGAGTCGCTTTTAAAATATGCAAAATGCATCAATTTGTCAGCTTTCAGAAATCCCTTGAGAGCATGGCTGGGAGCGTGATCCTGCTGCAGCATCTGTTCGTGTAGCAGTGGCCAGCAGGGTTTTGGGGTGAGGGTGGTGATAAAACACAGGGATTGAACAGGAGCTTTTCCCAAGTGTTGCATTCGGGAGCTGCACGGGGGCTGCTGCAGTTTCAGTTTGTCAGGTGCTGCCCAAGTTCACTTCCATGGCATCAGAATTTACCTGCCTGCTGGTCAGGGAGCACTTTGGACACCTCTGGGATCTCTGTCAATGCAGTTTTGTGTGGTCTTGCTGCTCTTGCTCTCGAGATCTGCAGGGTGAGGAGGGAAATGTTGGCTGAGTCCTGAATGTTGAGGTTTCAGCCTTGCTGCCCAGCACTTTTTCTGCTCTTTCATGGAAGGGGTATTGACTGCAGTGCTGGAGTGTGGGTGCTCAGCCCTGCTGCCAGCTCAGCAACCTGTCCACAGCCGTGGTATCCAAACACTTTCTGGGGAGAAACATCCATGTATGGGATGCCCTTGGGTGAGAAAATTCACCCCAGCATCAGCCAAGATTGGGGCAAACCCACTCCAAACCACCCCAAAGGTGTCTGATGTATCTGTCCTTTCCCTTGAGAAAGTGCTGCTCTCCAGATGAAAAGAAATGCACTTCATATTTCAGCTGATAATGAGAAGTTAATAAAATCGGGATTTTGTGCAATGCAGGACCTCTGACATCTTAATCTTTATTAAAGAGACTTAAACTACCAGGAACTGCTGGTGCTGACTGGCACAGCCAGACTCGAGAAACACCAGGAGAGACTGGTCAAATGAACTGTTAAACAACTCTTCCTAATCCATCAGGAAGAAACAATAAGTGCTGGAAACATCTATTTACCATGCATCAATCACGCTTACCTAAGCAATTTCTAAGTAATTATACTTCTGTTATATAGTTCCTGAGATGACTGGTCTGAATGAGACATTGGCTTTATTAAAACAAACAAAAAAAATCACTTTACTTGACATATCAAATGTTGTTTCACATTCTGTCACAGTAGTAATTTTTCTGGACATGATTTCTTCTAATTGTTGTGCTAAAATCCTATCTGGAATTCAAATAGCTGCTTTTCCCTTTTAAAAACTTGACAAAAGGAAGGGTTTAAAAAATTTTAAGTGCTAGAGATTTTATCTGCTGAGTTCTGCAAAGTCAGTAAAAATAGCATTGGGACCAGCTTGCTGAGATGTGACCCATGGGAAGGGAATATTGGGCACTGGGAGAATAAAACTGGTCTTTGCTGCACTGAAATCTGGGTGCCTTCTTCCTTATTTATTCACATTTCTGCCTGCTTTTACCCAAAGCCATGCCTGCAGGAGCAGGCAGAGACAGGAGGCTCTGCTGTTCTCCAGGACACACCAAGCTGTGAACAACCATCTCCTTCCCATTCTGAAAATTTTGCTTATTTTTTTCCTGACCAATAGAACCTTCCAGGCTAATGGATCAATTAATGGAGGGCAGTTTGTCTCTACATTTTATACAGCCATGCAAATGCAGAGCCTTGTGTCTTGTTGACCTTTGATGTTTGAACATCACGGAGTTATAAAAACAGATATAAATATATGTGTGTTTTACAGACCCATCATTGTGTGGGGCTTTGAAATGTCGTTTTTCTAATCCACTCAGAGGAAGGGGAGGGATGGAGTCTTTGTCAGTATCCAAGCAATTAGGATAATTAAAAAAGAAAGCTTATTGGGTAAACATGCTCTTAGATTGTGACCTCTTAATTAATGGACTACAGGGAGAAATTACAGCGGTGGCAAGATAATTAACACATGCATTTAAAAAGAACTGTTAGACAAGGGTATTATAGGATAGTAAGACACAGATTTGAATCACCGAAGGACTCTGGAGGTGAACAAACACGGTGGAACAAGACAAGATTTGCATGTGTGAGTGCCCCAGTACACAAGAGGGACAGATTAGGATAACTTTGTTATCACACCCTTTAGTGCCACATTCCCCCCAGCCAAGGGCTTTAAGTCCAGCCTGGGTTTTGTGGAGTCTCCCAGGAGCAGAATTCCACCACAGGATGTGTTGCCATTCCTGATAATTCTGAATTTTGCCACGCCTTGCACGGAAACTTTGCTGCCCTTGACAGGGACATTGACACCCACCAGGGAGCTGTTTGCCTGTTTTGGGGCACCCTGCACCTTGCACTCCTGGTTTTGTGGCTCTCACTAATCCTGACAGCTCCAGTCAGTATTTTGGAAACTGGATCAGTCAATAATAAATTAAAAAAATATAAATTTAGGAACCAGATTGTTTCCCTTCTCAGAGCAGATTTTGGGTTGTGTGTGCTGTTGGGTTACAAAGCCAATCATCACCCTCAGCAGGGGGAGAGCTCCAAACAATACAGAATACCCAAAGCAGTCATTTTTTGATTGATTAGCTAATTTCTGTCCCCAGAACTGTCTCATCCTTGGCAGGTACAAAGCAGAGCAGGTTGTAAAGGGGGTTCTCAGGCTCTGGCTTTGTACACGAGCACCCAAACCAGTGTGAGCACTGAGATGAGTGATGGTTATCAGTAATGTTATCAATAATTCACCAGCGTAGGGTTTTGGTGCCTGGCAGGTGAGGGGCAGAGCAGAGCAGCAGCATCCAGGCATCTTCACCCCCAGCACCACCTTTGGGGTTTGTTTTTTTTTCATTTTTGAAAGAGAAGGGCACAATTAAAGCTCTGGGATGCCCAGCCCTACCTCTGCAATAGGGTTTTTATCTCTGCAGAGTGAGTGTTCCTGGGCTGGCTGGCAGGATTTCCCTGCTCAGACCATCAGAATCCCTGATGGAGCATCATGGGTTGCTCAGTGTCTTGGGAGGGGTAGGAACACCTAACAGGGATCTCCATGCTCATGGAATTGCCCATGGATCAGGATAAATCTTGCCCAAAACAGGGAGGAACTTTGGATGGCTATGGAGGTGCTTTGTCTGGGTGGAAAAGATCCCAGGGTGCACACAGGGCCTGGGTTCCAGGCTCTCAAATCACAAAATCCCCTAAAGTCTCATTTATCAAAAGAACAAACTGCAGAGAAGTCGAAAACCGAAATGATTTGTGTTTAAAGGATCAAACCTCACGCTCTGAACGTGTACACGAGCCAGAGCTGGATGATTAGGTACAGTTTGAGGAACATGTGATTTGCATAAGTCCCCACTCCCCACAGCATCCCGGGGAACAAAGAGATGCTCTGCCAAGCCAACATTTCAGGGATCCCACCGAGCACTTACCCAAATCCCACCCACTTCTTGGTGAGTCTCAGCACTGCTGCTTTTGTCTGAATATAAATGTCCCTGTTCAGTGCAGTGTTCATCCTACCTGGGACATTAAGTGATGCATGTGGACTAAAAAAAATATTTTAAAAAAGCATTATGAATGTTTGATTAGCGACTTGGGCCCCAAATTTTTAACTAATTGAGCACATTAAATGGTATGTCTGTGAAAGACTAATACAAGACACTTTTCAAAGCTTCTTTAATAAAAATTCTATTTGGGATTTGACCATAATGGCTATCCTTGCTTGCCAAAACATGACTTCTTAGCAGGTGACTTTCATCAAGTACATCTGAAATAGTACCTAAATGAATTAGCAATAAAATGGACTTAGGCCGAGCAGTAGGAGCCTCCATTAATCTTGGGTTAATCACTAAAGAGATGCCATTCACTTTTCTTAAGAAGTCACATTTTTCTCCCCTTGCTGGCGACCAGATTTCATAAAGTAACATATTTCTAATGAAAGGGCTCTGCTTGAATTAAAACCCTGAAGGTTTATGCAGATTTTAGTTTTGATTACTGCTGGCATGGGCTCTTAGCAGACTCCGGAAGGTAGGGCCGCAGTGAAAGAGTCCCAGCATGCAGTTCATAATATTCTTTGAAATAAAATAGTGCACTTGTACTTAGTGGCTTTAATCAGCTCTGACTTTTGATAGTCAAACAATAGCTAATTACAGTAACACCTGCCTTCTAAGTCATGTCATGTAGGTTATTGCCAACAAGAGACCTTGTATCTTAGCTGCGTGATTATTATAGAGTCTAAAACCTATCTGTTCAAAAAAAAGAGGGGGGAGAAGAGTGGAGTTTGGTGGCCATTATCCCTCTTTTTATTGTCTGATGCATTTCTGGCTTTTCTCGTGGCAGTTTGCTGCATTTGAAAGGCAGAGAGTTGGTGTTTATGGCCGGATTAGAGATGGGAGTCTCGGGGAGAAGGATACGATTTGCAGCTCTCACTTTTCCGTGCACTAACGGGAGATAATGCTGGATGTGTGCAGCCCCAAACCTATCTGAATGAGTCTCAATTTTCAGTGTAGCACAAAATTTGAAATATGTTGTGAGTTGGTTGTATCATAGGATCTCTGGCGGGCAGCCACGGAGCAGAATTTTATTTCACCGTCATTAAATGCACTGGTACGGGAAGGGGAACAAAGGGCTATTTATTCCAACCTTCATCAATTCTGGAAGGGTTTCATAAAATAAAAAAATACCCAGCTAAGAACCCGATTTTGAAACGACAGACCATGTTTCTAGAAAGAAATCCACACTTTTCCCCCAAAATATCTGCCTTTCCTGGGAGGAATTGAGTCGGACGAGTTTCCCTGTCGGGCAGAAGCCATAAATTATTGTCTCATTGAAGACTCTTTTCTCATTAATTTTGCCAGCAAATAAGGCTTCGTTTCCACAAACTCAGTCAAGTGAATAATATCAGATGTTTGCCAGAGGGTCTCCAAGCGCCACAGCTCCGTGTGCTGATCCTGGAGGGATGCTCCCTGCTCCAGACCAAAAGGATAACGGGGTAGATTTGGAATCCAGTTCTCCCAGATTTGGGCTCAGAACTGTGTGAGCAGGGAAATTAAAGGGCTTTAATGCTCAGAGCATTCAGAGAAATCCTAGGAGTGTGAAAGGGACCAAATGGAGACGTCCTTGTACCTTGTTTACAGGGTGTGTTTTATGGGCAAGTTTTAGGAAATTGTCTCTGCTGGGTTATGCATGCCCAGAGTTCCACTGTTCTTCCTCCATGATTTTGAAGGCAAATAGATTGAATTCTGGGAATAGCATCATTCTCAGATAGCTCTGCTCTGGCTGACAATAGAATCCCTCAAAATATTTGGGAATTTTGGCAAGATGTGGTGTATCTCTGCCCTGGGCGTTTCAAGTGGAATCCTGCATTTCCTGTACCATAACCCATCACATCCAAGTACTGAGGATGGGTGTAGGGGGGGGGGGGGTTAAATTTCCCTTTACAATCAGCCTGCATGTTTAAAAATTCATTCCTTCTGGATTATACAAGGAATTTGCGAGGGAACACATTCAGGGTTACCTCAACGAGCAGGGAATTCATGTCACAAGGACGTGTTGTTAACTCTGCTTCCCAAAACCACTTCCAAGTCCAGCCTTTTAACAGCCTGGCTTTTCCCTCTAAGTTACTCTTTCTCACTCCATCATTTGTCACGTTAACCTCAAACTGTGCAGCGAGAAATCTTCTTTATATCAGTTACCACGTTTGCCATATCTGATCAGCGTGATTGATCACGGCCCCAGCCACAGGTTGGTAATAAGCTGTTTTGAGAGAGACACACATTTCCCCCAGGACAAAGCTGGCATGACAGCATTATAAACTGGCCATTTATCAAGCTGCTCCCAGGTGGTCACCGTCGGAGCACGGCTCGGCAGCCTGGGCTTCCAGGGAGATACGGGGGGATGGACCTGGGGCTGGTGGGCACCGTGCTGCAGCTCATGCAGGAGACAGAAACAAATGAGACCTCGCTGCAGGAGCAATTGGGAGTGCAAATGTCACGCCTGGAGTCGGCCAAGTCCCTGCTCGGAGCGCGGCTCCGGCGGCTGCTGCGCGTGGAAATGTCCTGGGAGCGCTCCACAGGGAATGCGGGATCTGCTCCACAGGGAATGCTGTGGGGATCTGCTCCACAGGGAATGCTGTCAGTGCCCCAAGGGA
>WEIU01013753.1:476096-500464 GCA_013389925.1 Aegithalos caudatus
CACTAATTGAGAGCAGAGTAATTGCAGTTTGGTTGTAAATTACTCAGCAAAGAGCTGCAGAACCCCTGAGCAAGTTCAGGTGAGCACAGGGATGTCTGTGGGTGTGTGAGAGGCTGGGCTGCCTCAGGGATGATTCTCCTGCTTCCCAACTTTATCCTGATCTCTGCAGTTATTTCAGGAACATTTCAGTGCCCTTGGTTTCACAGCAAAACAAGGAAATAAAAGGTGCAGAACTCAAAACTCAAGGTTGCTTTTTAAATGTTAAGTTGGTTTGGGGCTCTGGTAGGAATTCAGGGCGACTCCTCTGAGTTTTGGCTTTCTTTGAGTTGGAAAGATTTAAGGCATCACCCCTTTGCCCAGGTCTGATTTCCTGATTTCTTAACCCCCAGTTTAATATTGGTTTCTGCTGCTGAAAGGTGAACATTGCTGTGCCAGGCAAAACAGTTGGAATGGTAGGAAAACCATTCCCAGCTGGGAATGTGCAGACCTGGGGCAGGAGATCATGACATCATTTATTTTGGAAAATACCTCCAAGCTCATCCAGTCCATCAAGATACACCAGGTTGCAGGAAGGCTCAGGCTGCATTTGCTTTTCCTTGTTACTTTATGGATTGAAAAGGAGGGGGGAAAAAAAGATTGTAAACAGAAATTCTCCACTTTTGTGGAGTTTTTGTTTGTATTTTCCTGGTTCCAGGCCATTCTTTGCCCTCTTTCCTCAGCTGGTGCCTCACTTTGGCTGCTGTTTGTGTGCAGGGTGTTGCTGGAAGGAGGCTGTGGGGTTGTCCCCTCTCCAGCCCACTACACCCCATTTCTTCAGGAACACTTTGGAGTTCCCTGTCTTTTAACACTGCTTGGAATCGGTCTGAGCTGTCCCTGTGGGGGATTCCTGCTACAGGAGGAGGTTTCCTTAATGGCTCTTTGAGGAGAGACCAGGGGAGATCAGTGGAAGGGCAGGGTGAGGTGTCCTGCAGGCCTGGGACATTTTGGTGTCACCTCTTGGCCCTATCCCCACCTGCCCCAGCCCCTCAGGAAGGAAAATCCTTGGAAGAGCATTCCCTGGAGAGCATCCCCTGGGAGTGTCCCTGTGTCCCAGTGCTGCTCTGGCCCACAGGCAGTGAACCAGCCTGGCCTTTGGCATTCCTGGAGGAACCACTCAGGATACAGGAGCTTCATTCCAGGCTTAACCAAAAGTTTTCCTAAACCCAGGCAAATCCCTGTGCTGTGACAACCTAAGCAGCTCTCAGTTCTCCAGCATGGGGAATTCCCATGGATGAGGGACACAGGGAGCATCAATCCACAAAATCAAACAATATTAAATATTACTGAATAATGTGGAATAATTCCCATAATTCCCCATAATTTCCCATGTTAACCCCACCTGTCCTGCTCCTGTGTGTCTGTTACTCCTCCTGGAGCACCGCTGGCCATGGAACCTCCATGGATGGGCCAAGGCCACTTCCAAGAGCCATCCCCTGCTCCTGGTTCTCCCCATCTCTGTGCCCAGGGGCTGGCAGGCCTGGGAGAGCCCTGTTACCCCCTGTTATCCCACTCTATTCCTCTTCTGTCCAATTATTCCCATTACCCCCCCGTTATCTCCCTGTTACCCTCCGTTATTCCCATTATTCCCCCGCTAACCCCCATTATTCCTGTTTCTCCACGTTATTCCCCCTTATCCCCCATTATCCCCCTGTTATCTCCGTTATCCTCCCGTTATCCCCGTTATCCCCGTTATCCCCGTTATTCCCNTTCTCCCGTTATCCCCGTTATCCCCCCCCGTTTTCCCCATTATTCCCGTTATGCCCGTTATCCCCGTTATCCCCGTTATCCCCGTTATCCCCGTTATCCCCGTTATCCCCGTTATCCCCGTTATCCCCGTTATCCCCGTTATCCCCGTTATCCCCGTTATCCCCGTTATCCCCGTTATCCCCGTTATCCCCGTTATCCCCGTTATCCCCGTTATCCCCGTTATCCCCGTTATCCCCGTTATCCCCGTTATCCCCGTTATCCCCGTTATCCCCGTTATCCCCGTTATCCCCGTTATCCCCGTTATCCCCGTTATCCCCGTTATCCCCGTTATCCCCGTTATCCCCGTTATCCCCGTTATCCCCGTTATCCCCGTTATCCCCGTTATCCCCGTTATCCCCGTTATCCCCGTTATCCCCGTTATCCCCGTTATCCCCGTTATCCCCGTTATCCCCGTTATCCCCGTTATCCCCGTTATCCCCGTTATCCCCGTTATCCCCGTTATCCCCGTTATTCCCTGTGTCCCCCGCCCGCCCCCGGCGCTCGGCCTGGGCGAGGGTTCCCCCTCTCGGCGCTGCCACGGAACTGCCTTGAGGCTCAATCCCCATCCCGCCCCTGCCTCTGGAACAGGGAAAATCCCACTTCTTAACTTCTATTTTTCATTTCTCCTCAATGGTGTTGCCAATAACCAGTGCCGAACCTGAATCCAGGCTTTCTTTCGGGCAAATCTTTAATTGGAAAAAATCATTCCCTTTCACATCACTCTTGAAACAATTTCCTTCCTTTTTCTTCCAAAGTCTCAATTTCCAGGACAGTTTTGTTTCAAAGGAGCCACGTAGGGGTTTGTGTCTCTATCGAGTCTTTAAGGGCTGTGGTTCTGCTCCCCATAGCGGGTCTACATCAAAAATGACAGCAATCTTCTGGATATTATTATTCCAATGGAATAGACTGTGCCTGGTTACACAACTTCCAGGGCGTTGTGAGTGGAGTTGTGTGGGAAGATTTGGTAGGAATGAGATCCAGTTATGGAGTTCATTTGTTCAAAATCAAAACACGCAAATAATAAACCTCCCAAACAGGCCTGTGATGCTTTTAGGATTCAAATAGCTCCATTTGGTGCCAGAATGGAGATTTTCAATTTTGCCCAAACAGAAAGATTGGATTTAACAGGAAGATTTCTCTGGAAGTAGTGAAATGTTGCCCTGTGAGTCAGTTTATTCAATTACTCCAAACTCTCTTGAAAAAACATCACTTTTCTCATGCCAACTGAAGGAATTTGGCAGTGTCACTAGCAGGGAGTTTTGCCTTGTTGGATGATCCCATATTCCTGGTTCTATCTGGGAATCTTCCTGAGGGATGGCACCGTGACGTTGGTGGGAGCCAGGCCAGGGGATTCCAGACCCCTTCTCCATGTGCTCCATGTGGAATGGGAATGCTGAGGGAAGGATATCAGCTGCTTTGGCAGTAACAAAACTCCAAAATTCTGGACTGATTTCTCCAGAGACTCGAGCCTGCAGCATTTTGGGAGAAGTTCCAGGCTCGGAGAATGTGGAAATGCTGTCAGACATGTTCTGAGTTCTGTGCTTATCTCCAGCCTTGGTTTAATATTTGTGGGTCCCTTTAACCCCTGAACCGTGGTGGAGGAAGGCCCCAAATTAACAAAATCCTTGAGAGGGCCCTGTTCCAAACTGTTGGGATTTACGATGGCACTGGAAATATTTCTGTGGCATGTGTGTGACATCAGCTGGAATTTTATTAGATCTACACTTGACCAATTCACAAAAGGCAGAGGCAAGAAAATCTTGGTGAAGCATTAATCAGCCCCTTCTTACCAGCAAACCCAGAGCGGTGTTTATTGTGACAAGTGGAATGGATTCCATGACAATTTTATCTCTTTCTGCCTCAGAGCAGTGCTGAATGCAATTCCCTCCTTATTACCACTTAGAAATATATGTTTGTTTAGTCTTTTATTTCTGATAGCTCTTGATTGTCTGGAAGTTCTCAGCAGGTTTTATCTTCTGTCATAAATGATGACACCTGAGTGAATTTGGACCTGAGCAATGTTTGTCTTCTGATCCTGTTATGTTTTTTTCTGAACCAGTTTGGGAAAAAAATCGCAAAAGTCTTTATGGAAGTGAACTTAATTGGGGATAAGCAGGGAAAATAGGAGGCAGAGGATCTCAGCTGTCTCATGGCAGATTTTGAGCAGTTTTTCTCTCTGAAATTAGCAGTTTCAGGTCACTTCATCATCAAAGGGTTAATTCTAATTTTGAACCTCCCAAATGTCAGTGCTCTTCTATCCAAAATTACAGCAACTGGCTTTATCAACATATGCTTTTCATTACCTACAAGACTTACAATATTTTTGGTGTCTGTATCAACTTGATTCAATTACTGGTACCACTGCAAGGGAACATTCCCTCCAGGGGAAAGGGGGTGAATGCATCAGTGCCCATGGATACAGTGTAGGGAGCAGATTAATATAACAGATTTACATCGAGACTGCTGACTCCATTACTTTAAAACTCCTGTAATTGACTTTTTTAAAAATGACATTAGCATTTAAATGGTACTATCGTTACAAGGGTGAAGGTTCAGCAGAATATGATCAATTTATTGAGCTCTTCAAATGTTCTTTTGATATTTATTTTTTGTTGTCATGCTGGAGGGGTTTTTAGTGTTTTGTCAGAGGCAGGGAAAAGTCTATAGCACAGAGATCTTGGGCTGAGCAGCTGCTGGGGAGGAAGGCATGGGAAGCATGAGTTGCTCAGAGTTCTGTTCCTCATCTCCATCCCTCTCACCTGGAACTTTTCTGAGATGTAAAATTCCAGTGGGACAGAAAGGGATCATTTGCAGAAGCTGTCATTGCCCTGGTGCTTGTGGCCTTCTCTGGAAAACAGGCAGGGCCATTATCCACCATGAAGGGCCTTTCCAGCATCACACATCAAAATTATTCCAAAATTGCCTTCAAAACAGCTTCCAGTCCAACCAGTGCAGCTTCCACTTCCAGAGATTTCACATGGACCTGGCACAGTGATGCTCTCCAAATCCCACTGACTTTGGTCCAAGCTTTTCAGGAGAAAATTCTTCATGGTCAGGCTTTGGAAGGGGCTGCCCAGGGAGGTGCTGGAATCCCCATCCTTGGAGAAGTTCAGAGCAGGGGAGTTCAGAGCACAGCAGCAATAGGTAACTTGGGATCCCTCCTGCTTGCCTGGCTATAAAAATTCTTTGTAATGACCCAGTTCGACCCTGCCAGTTCTCCCTGACCTCCTCCTTCTCAGGATGCTGCTTAATTTGCACTAATTACATTCCATTCTGACAGAAACTTGGACATTGTCTCAAGATCTCAGGTATTTTCACTGCCACGTCCCAACTCAGAGTGAGAAAATGGCAATAAGTAATTTATGAAAATACTCTTTGTTTAATATAATACATCAGTAGCTTGCACTTAGTGTCATCTGTGTGTATAAATACCCCTTCAAGAGTGTTTTGGTGTTTTAATCTTGAATTCTTCCTGGGATTCAGGAGGGCTGCTTAAACCCAGCAGTAGCACTTGGAATAATTAATGCAGTCGTTGGCTTTGAGGTGTTTTTTTCTTGGTTTGCCTCCAGAATCCCAGGTTAAATTCCTAATAATAATTCTGAGGTTGATGACCACTACAGAGAATTCTTCAAAGATGTCAATAAGGTAGGAAAGATCCTCAAAAAGGAAAATTTATGGGACAGGTTCAGCTTAGGTTCTCCTAAAATCAGAGCTGAGTGAAGATGTCTGCACGTGTCACTGAATGGAGATGAGGAAAAATGAATTCATTTTTTTGGCTTACAATGGAGTGAGCAACAAACCTGTCCAACAAGTTGTTCACACGACTGGACTGTGTCAAAAAGCCTGTTTTGGCCTAAATTGAGCCTTTTTAGTGAGGAGGAGGCCTGGCACAAGTGTGTGTGTGAAGGAACACGGACCTCTCTCCCCTGCTTTGCACTGACACAACCTCTGTTCCCCGCCTGACCAATGTGTGTGGAGTTTGTCACCCCACATCCCTCTGCTTTGTGCAGAATAATTTCCACAACCAGACCTGTTTTTCTCCTCGTTCAGGTGTGTGGGTGATGCTGGGCACAGCTCAGGACCCCTCTGTCCCATCTCAGAGCCAAAGGGCCACGATCCCATTGTGCAAAGAGAAAGGGGTTGGTGTTGTCACACTGGGACATGGGGACACAACCCAGCTGTGACAGCCACATGACAACCACGGATCCCACTCTAGGGGCTATCAGAATTTACCTTTGGGATGGCAGCAAAGCCTTGCTCTCCCAATAGAAGCAGATCCCCACCCAAAGACCCAAAACGACGGCCAAAACGCAACCAAAGGAGCACATGCCAAGGCTTTGTGTTACCTCCCAGAGCAGGAGATCCGAGGCATTGTTGGACTGCAGCGAGGCTTTTAGGCACAGACGGTATCAGCAAAGCAGTTGCATGTTTCAAAATATTGTATCATTTTAAAGTGCAGTGCACATTAGGTCAGTGAAAGGGGATCCGCCGATTTGGAGCGCGGGCGGATAAAGCGGCTCTGTGTTCGCACAGACAGAGGCACCCCGGGCCCGAAATCCCTGGAGCTGTCTTTCAGAGAGTGATAGTTACGGAAATTAGCAGCCCAGAAATCCATCCTAATCATTCATCGGGAGCCTTATTAACTGTCTTAGCCGTGTTATTAGCACAGGGCCCAGCCCCGGGGATGGCTCCGTGCATCCCCGCCCTCCCGCGGCCCGGCCCTCACAAACACCGGGAATCCGCCCTGGAATGGGGGGAAAATGAGCTAATCTTCATGTAAAGGTAAATGTAAATGCTTTGTTGTGCCAGGCAAGGCGATGCAGAAACACCTCTGGGACAGCTCTGCTGTACAGCGAGGCTGAGAGAGCTGGGGGTGATCGAGAGAAGGCTTGGGGTGATCCGAGAGCTCCTTCCAGGGCCTGAAGGGGCTCCAGGAGAGCTGGAGAGGGATCAGGGACAAGGGATGGAGGGACAGGACACAGGGAATGGCTCCCACTGCCACAGGGAAGGGTTAGATGGGATGTTGGGCAGGAATTCCTGGCTGTGAGGGTGGGCAGGCCCTGGCACAGGGTGCCCAGAGAAGCTGTGGCTGCCCCTGGATCCCTGGAAGTGTCCAAGGTCAGGCTGGATGGAGCTTGGAGCAATTTGGGACAGTGGAAGGTGTCCCTGCCATGGCAGGGCTGGCACTGGGTGGTTTTAAGGTCCAACCCAACCCAAACCGAACCCAAACCAACCCAACCCAAACCAATCCAACCCGAACCGAACCAAACCCAAACCAACCCAAACCAANCCCAAACCAAACCAAACCAAACCAAACCAAACCAAACCCAAACCAACCCAACCCAAACCAACCCAACCCAAACCAAACCAAACCAAACCAAACCAAACCAAACCCAAACCAACCCAACCCAACCCAACCCAACCCAACCCAAACCAAACCAAACCAAACCAAACCAACCCAAACCAAACCAAACCCAAACCAAACCAACCCAAACCAAACCATTCCATGATGCCCTGCAGGAGGTGAGCTGCGACTCTGAGCTCCTGCTGCTCCTCTGGCAGCACCACAGGGCTCCTGCTCATCCCTCCATCCAAACATGGGGCTGGCATGGGAATAACAAAAGGGAGACAACCAGGAGAGGGTCTGGGGTGACTGCACCAGTGGCTGAAGCCATTTCAGGGCCTGGTTTTGAATGGCCATGGCTGGAAATGGGAAGTGCCTTGGAAGCAGTCAGTGTCTAAATATTGTATTTAACACACTGGGAGTTGTAACAACTCTTTCTTGTTGACAAACTTTACCTGAATAAGGAAAAACGCAATAATATTTGGTCCAGCTGACCTTCCCATAGAGAATTTTACAATAAACTTTACCCCTAGTTTTATTTTATTTTATGACTATCAATTTGAGACCCATTTCTTAGAAAAAAAGAACACCAGAGTGTTTCAGAAGGGTGAGCTTCCACTCTGACCCTCGGGATCCCCATCTGATGTTAGCTCCAAATGAAAGAAAATTAAATTACACACTTGGGCTCAAGGATTTATGTCTGTGAATCCCACTCTGGCTGGTATCTCCACCATTAGGGAAACAAAGAACATAGAGGAGATAAATAATACTTGGGAAAGACAGAATCTTTTTTGTCTGCTCCTTTATCTGTAGTTTGACTGTGTTCCTTAAGTGTTGAAAGGGGCACTTTCTTGGCAAGTATGACACAAATAACCTTCACCCTTGACTGCACTGTCGGAGGCAGTTATAAATTTGAGGATAAAGGACACGAACAAGAGTTACTTTATATGACATTTTCTCATTACAGCAGGGATGGGGAAGTGAAGGAGTGTTCCCTCCTCACTTTGTCCTGGGGTTGTTTGTCACACACAGTCGGGTTTGTGGCCCAGCAGTTCTGTGTTGGGGTCTTTTTTCCTGACTTTTTTCACCCAGCCAAGCTCTCCTTCCTCCAGTAAGGACTGGGCAGCCCTGACCCTTCCCAAAAGGCCATTTGGGAATCCCAGTATTTAATAATCTGATCCTGTGCTCTCTGCTGAAGGCAGGGGAGAGTTGTGTTTTCATGAGACAGCTTGAAAGAAACATTTTTTTCAAAGAAAATGTTTGTAATTTTTTTTTTTAAGTGTTTTCTCTTGAGGGTATTGTGTGGAATTTCAGAGTAAGAAATGTCCTACAGCAGTGCATAGAAATAGTTTAACATAAGCAGATGAAATATATTAATTAAATTTATAAGTTATATACTGTTAGAAAGAGTTTCATCATTTTTCAGGTGGAAAAGTGGGAAATTTGAATTGGATATTGGGAAGGAATTCTTCCCTGGGAGAGTGGGGAGGCCCTGGCACAGGGTGCCCAGAGAAGCTGTGGCTGCCCCTGGATCCCTGGAAATGTTTGATGCCAAGTTGGACAGGGCTTGGAGCAGCCTGGGATAGTGGAAGATGTCCCTGCCGTGGCAGGGGGATGGAACAAGATGATCTTTAAGGTCCTTTCCAACCTAAACCATTTTGTGTTCTATAATTTTAGACACATTCAATAGATTTTCTAAGGGTTTTTTTCACTCCTTTAAACATTTTCAGTTTAATTGCAGCAACCCTCAGCATGTGGCTGTGTTTATGCAGTGAACAAGCTCGGGGTATTTTCTTCTTTCTCCTATTTTGAGGGAATTTTTCTGACTTTTATAAATGCATTTTTAAGATTTCTTTTTCAAGGTTCACCAGAAAGTTGCAAAAACCTGCATCAAAAAACCAGCAGTACCACCACCAGCTTGGTAGAATATTTAACACAGAAGCCCTGATATATCCAGGGTGCTCCTGGGGACACTTTGGGGGTTCATTCCTCCTCCAGGGTCAGGATTGGAGCTGGGGCACGTGGGGTTAGGATGAAACCTGCCCGTGGACACTGGGTTTGATAACAGTGCCTGGCTAAAACCCACTGATATCTGTGCAGTGATTCATCAGCTCAGAACCAGGACACAGCTTTAATAAGAGGCAAATATTGCCTGGGGCAAAGTGAGAGCACAGACTTATCAAAGGCACTGAACTTTGATTCAAATCTAATTCCATTATTGCCTCGGAAATAGGTTAAGGTCTGTGGGCTGGTGATTGCTTGGGAATGCACTTTAGGTAAATTAATAGGGCTTGGTTTGGGGAAAAAATTCTCTCAGGCCAAATCATGGGCTTGTTTCCAGAGTTTGTTGCACAGGTTTTTGAGGAATTCTCTGTCTATGGAAATCCAGAGGACCAATGGGTGTAGGTTGTCCATCCTTTTTCCTCATCTACTTCCTTTAAAAGCTGTGATTTTTTTTACTGTGAAACCTAAGCTCCTGACCCAAACTAAACCCAAAGCTATCTTCAGCTGTGGCTTCATCCCTCAGTTTGCTTTCCTGCTGTGGAATTATTTTAAAAACTTGCAATTTTAATGATGTTACAGCTACTGCTTAAGTTTTCTGTGTTAGAAATAGCTGTGGTGCTAAAGCTCTGGATTAAATCAGGGGGTGGACAGAGCACCTCATCCTGCGTCTGTCACACACCTTGCAGTCTGCTGAGCCCTACAAGCTGGGTGATGAAGGAGTTCCTCTGTCTGTTTTCCTGATGAGCTTCATTTTTTGTGGGATTATCCATAATTAATGAGGCTCAAAATTTCTGCAGCCCTGAGTTAGGCAGTGGGAGCAGAGGATTGTAGGGTGAGACTCTTCTGTTCCTGACCCAAATGGGTCCTGCCCACACTTCTCATCATCTCTGTGGGCCCAGGAGCTTCTGCCTGGTTTTTGGCACAGGAATTGTGTTTAGTTTGTACTTCTTGAGCATTTATTCCATCAAAGCATTCACATTCCTCTCCTGGGATTTCTCCTGGTCGTGGCTAGCTGCAGTTCCATGGGTGGGACTGTGATGTCCTCTCAGGGCAGCTCTGTCCCAGCTCCTGTGTCCTTGTCTTTCCTGGGCAGAAGCCATCAGCTCTCATTCCTCCTTTTCCACTGAAAAAAGTCCTTTGCACACCTGCTTCAGGGAGGCTGTGGCTGGATCAGCCTGAGATGTTTATCATCTCCCCCAAGTGTGGAAACAAAAGGCCACTTTGTTGTTGATGGATATAATCCTTTTTTATTATTATTCCACGCTTCCACACACACTTTTAAGTCAAAGCAATATTGCCATGACTTTATTTTTCAAGAAAATTCCCCCCCCCCTTTTTTTTTTTCCCCTGTGGTTAAAGCTGTATTTTAAACTCTATGTGGAATTGTCTATACAGAGCTGTATTTTCATACAAAATTGATGCTGCAGTTGAAATTGCAATAAGGAAACAGAGAAACAACAGGCACTGCTGAGATCGAAGCACTGATTAGGAGGGCAAATTAGATTTAGATTTCCTGAATATCTAACAGCAGCTAAACATTTTTTCTTGTCCTTTGTGTACGAGCATTTCCATTAAAATTTACAAAGGCCTCGAACTGGATTAGACTCCCACAGTCACTTTGAAATAACAAAATACAACTCGGCTGACAGGGGCTGTTTAGAAACCTTTTGCAAAAAAAAAAAAAAAAAAAAAAAAAAAAATTATCTGCAGAAACGTTAGCACTTAGCAGCTACAAAATGTCTACTTTTGTCTTGCCCCCTCTGCCAAGTTCCTTTTTTTTTTGTCTTGCTGTGAGGAGGATAAATTATCCAGCTTGCAGAGATAAACCACAGAGAGGTGAGATTGCTGCAGCTCAGTGCTCGCTGCTCCCAGCGCTCCGGCCTCCGCTCCCGCTTCAATTTAACCCCCTGGCTCTGGCCCTGTCAATCAGGCCTTTAATGAATACATTCCTAAACGAGCTTGGGGTTTTTTAGGGCTTTTTTGTTGTTGTTGTTGTTGTTGTTTTCCTCTTGCTAGAAGATGCAATTAATGTTTTGGCTTAAGACACCGAGTTTTTAATAAATGTATAGGGTGCAGCGCGAGGTCTTTGGGGTGAAATGAGGAATTATCTGAACAGGAAAAGGCATTTCAGGCATTGCTTTGGAGAGGTTGGGAAGTGCTGGCACAGGGCAGAGAGGGGGAAATGCCACCCTGGAGGTGCCACCAGGAATTCTTCGTGCCCTGGCATGTGTGGTTGTGCTCAGTGTGAGCTGGGGCTGAAGGCAAGGACACAAATAAAACCCCTCTTGCTGCTGTGCTCTCCTTTTTGTGGTGAATGTCTGCAAGAACATGCCCCATTAAAAGGGGGGGGAGTGTCTGAGAGGTTTCCCTCCAATAAAAGGAAGAGCAGGATTTTCTTTCCGAGATAATTCCCTCCAAAGAAGCAGTGACATGCAGACTGCCTGAAACAGGAGGTGGAAGACAATTTTAGCAATAGGTGGTGACAGTTTCTTTTAATCTCCTTTATATTCTGATGTCTCAGTCTAGTGGCTGACTAACCATATCTGTGGCTTCATCTAACCAGGAAGCCTTTTGACAGTGTCATTTTTCCATCTATTTATTTGGTTTTTGACAGTGTCATTTTTCCATCTATTTATTTGGTGAGATCTGTGCTCTGAGGATGTGCTGCTGGTGCCATCAGAGGGGTCAGGGGATTGGAGGGGTTTCCTCTTGTTTTCCCAGGTCAGGAATAGAGTTATGAGCAATACAACAGGGCAGATCTGCTCAGAGCAGCTTTGGGGTGAGGGGAGGTGTTGAACAGGGTGAGATTTATTTATATCTAAAATCTACTTTGAGAGGGGTTTGCTCCATGATGCCTTCCCTGTTCTGGGTGTTCCTCCCGTGAGGAAAATTCTTCAGGCTTTGTATCCAGCTCTGGGTGATCTGCCTTGCTGACATTATCCTGGAAACCCCAAAGCACATGGAAACGTGGCCAAATATATTCATATTCCTTTTGGCTGCTCCTGCAGGATGGATGCAGTTTGAAAAATCCAGAGGCTGGAATTGTGCTGGTTACCAATTACCATTTTTAATGAGATTTTAAGAACTTGCAGCACCTCTTTGGCCTGTTCAGGATGGATTTTCCAGGCCATGCTTCCATTGGCTTTTAAGGAATTAAAAACAAGGCAGAAGACTTCATTCCATGCACTGCAATGCCTAAAACCCCTTTTTGCCTTGGAAATCCAAGTGTGTTTGGGCAGTTTTTGGGCTGGATGAATGAGGTCTACTTTGCCAAGAACAAATCATCTGTAAATCCAGAAATATTCCCAAATGAAGCCAGTAGTTCTGAGTAGTGAACACGTTCCAAAGTTTACCAGGTAATACACAGAAACCTGTGAATTTTAAAAAAGAAAGGAGTGAAATTAATCCAGTGGTTCATTGCCATTGTGTAACTGTAGGATTTTGTTGTTTCTGGAGATTGTGAGGCTTGGACTGAGCACACAATAACAGATTACTTCTGTTATAACCAGAAAAATAATACATATATTATGTTCATATAAAATCAGCAAATGTATAATTTAAATTAGTGTGTTAAAATAGAAGTTAACAATGCCCAAGTTTTCGCTGCTGGTTTGCAGTAGGTGTCTCCCTACCATGGAGTGTGTGAGGGTTTTTGGGATGTGGGGGCAGCACAGGGCACATCCCTTGTGTCCCCCTGGCTGTGCCACCTCTGGCAGCTGAACTCACCTTGAGGGACACCTGGTCCTGCAGGAATTCATTTGTATATTGAGCTTTTAGCCAATTTATAGATATATAAACACAGGGCTTGGGGTTTTGGGGGGTAAAACATCCCATTGTCCTTGGAGGAATCCCATTGTCCCTGGAGGGATCCTATTATCCCTGGAGGAATCCCAAACTGCCTGGAGGAATCCCAGTGCCCCTGGAGGGATTCTACTGTCCCTGGAGGGATCCCAGTGTCCCTGGAGCCATCCCATTGTCCCTAAAGTGATTCCATTACCCCTGAAGTGATCCCATTGTCCTTGGAGGGATCCTGTTATCCCTGAAGTGATCCCACTGTCCCTGGAGGGATCCCATTGTCCCTGGGGGGATCCCAGTGTCCCTGGAGGGATCCCAGTGTCCCTGGAATTATCCCATTACCCCTGAAGTGATTCCATTACCCTTGAAGTGATCCCATTGTCCTTGGAGTGATCCTATTATCCCTGAAGTGATCCCACTGTCCCTGGAGGGATCCCATTGTCCCTGGAGGGATCCCAGTGTCCCTGGAATTATCCCACTGTCCCTGGAATGATCCCAGTGTCCCTGGAGGGATCCCAGGGTCCCTGGAGGGATCCCAGGGTCCCTGGCTGTGCCAGGTGGGTGGGATCAGGGGGGCAGGCTCGGCTCCCAGCAGGAAAGGGTTAACTGCCGAGGCAGAGCACAAACAGAGATGGGAGCAAACAGTCCCGGGCAGAAACCGGACCCATCACTTCCCTCTAATGAAAACCAGATTCACTCCTCCAACAATCATCCCACTGTTCCTGCACGGCCCTCCCTGCAGAGGAACAGGAGCGTTGTTTCTCCTAAAAATAAAATTTTAAAAAATTAAATTCCCCTGAACCCCAAATTCCATTTCTAGGGATGATCTATTTTATCATCTGAGTGAGGAAAAAAAAAGAAAGTTAATTTTGTTTTCCAGGTCTGTGTGCTGAGCCTGTCAAACAAAAGGGAAAGGGAGGGAGTTTGCAGTGCTGTCGGTCCAGAGCTGAGTGGGAATTAATTCAGATAAAATAACTGAAATAGTTAAAGTCTTGAAAGTTTCTTTCACCTCCCTTTATTTATTCTTTTAGAGGGGGGACAGGTATAAAGGTTGTTTGGAGGAAGAATTAATTCCATTTTGGTAAGCATACCTTGTTTCCCTCTTTATCAGCTCCATCCACCGCTGCCCAGGAGCTCCTCTTCCACACCAAAAGGGAGATTTAAATTGAAAAATATTTATTTTATGGTGCACAATTGGGCTGTCAGATTTGGGATGAGGTTAGGACTTTCCTGGGGTGGATCTCACTTGCCCTTCACAGACCAGAACCCTTTTTTGGATCTCTTTAGGCAGACTCAAAACCAAAGTCACAGATATTTTTTTGGAAACCCCGCTCTGTTTTTAGCAGAACCTTGGAAAACACGCTTTCCTCAGACACTTTTCCTTGAGCTGTGAATATTTTTGCACATCCTTGGAGGGTGCCACATCCTTGTGCCCGTTTTTCTGGGGTGCCACAGGAATTCTGCTGAGAGCTTTCAGTGCCTGCCCTCGTGAGCAGCGTCGGCTCAGCCTTCACCAACCTGATCAAAACACGCAGTGCTGGGGCTTTTCTTCAGCTGTTGGTTTGCATTTCATGCTTTGCTTGAGGAGAGAACAGGACTCTGATCTGACTGTGAAAGAATCAGGGTTCAGACTTTTATCTCCCAGAGCATTTCCCTTGAACAGACAAATCAACTGTGAGCTCTTTATAAATTTACCCTGGCCCTTGATATCTCCCAACAGCCGAGCTGTTCCCTGTGAAGGCCAGCACTTCAACTCACACAAATACCCCTGTGCTTTTTAAACAGCCTCCAAAGAGACATTTATTTTGGCTACAACAATATTTTCCTTTTATTGCTGTTATGAGATTCAACATTTCCAGAAATAACTTCTGAAAGATGCTGAGGGTCTGGGGTATAGGTGTTGTCAGACAGAGCAGGGAAGGTTTTACAATGCACAGTGTGTGCTAAGTCTGATTTTGGGAAGCAAGGAGTTGAGTTGGGAAACTGGAGTAGCTTTTTCAAGCAATTTGTTGCAAATCATTAAGAAATAACATCTTTTCCTGCACCCTACAGAGCTGTTATCACATTAATTCACTGTGGATAGATTACTGGGTGCATCTGATGATCTCTCACTGATGTTTTGGGGTTGAAGTCTCTTCTGAATGGGCTCAGCAGCCTGCATGGAATGATTTCTAAAGCTTTATTTTGGGGGGAAGATTGAAGGTATTGAGTGATATTTAATTGATTAAAATCAGGATCAACAGATTATTTGCTGTCCTCAAGTTAAGGACCTGTTTGTCTCTTTCCGTTTTCAAGCTAATTCCCAAATTACCCCTCAGCACACCCCAAGTGCCAGCATCCCTTGCTCTGACTGGGTTTGCCTGGAACCTGGTGATTTGGGCTCAGGAAAATGCAATTCCAGCCTGTGCCCATTTGCCACTCACACCTGTCCCTGTTGCAGACATTTCCTGGATGCTGGATCATAAAATCACAGAATCTTGGAATTGTTTGTCCTGGAAGGGATGTAAAAGCTCATCTAGTTTTGCTCCCTGCCATTGGAAGGGACAATTTCCACTATCCCAGGTTGCTCCAAGCCCCATCCAGCCTGGCCTTGGACACTTCCAGGGATCCAAGTGCAGCCACAGCTTCTCTGGGCACCCTGTGCCAGGACTTTCCCACCCTCCCAGGGAAGAATTCCTTCCCAATATCCCACCTAAATTCCTCTCTTTCAGTTTTAACCTGTTGCCCCTTGTCCTGGCCCTCCAGTTCCTGATGCAGAGCCTCTGCAGTTCCTTGTAGCCCCATCAGACCCTGGAGGGTGCTGTGATGTCTCCACACAGCTTTTCCTTCTCCAGGATGAGCATTCCCAACTCTCCCAACCTGGCTCCATGGGGAAGATGCTCCAATCCCTTTGGCAACCTCGTGGTCTCCTCTGGACTTGCTCCAGCTCCCTGTCCTTAGCTGGGGGCACCAGAACAGTTTGCAGCATTCCAGCTGGGATCTCAGGAGAGCAGAGCAGAATTCCCCCCTGGAGCTGCTGCCCACACTGGGATCAGCCCAGGGCTCAGGGGGGCTCTGGGCTGCCAGGCAGCGCTGCTGGCTCACCTTGAGTTTTTCACCCCCACCCTGCAGGGCTGCTCTGCACAGCAGCCCCTCCTTTGCAGGCACAGAGTGGCACTTCTGTGGTGCTGCATGAAAACCTGCAGTGCTGCATGAAAACCTGTGGTGCTGCAAGAATACCTGCAGTGCTGCATGAAAACCTGCAGTGCTGCAAGAAAACCTGCAGTGTTGTGTGAAAACCTGCAACGCTGCATGAAAACCTGCATTGCTGCATTTAAACATGCAGCGCTGCATTAAAACATGCAGTGCTGCAAGAAAACCTGCAGTGCTGCATTAAGACCTGCAGTGCTGCACGAAAACCTGTGGTGCTGCATTAAAACTTGCTGTGCTGCGTGAAAACCTGCAGGGCTGCATGAAACCCTGCAGTGCTGCACGAAAACCTGTGGTGCTGCATTAAAACTTGCTGTGCTGCGAGAAAATCTGCAGGGCTGCACAAAACCCTGCAGGGCTGCACGAAAACCTGCATCACTGCAATAAAACCTTCAGTGCTGCATGAAAACCTGCAGTGCTGCATTAAAACTTGCAGGGATGCATGAAAACATGCAGTGCTGCATGGAAACCTGCAGTGCTGCCTGCCTGTGCATGAATTTCCAGGTTTTTGGGGGGCACCCCATGGGTGTGCAGATGTGCAGGCCTGCCTGGCCGAGGGGGGAAGGTGCTGAACACGCATCCATGAAGAGCCCAGTGTTCAAAGGGAGCTGCATCACTTCCCATTCGTTCCTGCAACACTCCCAAATGTGCTGAGCCAAGCCAAAACCTCTCCTCTCCCTCCTGCTCCTGGGGAGGGGCTGGGGATTTGTGAATGTGTGAAAGTATTAGCTGCCAGTTATAACTGGAATGGAGCCTAGAGGAACCCAAATCCTTCAGCAGGAAAGTTTGTAATACATTATCTCTGGAATTGGCCCAGCTTTCAAGACCAGGAAGCATTAACAGGAATAAATGTGAGCACCATTAGCACTTCCAAAGGCCATGATTTATTGGCCATTTTGGTTGCAAAATATTGTTTAGCTGCATAATCTTGTTCATTTAAATAGGAAATGTCATCAATGGATTAGTTTATTAAATACACAGACTGCAAGTGAGGGAAGTCCTTAAACTTCCAGCCAGAGCAGGCAGGGACTGTGCACTGTCTCTGCAGTCCCTGCTGGACTTGCTTTGGGAGAGGGGAAAAACTTCTGACTGGAGGAGTTTCTGAGCTTTTTAAGAGGAATGAAAGCAGAAGAGTTTGGGCTGAGGGATGCTGGGCATGTGCATCAGCAGAGCAGCAGTGAGGGGAGCACTGCTGGGTGGGAGCAGGGAGGAGCTGGAAGGACAGTGCCAGGCTTGGGGGGCTTCCTGTTCATGGGAAATTCTGCTTTATTCATCTGGGCACAGGGTGGGTGGAACTGGATTCCTCCCCTGGCTCCAGAAAAGAACCAGGCTGCTGGGGTGGGAGTGACAGGGAAGGACGGGATCAGGCAGAGCTGGGATCACACAAGGCTGGAATCACCCAGAGCTGAGATCACCCAGAGCTGAGATCACCCAGAGCTGTTTCATCCCAGCAAATGAAGCTCCAGATTTCCACCAGTTGTCTCTTGCAACTCAGAGAAAATGTTTGCTTAAATAAAACCTGGCCATGTTGTATTCAGTGGGAACAAGGAGCTGCCCAGTGACCACTGGATCTCGTTATCTGCTGAGTTTTACTCACTATCTGGCTGATTCATGGAGGCAATGCTAATTACACTGCTTTTTTTCCTAGTACAAGAGATTTCTTCCCCCCTAATGTCTTGCCCCCGTAGTCAGCCTGTTCCCTGTAAAACCCCTCTCCTTCCCTCTCCTCCTTTGATCTCCTGGTTAGGGTTCACCTCCTTCATTTTTTGCAATTACCAGTCTGCAGTGAGGATGGCCCTGACCTTTCTGCAGCAGTCTGGCAGACACATGGGGCAGGAAGCTTGGCTTTTATTTCAGCCTTTTCCACGATCCATCTTGGATGGATTACAACAGTAGCAGCTCCGACTGTCTTGGAGCCCTTTTTGTGATAAACAGAGGTAACCTCAGAGACAGGGGGAAATGTGCAGGCTGGGGCTGGGCTGAATGGGCACATTTTTGGTGGGTAATCAGATGCAAAAGCCCCTCATGGTCTCTGTGTTGTTATAGTGGGAAGAATTTCTTTTATATCAAGTTGGGCAGCTCCTCCAGAGCACAATCTGTTCTGGGGAAGAATCCGTGGGGATGTCAATACAGCAAATGAGTCATCTGCTTCAAAAATAAAGGAGAACACTTCCTTCTGTTCTGCTGCTGCTTTGCTGCATTCTTCTGGTTTCTAAAGTTTTGAATCTACAGCAGCAGCAGAAAAAGGCAAAATAAATCAAACTGCCAAAAATACTGTGCCAAAGATTAGGGTGGATCTTGGGATTTGTCTCTGGATCTCAATGAGATGGGTAAGTTTATTAGGAAAAGGGTGAGTTGGTCTGTCAAACTGAAAGAGGTGGAATTCAGGTTGGATGTTAGGAGGAAATCCTTCCCTGTGAGGGTGGGAAAGTCCTGGCACAGGGTGCCCAGAGCAGCTGTGGCTGTCCCTGGATCCCTGGAAGTGTCCAAGGTCAGGCTGGATGGGGCTTGGAGCAGCCTGGGACAGTGGGAGGTGTCCCTGCCATGGCAGGGGAGATGGAACAAGGAGATTTTTAAGGTTCCTTCCAACACAAACCATTCTTCCAAACTCCTCTGGACAATCTGTACCAGGGCCTCACCACCCTGATGAGGAAGAATTGCTCCATAATCCCTGATGTAAGCCTGCTCTCTGTCAGTTTGGAGCCATTCCCCTGCTCCTGGCATCTCCTTTGAAAAGTCCTGGGATTCGTGGCAGCAAGAAAAAGTGAAGACAGGCCCCTGTGTGAGGGGAGGGGGCAGGGAGGGAGAGATGAGCCTGAGGAATGACATTCTAACTTTACCTGCTGGCTGAATGTATCTGTGGATTTAAATGACATCTCAGGGGACAGTATCAAACTTCTGAATTCCATTCATCCATCAGATGGGAGAACAAGACCTGGCTTTCAGTCGGGCAGGGGCTGGAGATTTCTCCTGGAGTAAATGAGCTCAGACCACACAGATAAAGAACTTCTTCTGTTCCATCTGAAAACATTTCAGGGGAGAATCATCTGTCACTTGGCTCCGGGCTGAGGCCTCTGGGCTCCCACTGAGGTGCAGAGGCCGCCACAACAGGGACTCTTTTCAAACCCTTCCCAGTCCTTCATTCCTTTGGAACCTCCAGAAATTTGCTCCTGGTTGTTTAAAGCAGCAAAGGGGAAGCTGCAGTAATTCCACTGCAGGCACCAATTCCCTGGGGAAGGCAGGGCTGGGTCACCCCTGAGCCCTGCAGAAATTAGAATTTAGGAATTTAAATTCCCTTTACTTTTATTTTTCTCTCCATCAAGGGGCTTTCTACCCCAACCAAACCCCAAACTGAAGAGGATTTGGCACGGGGAATTTGTTCTCTGCAGTGGATCCTCACTCATCTGTGTTATTTCAAATTTTATCAGGGTTCAGATGTAATTTTTACTGTCAGAATAAGTGTAATTGAGTCAATCTGCCAGTCAATACCAGTCCAGTGCAGGCAGGGACCTGTGCTCTAATTTAGAATAACCTCTGGGGAAGAACCAAATCTTCACATCAGCCCAACCACAGTGTGTGTGATTTTGGAAGGTTTTACACAGTTTTTATACCACTTGTGCTCATCCAGACTGGCTGGTCCTGCAGGTGGTGATGCCTTTTCTTAATGCTCAAAGCTGCTTCTTCACCAAAAAGTTCTGTTCAGGAGGCTGAAGCTGATCACAAATTTGCTAAATTCTAATCGACATTTTAAAATGAATGAAAAATGTATTTTAAAAATGTCAGAAATCCTTTTCAGAGAGGGCTCTAGAACATGATTGTCCCATACTTTTACTTCCCAGTGTCTTTGAGACCCTCCCACCTGGGGCTCCCACCGACTGCCTTGTTTAATATCTCACTTTGTCTGAATAATGACGTTTTTATTTGGTGAGGGGGGATAACAGCTTTTCCAGGGAATGGAAATGTGAAGAGGATCAGCAGAAAAGGGCACTGAAGCAGGAGGCAAATGCTCCAGGAGTGATGTGAGCCCCGGGGCTCCTTTAATTGCCCTGAAAAATAAAAAGTGGGTGCAGAGGTGGGAGAGGAGCTCCCCCAAGATAAAACTGTTAAAAGATCAAACTTGGTATTTTTTGGCTTCGTTTTAAAAACAAACAAACGTGTAGAGAAAATCCCTCGCAGTCCCAACCTCCCTAACCCAAAAAAAAAAAAATCACTGAAAAACTCAAAGTTCAGGTGAGGTTTTTTTTTTTTTTGTTATTAAATATTTCAGCGCGATTCCCAGGACAAATGAGTTCGGCTAAACTGGAGATAAGGATCTGCAATGTGAATCACGGGCTCGGTTCGCTGAAAGCTGCCATGGAAACAGATCCCCGGTTAACTTGGTTATCTACAAAGGCTCCATCGGAACACACGATCCTAATGATTTCCACCCAATTCACAGCAATCTGGGTCAGGCACGGTTTCTGCACTGCAGAAGAATTGTGTGCCTCGTGTGTTTATAGCGTGGTTTTCCATGCAGAATGAGGCAAACACACCTCGGGGAGAGAAAAAAAGAAAAAAAAAAAAATGCAAGGAGAGTTGGGGGGGGAGGTGTTTTCTAAGCAGAATTTCGTTTTAATTCAAATAAAAAGCAACTTTTCAAATGGGAACTGTCAGGCTGGTTAACTTTGCATCCCGAGCCGGCAGAGATAGGTTTTCGTCTTTGCAGAGCCTTAGTTAGCGGTTCCTGGCACATTACATTAACTAATTTGAGATCGAATTATCAAATTTGCTCATTGCTGCTAGCACTAATTTGAAACCTTACAATAAAGAACAGTTTGAGAGGCAGATGAAAGGTTGCCACCCACCGAGGCTCCAAGACCTGTCCCTGGTGTATCACAGCAAGGTTCGGAAAGATTTGGGGTAATTGCAGTCATGAGCTGGAGTTGATTGAAGAAAATTATACCCCGGTTTTTTACTACAAGCTTTTTTTTTTCCCCCCTTTTTTTTTTTTCCTTCCTTTTATTGTGTGCGTGGCTTTTCTTTAAATTATGCTGGGAAAGGGCGTTGCAGGGGGAACAAAGTGATGCGTTTTTTTTAAATAACTTTATTAAAACTTTTTCTTAAAATGCTTGAAGCTTAAACGCTGCTGAAATCCTGAAGAAATTCTTGACGTAGGTTACCTGTGTTTTCCAAGAGGTTTTAAATTTTATTGTCTCTGAGGTTTTTTTGTGTTTGCTGAACTTCCAGGCAAAACCACATTCACGTCGAATCTTTCACGTCTCATTAGCAAAGCTCTTGTGGCCCTTCTGAGTCTCGGTTTTATGAGGAAAGCTCCTCAATTGGCGGGTTTGAAAATGATAATTGTGAGCTGAGAGCAATTTCCTAAACATTTCCTAACGGGCATAAAAAGTGATGCAGCAGTTTCTCCTCTGCTTGCTTGAATTACCATCCTCAAAGAACTTGCATTTCAACAAGTTCTGCAGCCTTGGAGCAGTGGGGGTCCTGAGAGAGGCATTTTCTTTCTGACCTTCCTGAGATAAATAATTAAGATGGAGTCTAGATAAAGATCACTGTCAAAGGTGAGGGGTCAGCCTGGTTGCCTGACCTGAGCAATGAAATTGCCCTGCTGCAGCAGCAGAGCCTCAGAGGCAGCTGGGTGTCAGCAGGAAACAAAAGTTGGGGGCTCTGTGAATAGGCAGAGCATTGGGAAAGGAGAAGGGAGAGAGTGAAGGTCTCTGTTGGTACCCAATATCCAGCAATTGGGAGCTTTTCAACCCAAAATTTCCCTCTCTGGTCAGGGGGAAGGGGACAGGTGAGAGGGGTGATAATAAGGGTTGAAATTTGCAGAGTGCAAAGGTTAAAATGAGAGAATCAAGGGATGGGTTGGGTTGAGAGGAGCCTTAAAAACCATCCAGTGCCATGGGCAGGGGCACCTTCCACTGTCCCAGGGTGCTCCAAGCCCCGTCCAGCCTGGCCTTGGACACTTCCAAGGAACCAGGGACAGCCACAGCTTCTCTGGGAAATCCATTCCAGGGCTCACCACCCTCACAGGGAAGAATCTCTCCCCCATATCCATCTAACCCTACTCTCTGTCAGTTTAAAGCCATTCCCCCTTGGGTGGGGATGCTCAGACACCCCAAGAATTCCCAGCCCAGCAGTGGCTACTGGAACTGCTTCCAGTGGGAATTCCTGGGTGCCCAGGCTTCTCATTTTTTACATCACATTTTCATCTGGGAAGAAAGCTGAGGAGATCACAGCAGGCCCTCGGGTGGGAATCACCTCTTGGAATTCCCTTTAAGGAGGAAGATCCCTCTCTGCCCTGCTTGCAGTGCTGGGCTGAGTCAGGAGATCTCCCTTCCTGAGCTCCTGGGGTCACTGAGCAGCAGCAAAGGTTCAGGAGCAGTTTGGAAAATGCTGATAATGACCTGACCCATCATCAACAACAAACAACGATGTGAGAGGGAAAAACGGGGAAAAAAATCCCACCTCCCCTTCCGTTTTTTTTGCTGGGCTCCTCCTGTTTCTCACACAGGGAATATTCTCCTCAAACACTCCAAATGTTGTGGTTCACCCCTCCCACAGCTGCAGATCCCTGTCCCTTGTCCCTGATGGGGCAGCCCTGCCCTGCTCCTGCCAGCTCCAAGGAGCAGCTACAAATCCCCAGGGGTTTTTTTTGAGGGGTGGGAGCACATCCTGCCCGGGGTGCCCTCACTCTGGAGGTGCCTGGGCTGTCCCCTGTTCAGGCAGAGAGGGAAGGAAGGAGCTGGGAAGGAGCTGGGAAGAAGGAGCTGTGCCTTTAACTGTCCCTGCAAGGGCTCTGCAGCCTGGGCTGCTCTTGTTTTGAAGAGGGAGTGCTTGGGGGCTCGTTCCAGAGCTCAGTGACAGAGAGGAAACAGGGCCAGGAATAAATGGCCTGTTGATTTACTCAAGTTACATCATTTTCTTCCCCTCAAGAGCCTATAAATCTCACGCTCCTTGTAAAAACAGAATTTAAAAACAATTGAGAGCTTCTGAGACGACCCCATCGCTTGCAGCCGCTGCTGCCTCCCAATATAGAGCTGCTTTTCACAGCCTGCCCCACTTGTTTCATATTAGATACTGGGAGCTCTGCTCCCAGCTAAGCAGCAGAAGCTGTTAAGATATTTTATAGTCATCCTAGTGGTTTAGATAACACTCTCCCCATACACAGGGCCGGGCTGGAGCCAAACAGCAGCTCCCTGGCCTGGCCAAGGAGCACATAGTTCATTAATTCACACGTTTGGGTTTCTCCTCTCCCCAGGAAGATTTCTGATCAAAGGCACCCAGGCTGGCAGAGCTGCCTCTGTTAAAAAGAGGATTCTTCTGATTGTTGCCCAATTTATGGCCCCGAGGGTTTGGATTTTAAGAGAAATGGTGGGTTGTTGGGGTGGCTGTGGCACGCTCGTTAGTTTTGCTTTCAGTCTCGAGGCTGAAGGGATTTTTAAATTCAACAGGGATTTGTGTTTGGGTGTTTTTTTCATGGCTGGTGTGGCACAGCACCCCTGGGTTCATGTTCTGGGCTGGGGATCAGTGTCTGGGGGCTGAAACAATGGATCAGTGAATATTTGAAGGTGGCAGTGCCCCAGGTGAGGGCTCTGTGCCATTTCTCCTCTCTGAACCAGGAGCTGACCTGGAACTGGGGTTCCATCTCTCCTTGTGCCAGCAGCCAGGTCTCCAGGATAAGTTTTTCTAATTCTTGATGGGGATGTGGAGCTTATGGAGCAAGGAATGGAGTTTTAAAGCTGAGTGGGGCCTCGTGCCTTAATCAGTGGCAGTGAAAATCCAGTTCTGGAGTCTCAGGGTACCCTGAGGAAACACCAGGGGCTTTTCCCAGAGTGTTTGCAGCCCTTTGCCAGCTGTGCAGCAATGTGGACATCCAGGGATGTCCAAGAGGCATTTCTCAGCCCAATCCAAGCTTTCCAGTGGCCAAATCCAAATTTTCACACCAAATCTCCAAAGTTCTGCTCTTGTTATTGTAGCTGATATGCTCTCAAGTGGCTTCTATATTATTAGATCTGTAAATATATAAAAATCTGTAATTTAAACTGCTTTCTTCTGCATGATTTGTGAGTGAAGATTGTTCTTTTCATTCAGGGAGAGTGGTGCTTGCTGCTCTTGGCTGAACTGGAGAGGGGAGTTTGTATTTCCCTATCAGGGGATGCTTTGATGCTGATATTGTGGTTAAGTGCAGGAAAAGCAGAACTAAACAATGAAACCAGCAATTCCTTCTAGACTGATTTTCTTTTTTTTTTTT
>WEIU01013753.1:500497-526089 GCA_013389925.1 Aegithalos caudatus
GCCCCCCAAGAAAAGAAATAAACAGACAAGCTGACACGAGCTGGGAAATGCAGCCTGGCTCGTGCTGGCTGGAATCCCTGCAGGCACAACTCACACAAACTAAGTGGATTTACTTATCATTTATGAAAACAAAAAGAAGGTATCTGATGAATCACTGGGAGGGCTGCACAGGGACAGTTGCAGCAGCAGTTTTATCGTGTGCTGGGTCCTGATTCCAATTTGCACTTTCCTTTTAGGAGTTTCCAAAGATCTCTGTGGCTGGGTTACAACAGCTGGGAGATGTTTCCCTCCCCAGACCTTTCAGCCTGATGAAACTCTCTCATTGCAGGAGGATGCCCACAGGCATTAAGACATTCTTAGCCAGAAACTTAACCAAGAATTGATGCAAATACTCACACACACATATATAAATTACCTGTATTTACAGGGATAGATATGGATGGCTTGTGGAAGCTGCTGCCAACCAATAATTTTGAACTTGACTTTGGGCTGCCTGATGGCTTTGATTTTGCAGAGAGATTATTTAGGAGGGCAAACATCATCAAATCTGGACTAGTCCAGCTTACTCTGATATTCAGGAGTTTAAGGGCTGGACATTAAAGCCTTTTCCTTATGCTTCCTTCCTTCCCAAATACTGCCTAAAAATTAGGAGCATCAATATATTTAATATGTATTAAGTAACTTCATCAACTTCATATTTTCAGTGCTGTGAAATGGATGGGGTTTGGTCGATTTTTAATTGGAATTTACACTTTTTTTCCTTTTTCTTTTACTTCTTTCCCATTGCCTGCTGTTCCCAAGATGCTTCTTTGTGCAAGGGATTGTTTTGTGTCCTGCAAATTGAAGCCTGTAGGGTTTGTCAGATGTGGGGGTGATTGAATGACAGCTGCAGCCTCTGAACCAGAGCTGGGGATCACAGAGGGGTTCTGAGCTCCTGGCACCACTTAAAGGAGATGTGGGAGCTCATCCCAATGAGCCACTGCCCAGAAGGTGCTTTTGGGTGGAATAATGTGGGGATTGGCTCCTGAGCACTCTGGTTTTCAGAGGGAAACTTTAATTTGCCTGTTTCTAGAGTAAAACTACAAATAGTGTCATTTTGGGGGGGGTTATGTTAATCAATCCCATATTTAATCCTTCTTTAAGTACCTCTGTAACTTTTTAATATACCTCCATCACAATTTCTATTCTGATGTGGGTGCAAAGTGCTTTGTGTGTGGTTTTGTGCACGACTGCAGTGGCAAAAGCCTTTGGTGACTCTCAGCAACTCAGTGTTGTTCTCATTCCCCTGGTACACATTTACCATTATTTTTATCTGCTTTCCTGGCCCAGCACTGAAAAGCAGGTTGAAAAATCTGGTTCACATCCCTGCTGTGTGCAGCAGAGCTCCCTGCTTTCCTCCCATTTCCCCTTCCAAGGGGAACAATGCTTGTTTCCACATCTCCAGCAACCACCCAGTGGCCCAGCTGGGTGAGCAGGAGCAGGTTCTGAATCCCACAGTGTTTCCTTTCACCAGGGCATTAAAAAGCAGCTCAGAAAGAGACCTCACAGATGCCAGGAGCTGTTGAGCATTGAGTTGTAGCCTCCCTGGAGCTTCAGTCCCTCCGTGGGCAGACAGGCAGGGGTTTTCATGCTGGTTGACAGTTATCTCCCCAGCAGCATTACTGGGCTTATACATCCCCTTTCAGCAGCTCCAGATAGAGCTGACAGCAGGGGGATTCTGTTTTGTCTCAGGGAAGGAAAGAAAGAAAAAAAACCACCACAAAAAGGTGGTCTTTTGGCAGTAGCCGAGGCCACACTCGAGCACCAAGGGGCACAATGTCTCCTCTGTCTCAGGGAGAAAATAGCTCCTGACAGGAATCAGCTTTCAGTCAACTGCCAGGCATCTGTCCTGCTGGGAGGCCTGAGCTGTGATGGAGATAACCTGGGATGGAGATCACTGGGATGGAGATAACTGGGATGGAGATAAGCTGTTATCAGGGCAGGCTGAACTGCAGGGGTATCACCACGTGCTGCTGCAGGTGCTGGGGGGAAAACAGAAAATATCCCTGGGGGGATTTGTCCAAGTGGGAAAAGTGGAGGCTGAAGGGAGGCAGTGCCCTGGGTGGGTGCACAGAACCTGCCTGTGGCTTGGGGTGTTTCCTTCTGCCCCTTGCTGTGGCTGGGACAGAGCTGATCTCCAAGGTTTTTGGAACAGGAATTGCTGCCTTGGGATGGGCTCTGTGGGGTGGGTGCTTGGAGCTGGATGTTTTTCTGCCATACATGATTGTAACAGGGAATTTCTCCATGGAAAGGGTGGTCAGGTCTTGGCAGGGGTTGCTCAAGGTGGTTTGGAGTCCCCATCCCTGGAGGTGTCCAAGGAAGGGCTGGATGTGGCACTGAGTGCTCTGGGCTGGGGACAAGGTGGGGATGGGTCACAGGTTGGAATCAATCATCTTGGAGGTCTTTTCCAAGATTCCATGACTCTCTGTGATTCTAGGAAGTGTCCCAGTGGCTCAGTGCTCTCTAAAGCAGTGGTTTAGTCCTCACAGCACTGCTCTGAAATGTGACTTAATGGGTGACAGAAGTATTTTAATTCCATGGAGTTTCTGTCCTGTAAATCCTGTGCTCTGGGCACAGGGACATCTCCCTCTCTCCCTTCTCACACGTGGGGTGCACAGCCCCACTGACAACCTCAGCCTTTCACATTTCACCTCAGGCATGCAAAATGTCCAAACATTCTGAAAAAAACCCAAACCAAAGCACACAAAGGAAAACTTTCTGTGCCTCCTGCAGGATCAGTGGTGAATGCAGCAGAAGTTTCATGATGGACAATTTTGGCCCAGATCTCCCTACATTTGCTCTGGCATCAACCCAATTTTTTTTAACCCATGCCCCTGGTAAGAAAAGACTCAGCTGCTGCCCCCATTGCACAGACCCCTTCCCCAGCCACCTTTTTGTGCACCAGAACTCATTTTCCAGAGATCCATCCACAATTAGGGCAGAGTTGGATGGGTTTATTGCAGTAATTCTCTTTGTGCTGACAATAAGTTATTTATTTGACCTTCAGGCTGTTCATGGTTCTGATATGGAATATTCCAGCTCCCTCACCTGCTGATCATGTGAAATCCATTGCACTGACACCTGGGATGCTGCAGCTGGGCTGTTTAAAGGCAGGAAAAGGATATGAGGAAGAATTTCTCACCTTTATGTCCTCTGATAAAAACGTTGTGAAATGAGGACATTTTTTTTTCTCCTGGCTGAGGAGAAAGGTCTCCTGAATAATTCATTCCAGATCAACCTGTTTGTTCAGGCTGCTTGCAAAGGTGATAAACCAATTAAGAGAGAATGAAAGTGAAGCTCAAAGTTCCTCTAATCACCTGTTGATGCATTCAGAAGTTGAACCAGGATGCCTTAATTACAGCAGCATTTTGGAAAGTGGGATATCTCAACAGAAACATCCTTCCAAACTCTTCCTTCAGAAGATTCTTCCCAAATATTTAATGTAAAAGATTGAATGTAAAAGGCAATTCTCAATTCCTTTGGAAGGAGGAGCCTGGTACCTGCAGGAGGGTGAGGAATTTTTCCCTGTTCCCTGAGGATGTTTAGGGATTGGTATGGGATCCTCAGGGAAGGGAAAATTTTGGGCGGGTAATATTTACATTTTTCTCTTTTCATTCCAAAGAAAACTGCTGTCCATCCTGAAAATCCCTGTTTGGGATCGTTCCTGTCCATCCCCTGCCCCTCACAGCGAGGCTTTGCTGCTCCTGCTCCTTCCTCACCACCTGCCCCAGGCTCTGGAGCAGTGACAAAAATAAAGAGGAGACAACACCCAGAGCTCATCACGAGTTCAAAGGGCCCAGACACGTTGTTCAGGGCAGGCTCTTGCTGCTATCTGGGACATGACATAGTTTGCCCAACAATTTGGGGACAACTGTGCACTGTCACCTCTCACTGTCCCTCCAGGGCACAGCAGCAGAAATGCTTTCATGTCACTTTTATCTGACCCTGGACGCCTGAGCCAAGGGGACAGAGGTGGCACTGGGTTGTTTTTAATAAATACTGGTGGGATTCTGGGTGGTTTTCCCCAGGGGCTGCCCCATCCCAGCCTGGGGGATGATTCCCTTGAGGAATATTCTCCTCCTCTTACCCAGGGGCTTTGGGGAGGGTGGGATGGGGATTTAGGGATATGTCCCACAGGCAGCAGCCAGGTGATGCACAGGTATCAGGATCAGCCTCTCCCTCCTGGAATTGATGGAGGAATTTGAGCATTTCCAGCTCTTCAACATTAAAATACAACTGAGAAGAAATTGTAGCAAAAATTTCACTAACTGTAGATGCAGAAAGCAGTTTTGCTATCAGGCTTGGAGTTTTAATTTGCAAATTAAGAGCCAAAACTGCAGGCTGAGGGTCTGCTCACACACCAGGACAGTGCCCAGCCCTGAGCAGAGCCTCACCCCACGGGGTTAACACATCCTTTAAACATGATTTTGTAAAAAAAACACCCCAAAACCCAAAAAATCTTTGCCTTTCTGAAGACTGACAGTTAATTTTGATGGGAAGAAGCTTAAGCATTGCCTCACCAACAAATTCTTCTCCTCCCAAACCCTTAACAAGGCACATCTATTTCTGCCACTTGAGGTTTTCAGGGGCACTCGTGTTGTAGTTCCCTTAATTGTCTCGAGTCCTTTCCCCACTGAAGCTCCTCAGCTGAAGTGCTCTGGCTGTGAGATGTGATAAAGCTCCTCCAGAGCCAGCCTGGGGCTGAGAGGGAGCTCTGATAACAGCTGCTGTGCAGGGCATCCTCAGGGAAGGAGACAGTTGAATTTTAGGCTTCAGTGACAAAGAACATTCCCCCCCAAAACTCACTCATTTTTATCCCTGAAATTCCTCATAATTCGAGGCAATTCAGGTTAGAGTGCAGGTCAGCTCCTAATTTCTCAAATCTGTTTATAAAGGGCAAATTGCTTTATAAAAGATCCATTTTAGGGGGGGTTTTGCAGCTTGAGATCTGCCACCTCCAACACCCCAACAACGAACCAGGGGATGATGTTTTCTTTTATTCCCTCGAGACCCAGAGCCAAAGGACTTTGCCACCTGCTTGGTGCTGGCAGAAAGCAAACCCTGTGTTTGCAGCCATGATTCAGGGTCAAGAGGTAAGGAGATAAGGGCTCTCTTTTGTGACTGGCAGCTTGACTTTCAGCGAGCAGGAAGCGGGAATGAATGCGGGAGAATGGCAGGAGTCAGGATGCTGAAACTCCAGCCTGCTCTCATCTGATAAGGAACAGACACTAAACTTAACCCTGACAGGAGGCTCTGCTCACAGCCAGGCAGCCTCAGGGGCTGTTTGGGGCACTGACAATGCCACAGATGCCATCAGGTGGTGTTTGGGGACAGGGATGATTCCCACCCCTGTCCCCCACTGTGTTTTCCCTCTCTGCTCTCCTGGCCTCCCTCTCATCACTTTTTTTTTCCCTGTCTAGGAACATTTTGAGTCTGGAAGGAATTAAAATCTCTGGTGCTCCATGCAGAATTCTGAGGGAGGTTTGGGGATTGTTATCCCTGAGGAATAACCTGTGAGTGTCAGTGGGGCTCAGAAAGGATGCTCTGGGTGTCAAACCCATCCTTGGGGAGAGCTGGGGAGAAACTGCAGCTGCTGACATCCCAAAGGCATCCACTGTGGATGCCCACCCTTTCCTTTCCTTTTCCTTTCCTTTCCTTTTCCTTTCCTTTCCTTTCCTTTCCTTTCCTTCACTTTCCTTTCCTTCACTTTCCTTCACTTCACTTTCCTTCACTTCACTTTCCTTCACTTCACTTTCCTTCCTTTCCTTCCTTTTCCTTCTTTCTTTCCTTTCTTTCCTTTTCCTTCCTTCCTCCCCTTCCTTCCCTCCTTCTCTCCTTTCCCTTTTCCCTCCTCTCCTCCCTCCTCTTGCTGAAAACCTTTCCTCAAACAGAAACTGCCCCGATGCAAACAGCAGCAGTTTCACCTCAAAATCCACACAGCAATTTCAGCTTTTTCAGGGTTTTCTGCAGCTTTTTCAGGTTTTTTTCCCAGGCTGTGGAAATGTAATTAGGATTTGCCTGCACAAAGCAGCGGTTCCGCAGGAAAATCGTCAATTAATTGATTCCAATTACCCTTAATTGTTTCTCATACATTTCAATTAGTCTGTGGTGCTGTTACCGGCAGCACCAGTCAATTATCCAGGTAATCAACGGGCCTTGAGGAACAGGCATGGAAAGAAGTTGGGGGAAAGGAGTTTAGGGGGGAAAGGACAACATTGAGGATGTCAAAAAGTGTCACTTGTGCTGATTTATCATCCAGGTGGATTTTAGGGAAAACACCAAACTGAACAGGGCAGATGTGGTGAGGAGGCAAAGGATTGGGGGGGCTGACAAACAAATCTGTTTAATTACTTAGCAGTGATTAACATAAAATGCATTCTCTCACCACCCGTGAAGGGTGATTATATTTATTTTAGAGAAAACTCAAGTTCTCAGTTTCTTGTGAGGTGTCTTTGCAGCCTGCAAGGAAACAAGCAGAAAATCACAGAATTGTGGGATGGTTTGGGTTGGAAGGGACCTTAAATCCCACCCAGTGCCACCCCTGCCATGGCAGGGACACCTCCCATTATCCCAGGATGCTCCAAGCCCTGTCCAACCTGGCCTTGGGCACTGCCAGGGATCCAGGGGCAGCCACAGCTTTGGGCATCCTGTGCCAGGGCCTGCCCACCCTCCCAGGGAAGAATTTCTTCTTAATATCCAATTTATTGGATTCCAATAAATGGTACCAAAGCACAGTCAGGCATCCCTCCCCAGACAGGAAACATCTCAGCCTTGCCCTTGCCTCCAATCCATATGGAAATCCGAAGGACTGGGAAATCAGAAACTTAGCAAACCAATAAAGCTAATGAAATAATTAACAGGAGGAATATTGAAATTATTACAGTAGATGTTTTCATGTTGATTAGAGGTGTGAGCTTGTAACGAATATTTAAAAATCAATTCTCAGCTGCAGCAGCAGCAGCAGCTGCAACTTTCAGTGTTCCAGGGAGCCCTGGGAATGTTGGTCCATGCTGGAGCAGAGAATTCCTGCCTCAGGAAAACCCTGGGACGCCATGTGTGAGGAGCTGCTGCTTCAAGGGAGAGGTCACAGCTCAGTGAACCAGCAGTGCCCTCATGGCTGAAGAGGAAAAAATGGGTTAAATTTCCTCCAAATCAGGAATTGTCAGGATGTGGGATGTGCTGAAGAAATGTCAGGTTGGGACTGGATTCACTCACACGTTGGTCAGGCCTTAGAAATTCTGCAGTGTGGAAAAATTTCCTTTACTTTGCTTTTGATTTTAGAGCTCAAGTGGGAAAGGGGGTCTCACTTCATTAGAAGCATCCTAGATAGCTTTGATGTTATTATTAATATTAATAATAATAATAATAGTCCATTTGCTGTTGTTTTGTCTCCCAGCCTCTCTCTGTGTCTGACAGAAGAGTCTGGAGTTGGGACCAGCCCTCTCAGGCACAATTACAGAATTCCCCCTGCAGTCAGCAGTGGAAAGGGAGCCAGCTCACTGTTGTGACAGCCAGGCTTGGCTGTGAAGTTTTAGAAGGAAATGTCTACATTCTGAATATTCTCTAGATCTGAATGTTAAAAAGGAAGGTTTCATACATCAGGCTTAAAAAAAAAATTCCCTTGTAAACATGTTTTCTCTTAGCTCTGGTGCTTAGGAGTGCTCCAAATGGCTCCTGCAGGTGCCTAATTCTGATATAAAGCCTAAAAAAGTCACTCAGGAATAAAGCATGATCCCCAGATTCTGGGAATGGATCCTGCCCTGCCTTGCAGCACCTGTGTGAATCCCTTACCTCAATTCCTTTTGTCACAGAGTGCTGGTAAATGCCAGGATTGTGTATTTATGTGTCAAGGTGTCCATAAAAACTGACACTGCTCCCAGGTGATGCTGTTACCCCCATCATATTGCACTTATAAATCCCAAACTCTGTTACTTTGAGCCTGTTGTGCCAGACATCAATCACCCCAATATCCACTCTGCAGCAGAGTGTGGGTATTTACATACTTAATAACATGGTTAATTATTTTCTCCATTAGAAAAAAGGGTGATTCAGGATCCAAATGTGTGCCTGTATCATATTGCACTGTGTACAGATAGATTTTTAACAGATTTCTAAAACTGCTGCAGTGCAACAACCACTAATTCAAAGAGGTTGTGGGCAAGATGAAAGAAGTATTGGAAATCTAATATTTTGAATGTTGTCAGTAGCAAAGTCTCGCTGAGGCCACTCAGTGCAGCTCCACAAAGCCCATTATTCACTCAAGTTGATAACAGTATCTGGGGTTTAATTAATATTGGTGATTTTTTTGATGTGTGTAGCCTCCATTGCTCAGTAGAGTAAAGATGTAGCAGCAAACAAAGCCCGGGGTCCTGAGGTCAGGGACGGTCACTATGGAGCTGATATCAGTTACAGAACAGACAGGAACAGATTTCCTTTATCTGACACTGAGCATTGTGCTGGAAAAGTTGGCAGTGCTAATAATTAGAGATGGGAGTGCTGGCTAAAGGAGCCCTGCTTAGCCTGTAATCAATCTTTCCCTTAAAAAAAAAAAAAAAAATTAAAAAAAAAAAAAGGGGGAAGAAAGGCAAAGAGGGAAAACGAAGCAGAGCACACCTGTGAGGGTCCGGGCACTTGAAAGGGATGGAGAAAGTAAAGATCCCATCTTAGGCAAACACTGGGGGCTTTCTGTGCTCAGCTCAGGCCCCAGCTCTCAATGTGTGAGGGAAAACAATCCAACCCACCTCTGCAGGCCCTTTTCCTGGGCACTTTTTGGTTGCTGGGGCTGCAGGGTGGGGTTTGCTGCTTCCCAAGGAGCTCCACGGGGCGAGGCTGCTCCACTCAGCACCGAGGCAGGCACAGGGCTCAGGAACAGCACCCTGGGGACACCCAGGAGCTGCTGGGCTTGAGGCTTTAGTGGGAAGGGCTCTGATCTTCAGGGGAGGTGTCTGTGTGGCCAGAATTCCTTATCATTGCTCTGGGAGGTGCATGAGCATCTCACCTGTCCTGCTTCCCAGTCCCTGTGGCCATGCCAAGCTCACCTGTGGGCTGAGCACTCAGAGAATTCCAGGCTGGTCTGGATTGGAAGGGACCTTAAATATCCCATCCCACCCACTGCCGTGGCAGGGACACCTTCCACTGTCCCAGGTTGTTCCAACCTGACCTTGGACACTTCCAGGGATCCAGGGGCAGCCAGAGATGCTCTGGACACCCTGTGCCAGGGCCTGCCCACTTTTATGGTAAAGAATTTCTTCTTAAACCCTCATTTTCATTTGTTTTCCCCCTTATTTTTGTTGGAATTTTTGACCTGCATGGGAGCATTGGGAGTCTGGGCTCCCTGTGTGGCCCTGAGAGACTCTCAGTGCACAGGGGTCCTGTTGTTGTTGCAGAGTTCATCTGCAGGCAGATGCAGCAGGGAGAAAATATGAATTTATTTGCCAGAGAGGAGGAGAGGCGCTGGAGCACTCTGCCTCCACTAGCAGAGTGCTTGCTGACTCCTTTTGTTCCACATTCTGCCTTCCAGCCACGTCCATTTCATACAGATAACACAAAAATTAAACAGATTATACAAAAATTAATAGCAGGCTTTTAAAGCACAGATATTTATTTCCAAAGTCTCTCAAGTTTCTAAGAAAACAGCAACACAGGCAAAAGGCTTTGAACTCCCCAAGTTTCAGCTGTAAGAGGTTGGTGTGTCACAGAGTGTCTTGGACATTCCCTAAGAGAATAATTATTTTGGGCAAACTTGCATTGATCCAGTGCAACTTTGCAGCAGCATTCTGTGTGCAGCAGGCATCCCCTGCACTTCAGGAAATAAAACTGACAGGAAACTCAATAAACCAACTGGTTCTCATTGATCATATTTTGATTCAGAGAATCCAGCAGGCCAGCACTGTGATAAATTATTAACCTGTGCTTTTGGGTGGCCCTGGGAAAGACCAAATGATCCTTTGCACTTCCTGCACAAAGGAACATCATGGGCTGGTGGGGAGAAATCCAGCCTTGAGAACACGTGGGAATGGGGTATTAAATTCCAGGTAATTGTATGGAAAAAGAGGAAACTGGGGCAGTGTCTGTGGGTGGGAAGGGAAGGGATGTGGTCAGACCTGTCCCTGTGGTCACTCTGAATTTGGGGTGAGGGCAAAGCCCAGTGGCACAACCAGCTGAGAGTTTGCTGAGCTGCCCTGGCTCTGACTCACAACCCCGTGCTTGGCTCTCAGGAGAAAATTAATTTTGTCTCCAACCAAGGCTGTGTCCAGCCCTGGAGATGTTTTGAAAAATATGATATAAAAAAATATAATTCCCTGAGTGTTTCAAAGGCCAGGCACCTTCAGTGGCAATGCAGGGGACAAGAGAAAGGAAAAATATTTCCACATCAAGGCAATACCTGCACAATACTTGGAATTCTGGGGTCACACCATCAATTGTCAGAAATCCCTTTTTTAGTCTTTTGGGTTATTTTGTTTTGTGATTTTTCCAGGAAGAAAAGCTCAAGTTAAAAGGAGCTGGAACACAAATTTGAGTTTGTTCTGCAGCGAAAAGTGATTTGGGCCTTGGGTTTTCATGGTGGAGTTCTCTCAGAGAGGGAGAACTCCCCCTCCCTTTCCCACTGATTCCTCCTTGGGGTGGGCCAGGATAGAAAAACCCCCAAAGCTGTCACAAGTGTGTGACACCCAGGTGTCCTGGAGCTGTCACCTCAGCCTCACAGCAGAGAGATCTTGGGGACATTCACATGTGTGGGTGTCATGGCTTGGGGTGCCAGAGCCCTTCCCAAAAATGGGCAGTGACACAGCCAGGGACAGGGATCAGTGGCCACTGCTGGAAATGGTGACACAGCCAGGGACAGGGATCAGTGGCCACTGCTGGAAATGGTGACACAGCCAAGGACAGGGATCAGTGGCCACTGCTGGAAATGGTGACACAGCCAAGGACAAGGATCAGTGGCCACTGCTGGAAAGGGTGACACAGCCAAGGACAAGGATCAGTGGCAATTTCCACAAATGGTGACACAGCCAAGGGACAGGGATCAGTGGCCACTTCCAGAAACCACAAGCAGCTGGAGATGCTGGCACAGCTGGGGCCTGTCCTGCTCCCCATGTCCCATCCATGAGCCAATGCTGCCTCTAGAGCCCAGCAGAGCATGGAACACGAGCAGATTGAAACAATCTGGGCTTTGTGACAAACCCAGCTGCTCCTGCCCAAATGGAACCTCCTCAGAGCGCCGCGATTTTCATTTTCGCTTTCAAACCCCGACTTCTCCTGGCACGCCCAGGCATGGGAAATGTTTATGAGGCTCTGCTTTTTCTTTAGGACAATTGAGAAAAGTCATTAGGATGTCCCTGGTCAGTTTAATCCACGCAGAACACGTCAGGCTGATGTGTTTATGTTTTCTGCTCCGTGCGTTTCGTCGGGCTCTTTTACGGCTTCCAGCTCATGTTCTGACACGGCGTTACCCAGCAGGGGAGGAAGAAAGGGAGGATGTTTAGGTTAATGTGGTTTAATAAAAGGTCTGGGTTTAAGTCTGGAAAAGGCATAGAGAAGAGCTTTTATCCCAGTGTTGATGGTGAGGGCTGTGTTAGGCTCCAGACTCAATGGCAGGTTGGGGATACGAGGAAATAGAGCAGAAGGCACAGGAACATAGAACAGGACAGAAGGGGATTTTTCAGAGTTGGGCTGGTGGGACCAGGCTGTCAGAGTTGTGGGTTTCTCAGGTCCCAAAGGCTGATCTTTCTGAGTTGCTCCAACAGATCATTTACAGAGACACTCTTTTAAAAAGCAGAGAAAAAAAGAAGACAATCAGAAAAAAAAAATGAGAACATTTGGGTCAGGATGAAAAGCACTTTGGAATACCCCAGAGAACTTACAGTGGTAAGAGAAGCATGAATGATATTTTGGCAGGATATCCACTGGCAGGAGATGCTCCCCAGGTGGATCTCAGCAGCCCTATCCAGTGACAATGTGATCAGCTTTTCCCTTTAGCTTCCTGCAGGGAATGGGCAACATCAGGTGGATGTTTGGCAATAAGATTCCAGATCTCAGGGAGGGTGGTTTGTTTGTTTGTTTGTTTGTTTGTTTGTTTGTTTGTTTTGAATTCTAGCTAGTGCATTAATTTAGGGAACTGTGGCATTTGTCTGGTGTAAAGTGTGAGGCCTGCTGTGGCTGGGGTTGTCCTGGGGGTGCAGTGAGGGATTTATTCCACATTTGTTACACACTGCCTGTTCAGTTTCCACTCCTGAGAATGGGAATTTCAGGTCTTACCCACCTCCTGTGCTTATTCCTCACTGCCTGCTTCTGACAGCTCTAAATCCAGTCAGAGAGAAGACCCACTCAAACTCTACAGCTGAGGCATTAAAGAAAAAACATTCCAGAACTTTCTAGAGGTTGGGCAGAACATCAATTCCCTGCCAGGGCACGTGCCCAGGGCTTTGCCATCCCTGTGGGAAGCAGATCCTCTCTCCTTTTCCTGGTCCTCAACAGGGTGGGATTGTCAGGTGTTGGCCAGGACAGGAAGAAGGCAGGGATTTCTCCCATCCAGGGATGGTTCCAATGCAGGGATTGCTCCCATGCAGGGGTGGTTCCCATGCGGGGATTGCTCCCATGCAGGGATTGCTCCCATGCAGGGATGGTTCCAATGCAGGGGTGGTTCCAGTGCAGGGATGGTTCCAATGCAGGGATTGCTCCCATGCAGGGATGTCTCCCAGGGAGGGAGGGCAGGATGCCTCAGCTTTGCTGTTCCATCACCTCAGTCAGTGGCCTGACCCCTCCCAGTCCATCCAGCAGTGACCAACTCACTCACAGTGTGCATTGTGTTCTGTTTGCCACGATTTCAGCCCAAGGAATTCTTCCATGCCAGTTGGATTGAAGAGGTTTTTAATTTTTTTTTCATTTAAAATATAACTTTTACTTTTTAAATGGGGGTTTTGCATACTTTAAACTATCCCTGCCCACTGCACTTTGGTGTGACAGCAGAGCAGCCTGGAGAGGGTTCCCTGGGATTCTCCCAGGAGTGTTTGCTGAGGATGTGAAACCCTTCCCTCCTCGCTGTGCCCAGTACTCCTTGGGCATCAGGAGGAACACCCAGCTTCCCCCAGTGAGAGATGGCATTTTCCTGGCAAAACACACCTTTAATTAACCACCTTTAACGAGGCAGAGCAGGGTGAGGTATCCTGGCATCACCCCAACCTCTGCCCCCCGGGCTGGGCGCTGTTCTGAGCGAGCCGCTTTTCCTCCCACTATCCAAACCCAAAGCGGGATTTTTACGGGAAGAAATGAAGAGAAAAAACGCTGTAGTGGTTTTCAGATGTGGGAAGGGAATTCCAGAGCCCAGCCACCAGGAGTAAGGCTGTAAATGAAGGATGCTGGCCCTCGCTCATGTGCCGGCGGTGAGAGGAGCTCGGAGCAGCTGCGGGCTGGATGCTGATGGAAGCGTCCCGGTAGCTTTGGGCTGAAATTACACTCATAACTCTTAAATTATAGCAGCCGGGAGTTAATGTATTTCTGCTCGGCATTGTCAGTGGCAAACCAAAGGCCATTAATTTCCCCCCTCGGTGTTTGTTTGAGAAATCATCCCCCTGTCAGCTGCCGCTGGCGGCCGTGTCTCCTCGGCGCATTCCTAGACGTGCTCAGTGTCTCCCGGCGAGGGTCCTCCCCCCCGAGGGAGATAAGATACAACCAGCATTCCCTGGGAGGTGTCAGCGGGCTGCTTTATGACACATGATGAGTGATAAAGGCCTTGGAGAGGTGCTGATGTGGCCACATTAGTTAATGAGGTCATAGCCGAAGTTGCTGCCCCACTGATAACCTGCAAATCCAAATAATGTGCAGATAGCAGCGGGGTGTTCAGAAGCCTTGTCCCCGTGTTCTCCAGCTGTCCATCACAGGAAAGGGCCCAATCGAAGGGAAAAAAGGAAAAACAAAAAGATGATGCTTTCAGAAAGAGAGCACTCATTCCTCCTGCAGCTCCCTGAGCTGATCCAAGCTATGGGAAAGCAGTGGGATCCAAGAAATTTCCCTGTGGGCTTAGTGAAGAGCTGTCACAGGGAGCCCTGCATGCTTTGGGTGTCCAAGAAGAGAATTCTTATATTGAATGAATAGTTCTGGACCAGGATGGAAAAGTGGGGCTTCAGAAGCTTTGTGAGCAGGTTGTGGAGAGTGGGAAGCTTGGAGTAAATGTCCTCCAGCTGAAAAATAAAATCCTTGTAGGCAGTACATGGATTAGGGAAGAGTTGTTGTCCTCAGACAATGACTTTTGGCATTGATGCTTCTAAATATGAAGGGAACATTCCTCATGTGTCACAACAAAAGTGCTGGGTTTCCAGAAGAGGATTTTAGTGGAGAGGAGATGGAGCTTCCCTGCAGCCCCTGTGGGAATGGGAAGGGCTGGCCTGGGCATCCCAGTGCAAACCAGTGATGGTATGGGAACACCATCCCCAGGAGGTGGCACAGGAGATGCCCTGGAGGGCTCCAAAAACAGCAGAAAAAAAGCGGATTTTTAGGATTTTTAGGACACTTCTCTTAGAGAGCTCTGCTGGGGTTGTCCCTGTCCCTCCTGCACACAGAGGCTGCGTGGCTGAGCCCCTTCCCTCCTCAGTGGTGGTGATGTGGCAGCTGCCAGGGCCCTGTGTCACAAATCAAGTGAGGTCTCACAGAGCTGAAAATCATATTGTCACTTAAATATTTTTTTAAAATGCCCAGAATTTGGAAATCTATTGAAATATGCTGGGGTTTTTTGCCCTTTTTTTTTTTCTCTTAGTAAACAAGTCAAGAGCTGGCAACGTCTTGTCGTGCTGGTAGTGAACTTTGTGTCCTTCCCTTCTTAGCAGCTCAGGTCTAATTTATTTAATCATTGGAGCAAACTTTCAAAGTGCTCTGTGCCTCCTCTTTTGTTTCTAAGGTTCAGATGTATTTTTAGTGCTTGTTACTGAACTGGGTCTGTGCATTGGAGAAGAATTAATTATTGTTTTGGGTTTGTTGTTATTCAGACGTTCAAAAAAAAGGGGATTTACAGACTTTGAACACCTCAGGGGCTTTGTTATAGGCCACTTGTGTGTTGTTGGGGTTTTAATGGTGATTTGGGCTTTAATATAAATTCAGGCCTGTTGAAAGGTGACAGCCCTGCCCAGAGCAGCCCTGGGTTACCCACAAAACCACTGCAACCACAGGAGCATCACCAGGGTCCCCATGAGACCCCAGAAATCCCCCCAGGGCTGAGCCTTTAGGAACTGAACTTCCACCAAATGCTTAAAACAGCTGAAGCCACCAGATTTCCAAGGTTTGTTTTTGTTGTTTTCAATAATAAAAAGCTGGGTTTGCAGGTTGGGAGACTCCAGCTTTCTTAAAAAGAATTTTTGTCAGTTGGTCAACACACCATGGAGTTCCTGTATCCCATTTTCTGGTAGCACTTTTGGGGGGTTTTTAAACCTCTCACCAACAAATATTGACGTTGTGAAAATCCATGGAAATCAGAGACTGAGGGAGTGGGTGGGATCAGACTGGATGGAATGTCCTGGGGTATTTGGTTGGTGCTGGTGGCTTTATTTTATTGGGAGCATTATGTTTCTCATGAGACAGGCATGTAATCTGCTGCTTAGTGCTCCATGGGGCTGTTTGCTGGGTGAAGGAATAAATAAATAAATACCTTGCTCCCAGCCTTCCCAGTGAGGTGGATTTACCATCTCCATGGGGTTGGGTTGGTGTTTTTCCTGTGGTGGACAGTAAGTTCTGTAATTCCCTGCTCAGAGCTGGAAAAAATGGTGGTTTAAGGGAATGTTTTGAGGATTGTTAATATTTGAAACCTCTGAACACTGCAGGAAAGGGTGAGAGGAAAAAAATTGCAAGTGGAACCAGGGCTCAGATGGGCTCCAGCACCACCTGGAGAGTTGTTGGCCAGCCCCCAGTGCTTCCTCAGCCTCTGGAGAATGTTATTTGGGCAAAACCACATCTTAGAACATCATTTGGGCAGCACCAGGTGTGAGTTAGGGCAGGCACAGCTGCAGCAGCCTCTCCTCCCCTCTCTCTGCACAGGCCACCTTCCCCCAGGTGAGCTGCCATGCTCACCTCAGCATCTCTGGGTTTCCTTTGTGCTTTTATTCCAAGAGAGAAATGCCAAAAAAACCCCAAACACAGTTTGCTGAGCACATTTTTAGGGGTTCTTCAGACTCAGGGGTGTCCCTCAGTGTCCCCTGCCATTCAGACAATGACCTTTGGCACTGATGCTTTTAAATATGAAGGGAAAAATCCCTGTGTGCCACAAAAAATGCATCCCCTGTCCCCTGCCCCTGTTCACTCACGTGGAGGATGCCCAGATCTCATTACTGAGGTGACAATATCCTCATGGGGATGTCACCTGCAGGTTTTTGTCCACGTGGGACTGGGCTGTCCTGCAGTGCAGGCTCAGGAGGCCACACAGAGCTCAGCCCTCTGAGCCTGGAGCTGTCCCCACTCCTGCTGTGTCACCAGGGACCTCCTTTGGACCCGTGTTTGTTTGAGGTTCCCACTTGTTTGGAGACGACTCTGGCTCCATGAGCTAACAACCAGGCACAAAACAGCAGCAAATACTTGTGATGCCTTTCTCTGAGTGGTTTGTTAGCTCTGATTTCACTCTTAAAACAACTTTGATGCATTTTTCCAGGGCCTGCTGCCGTGTGGAGCACCAGTGTTACCTCTTCTGCTTTGGGTCTTATTTTGTCTTTCTAGAATTTTTTGCCATTAAACCCTAAGAAATTCTCACCTTCCTCTCTGTTCCTGCCTCAGGAAGTCTTCCACCCTTACCTGCTTTGGTTTTGAGAGGAGATTTTTACATTTGAAACATTTTTGGACGGAGTTTTTAAAGAAACCCTCACCTGCTTTCATGGCTGGTTCGAGCACGAGTTACTCTGAGCTCTCCTGAGCCTCTTCTCTGTCCTTCTATTCATTCTCCCCTTTTTTTGTGTCTCACTCTTCCTCCCTCCACGGGCCCAGCCTCTGTGATTAAGTCTGCAGCTCTCCTGCTGTTTTTAATAGGCCTGTAGACCTGACCATCTGATGAGAACCAAACTGCACAGCGTGCTCCTGAATACTTGCACTGGAATCTCCTAATGCAGGGTATTAATCATTACTGTCAAACCATTCAGGCCCTAAATGTGTCCACCCAGTATAAAATTATACTAAACAGGGGGGGAAAAAGGACTTGGTCCATATTAAAAGCAGACTTTAGACAGTCCCCTGACTTCTCAGCCACGATGGCCCAAGCACTGTCCAGTTGAACAAACAATGATGTATTCAACACGAGCTGCTGGTGATTGACACTCATGAAAGTGCCAGAAAATGGGCATAATGAGTTAAAGGAAACGGAGAAAGGCGTGGCTTCCTCGTGCATTTGCTGCCCCAAATTCCTGGGGAATTGCTCTGTGTGTGTGTGGAGCTGGGATGCTCCCACCTTGGCGATGTGAAATAAAGAGTTTGGGTGTTCCCCGGCTGCCATGAGCAAGCAGGAATTGCTAAATCTGCTGCTGTCACCCTGAGTTACTGCACAGACAGCCCGGGGAGCTCCTGCTTCGGTGTCTCCCTTGGATCTGGTGCTGGGAAGTGCAGGGCACAGCCACGGGGGTGCTGCCCAAGGCTGCAGGAAGGTAAGGCTGTCTCTCCATCAGCTGGCAATTAGACATGCATGTTTTACACCATATTTGCCCCTGATATTCCTAAGCTGTTTGGGAATGTAGTCCCTTATATTAGAATCTACCTTTTTCTTTTTTTTTTTTTTCCCTTTTTTTTTTTTTTTTTTAACCCAAACAGCTGTTTCTAATTCTCCCCCTGTAAGAATGCCTTTATTCTTTGGAGCTGGCAATAAAAGTTAATCGAGTGTAAAATAAAAGTTACATAAGGTGAGTGGTAAAACTTTATGATTGCTGATGTTGGGTTTATTGATGACTGCACTGGCTGTTATGAGCTATGGCATCCCACCAAACCCACTGGATGTCCCTGCCAGCCTGGGCTCCACAGGCACCTCTGCATGGGAACGGGCCCAGCACCCTCACGTGTGCCCCAGGAATTTATGGGCAAAGCTCTCCAGCTCCCAATTACCATATTCTTAGGTAAATGTGGGATGTTTTACTGGCTAATGGGAGGAGCTGCTGGTTCTTGCAGCCAGGCCAGGGCTCCATGTGTGCCCTGAGTGGGACAAGGCAGCCACACACACTTTGCTGGTGGCTTCTCTCCACTAACATGGATTTTTTCCCAAGGCAATTTACCTAAATATCCATCCTGGGGCATTCTGAGCAAGAATCCTGAGAGGGAGGGGTGAGGGGGAAGAGTCCCTTGTCCTGTCTCAGTGTTCAGGATGTTTCAGCTTCTCCATACAGAGTTTTCACTTGTTTTTCGTGTGCTTTTCATGTGGTCTGCACTCATCCTGCCCCATCAGAAGAACACAAAAAGCCAGGAAAGTAAAACAGAACATCTGCACACTCTGCAGTGTGAAAAGTGAATGAATTCCTTTCATTTTGGGCCTGTCATTAGCTGTGTTAATTGGTTTGAGTGGCTAATAGGATATTGTGATCATTAATGCTTCATACATATTTTCAGGGTAGTAATGGTTTAAAGTTCTTTTTTTGCCCATTAAGTTCTGTCTAATAAACATGGCTGAAAATATCAGGGCATTTGGCACTTCTGAGAATCTTTCTTTCTTTCTTTAACATCTTTTGCACTCTAAAATCTGACTGGAGCAACAATGACAATTCAATTAAGAAGCTGATACTGGAAGTTATAGCAGCAGTGCAGCATTTGTATTTCAGATTTAGCATGCAATGAAAAAAAACCAAAAACAAAAAAAACAAACCCAAATCCTGCTGGAATTGTGGTGCAGCAGGTTAGTGGCCATTGATCTCAGCAAGAATGCTCCAACCTGCCAAGTGTGTTACATGCTTGAAGTCTAGACAGAGATGTAGCAACCCCGTGTGTTCCAGCTGGATTTGGCTTTGGGAATGACACAGGGATCCCAGAAATGGGGCTGGAGGTCAGTGCTCAGACACCAGAACTTCACAGCTCTCCACAAAATCAGGGTTTGTTTTCCTATCTGACAGGGCCCAGCTGCCAAAATAATGAATTTATGGGGGGAATGAGAGGAGGGGCTTCTTTGTCCTCATCCCTCGTCTCTGGGTGATGCTGCTGGGTGCTGGAGGAGGGAAGGAGGGAAGGAGGGAAGGAGGGAGGGAAGGAGGGAGGGAAGGAAGGAGGGAGGGAAGGAAGGAGGGAAGGAGAGAAGGAGGAAAGGAGGGAAGAAGGGAAGGAAGAAGGGAAGGAGGGAGGGAGGGAGGGAGGGAAGGAGGGAAGAAGGGAAGGAGGAAAGGAGGGAAGGAGGGAAGGAAGGAGGAAAGGAGGGAAGGAGGGAAGGAGGGAAGGAGCTCTTTGCTCTGTCCCAGCAGCATCATCAAGCTGTGGGGCTCAGGAGGAGCTGGGCAGGTTGTGCTGTCCCAGCTCTCTCCTCAGCTTCCAGGGGATGCTGCAGGTGCCAGCTCAGTCACAGCAGCACAGGGATCTGGGATGTGAGTGAGTGACCACTGGCAGCTGGTGCCAAAAGGGATTGTCCCCCTGGTGCTTCTGAGGCACCTCAGGGGCTGTGGTCATTTATGGGCTCCTCAATACCCTGAGGGGCTGGAGCAATTCCAGGGAAGGGAATGGAGCTGGGGAAGGAGATGGAGCTCCAGGAGCTGCTGAGGGAGCTGGGGAAGGGGCTCAGCCTGGGGAAAAGGAGTCTCAGGGGGAACTTCTGGCTCTACACAACTCCTGAGAGGAGGGGACAGCCAAGGGGTTGGGGTTTGTCCCAGGAACAGGGACAGGAGGAGAGGAAACAGCCTCAGGCTGGGCCAGGGGAGGCTCAGGTTGGACACCAGGAGGGATTTCTGCATGGAAAAGGTGCTCAGGCTTCAGAAAGGGCTGAAGTCCTCATCCCTGGAGGTGTCCAAGGAAGGGCTGGAGGTGGCACTGAGTGCTCTGGGCTGGGACAAGGTGAGCATCAGGCACAGGCTGGAATCCATGACCTTGGAGGGCTTTTCCAGCCTCGGTGAGTTTGGGATTCTGTGACTTTCCCTCTTTAAAACACACATTCCTGTTTCCAGCTCTGTGTGCCTTTCTCACCTATTTCCTGACCATACCCCACCCTCTGAAGGGGACAGGGGATGTCCTGCAGGCCCTGTGCCCTCACTGCCCTGTGCATCCCTGCTTCCATAATTCCAGTATTATTTTGTCCAGCCTACAGGAAAAAGTGATGCTGTAGCTGGCATCCCAATGTTAGGTCATATTAAAACCATCTGTAACAAATCTTTATTTGCAGTTACTTTGGAGTTCAGATTTCAGCTTCTACTCCACCTGTCATCAGTGTTTATCCTCATAAACTTTCACAGCTTCTTTTATTCTGGTTCTTTTTTTTTTTCCCCTTCTGAGAGACCTTTTCAGGGTTTTTGGCACTCTTCCGCCTACTTTGCCTGGCAGAATTTCACTCTCCTTGATTTAGAAAAGATGCAGGTTTCATGAATCTACAGGATCTTCAGAACAGAATATTTTTAGTGGCATTGCCAAGAAAAAGCAGCCCTGCTGCTCGTTTTGATTTCAATTAAAAATAGGAAGATAAAGTCTTGGGGGGAGTTGTCTGCAAACTTGCAGCAGAAGTTTTTTTCTTAAAATTAGGATAAACAACTCTGTTCATGCTCTAAGTAACTGAATAAAGAGGATTCTAACAAGTTTTAGAGGTGGATTCATTCAGATGTCTTTAGTTTAGTTTGAAGATGAAGAGGATGAAGACCACAAGCCTTGGTGGGCTCAGTGCAGATGGGCTGGATGGGACAGGACAGGACAGGATGGTGCTCAGGCAGTAAAAAAGATGGGAATGAGGGGTGGTTGCACAGACTGGCTGGAATTCCACCCATCTTTGGTTTATCCCAATAAATCCCTGAATAAAGAGATTTTTTTGACCCCCCCCAGTGTGGTGAGTGCCAGACAGGGCTCCCCAGGGAACCACCAGCAGCCTTGGGAGTGGGATGGAAATACAGGAGCTGTGTTAAACCCCTTTAAACTCTCCTCTGTTACTGTGTCAGCACCAATATCACTTCAGAAGTTCTGTCCTTTTACTGCTGCTGTTCACCAAATCTGAATTGGGGTTGATTTGTGGGCAGCTCACCTTGCAGAATGTTCTTCTTGTGTGTGTCCTACAAGGCACCATCATCTCAGAGGCACTGTCCTCCTGCCAAAAAAACCCAAACACAGCTTGGGGAGAGGTCAGGGTGGCTCTGGGGCTTTGATTTCAGTGTTTTGCCCACTGGAGGCAGCTCCTTCCTGCCTTTGGTGCTGTGCCTGCTGAGGCAGCTTTGCCACATCAAACAGGTCCCAGCACTGGAGCAGCAGATGAAGAAACCAACCAGAATTAGCAACTCTAAGAATTTGTTAATTAGGAGTTTTGTTTTCCTGTCTGCTTGGTCTGGATAAACCTTTGTGGGTCAGGCTCATACAAAGGTTTTAAATACCCTTTTTTTCCCCTAATTTATAGGGTTTAATAATCCTTTGTGCTCTTCCAAGCAGACATTTTTAGCTTTCCATCATTTCTGACTGCTGATTGCTGTGGTGAGCAGAGCTGGACATGCCAAAGCAAACAGACATTTTCCACTGTATTGGAAGAGCCACAATTTCAATAATTCCCTCCAAAGTGTGTTCTCCACTGCCATATCTCTGTTGTTGTTTGCAGTGGGCTCTGGGGAACACTTCATGTGTACATGTTTTCCCTCAGAGTTCCCAGAGATGCCCAGAGAAGGAAAGCCAGTCAGAAGCATTCCTGCAGCAAAGTGTGGCACAAACTCCAGGGAATTGGGACATTCTCTGGCCCTTGGGGCTTTTCCCACATTCTCAATATTCTTGCAAACAGCCCATGAATCAGATGATTGATTTGGGGATGTACAAGCTGGGATGAAATGGATGAACTCTTGTAAAAGAAAGAAAAAAAGTCACTTATTCCAGAGAAGATTTCCCTAGCAATGGCTGATGGTCACAGGCTTTGGGGTTGTTAGGGCACACAATTGTGTAAATAATTTGTCACAATGAGAAGCTGCAGCCAGAGGGAGAGGATGGAGCTCTGGGTCCTCCTGGGCTGGGTCTGCCCAGTGCCTGGAGCTGTGTCCTCCTCTGGCCTTTCCTCCTTCATCCCTCACCATGGCCAGGAAGAGAACACAAAAATCTCAAGGTCTGGGTCAGTGTTCCAGCATCCCAACCCCTCATAGCAGCAGTGGGTTTTCCACCTTGAGATATATTTCACTTCCTCATGCATTGATCTTCCCATTATTTTTTTGACACTTTCCGCCTCTTATCCCACAAATTAATTTTCAAAACATTCAGGATGTCCAAATTCAGCTGATCCAGACTCTCCAATTCTTTTTAAATGATTGATAAAGCAGTACCTCATCCTCAGGCCAAACAGAAACATGTTTTGGCTGGATTTGCTGTTGGACTTGCTGCATAGAAGGCTGAAATCCCTGTGTGGAACACGGGGGGAATTAAAGGATGTGCATAAGTGTAAAAACTGCAAACCTGAGCAGTTCTGGGTGCTGGTTAAAGTGGCTGCTCTTGCTGGTGCAGATTTTTGATCCCTTCATGAGCTTCGGCCCCACCACATCCCCATCTGGATTTGGGTCTCCCAGAGGAGTCACACGTGCACAGCTAACAAGACAGGAAAAAAAAAACACGAAATTCCTAAAATACTTAAATTGCAAATGAAGCTGGGTTTCTGGAAAGTGCTTGAGAGTCTATCAAGCTCCCTGAGTAGTTTTGTTGAGCTGTGACATTCAAAGGAACGTGGCAGAACAAGGCAGCTTCCCAGGAAAGGTATTGACTCACGAGCCTGAGATTTCCAGCCCTGTTGTCAAGTCAAGCAAAATACAAACAGGCGTATTTTGGGTGTTTAAGGCAGAGCTCTAGAGCTTCTCCTGTCACCACTCCATCTGTGCTGGCTTCCTTTTGATGTGTGAGTAAACACATGCTTATATTCCGTGTATATATAAAATAATCACCGCTGCCTGTCCTCTGCCATTTGCTCTGTGGTTTTAACGATTGTGTTTGGGGTGGGAGCNGGGGGCTGCAGCAGCCATAAAGTGGACAGAAAACAAGCTTCATCTTTGTAGCTCCAAAGAGTGCATTATGGATGTTTTTAATCTCTTTGACCTTGTGGCAGGGGAAGGGAGGGAAGTGGAGAAATTGTGACAAACACCAGCGCTTTAATGCCAGGTTTGTTACTGCCTGGAGTNCTGCCGTTAAACACTTTAACTACAGGAACCTACCCCCCCCCCCCAACTACAGAACACTTCCAAATAATCCCTTTATAATAGACCCTTTTCCACAGATTGTATCTAACCCATGCATTAATGGGGCCCATTGGTGTCAAGCATTTCAACAAATTCGGGCCAGCCCCAGCTCTGGGAGCCCCTCTTCCCCCACAGACCTTAATGATCTTTTGCCCCTGTGACTTCGCTCCCCTGCTGCAGGGACAAAATTAAACCACAGTGGATGGCAAAATAGTTATTTGCTGCCCAGGCAATTACAACCCTTCCAAAAGTCTCCATCACGGAAGGCCAGATGGACTTTATAGAAACCAGACCCAGGCCACAGTTTTAATTATCATGGTCCTGTCAGAAAAGAGTGAAATTCTGAATGAGAGCATGAAACGCGCCAAAAGCCTTGCACATGGGTTTTTTCTTTTTTTTGTTTTTTCTTTATTTTCCCTCAATAAAATTTTATGGCTTCTTAAAGAAACAGCATTCATATATTTTATGGGGCCTAATCATTCACTAATGCCTATATTAGTGCACCTGTGGCACTCGGCCCCATGGAAATTACAGCACTGGGCTCAGTGTTCTCCTGTGTTCTCTTGTGTTATGGCAAAGCCCTTGTCCAAAAGGCTGCACATGCTCCAGGGATAAGCTGGGCTCATTTTCCTCAGTTACAAGTCATTCTAATAAGGTAAAGAGATTTATGGACCCTTATCTGCTGGTATTTTGGTGTCACTGTGTGGGCAAGGCTTGTAGGAATAAAATTGCCCTTCCTAATACCTTATTTTTTTAAAATGTATCCTCGGGCAGCATGTGCTGAAGGGATTGGATGTGTTGTGTTGGATTCCTCTGCTGATTCAGTGAGAGAAGGAATTTCCATTGAATATTTTCCCCCTCAAATAGCAGCACTTGCAGAGTAAGTGCTGGGAGCAGTTTGCAGCTCTTTCCAGAGGTAACAACTTGGTGTTACCCATCTGCTCACTGCTGCACACAAACCCCTCCATTTCCAGTTCAAATCCCACTCACACCAGTGCAGGACCCCAGATATTTGTCTGGGTGTTTGTCTGACCTGTGTTTACAGACAGAAGCTCTGTGATCTCTGTCGAACATTGTCCCTCTTGCTCATCATTAATGTCTCAGTGTCTGAACTGAATGTTTTACACCCCATCCCTCAGTCTCCTCAAGGTGTGACAGCTCCAGTTATCCCAGTTTCCAAACCCTCATTCCCTTCTCTGTCTCCAGTTTCTGCCTCTTCCCTGGGGAGCTCTGCCATTCCAATATTTTCATGTGAAAGTGCCTCCCTCTCCTGAGGGCTTGGGTCCCTTTGTGTCCCCCAACAGGCTGTAATTCCACAGAGGAGTTTTAACCCTGCCAGGGAAGCATCTCCCTGTCCCAGGGAGGGGGGACAGGTTCTGACAGAGCTCACCCAGCACAGCCTTTGTGTGCTGGGCACCGGAGCCACGCAGCCCCAGAGCTTCAGGTGAGAGTTTGTATCCTGCTTTTTCCTCCTCTCCACATCCCTGCCAGCCTCCGGGGCTGCTGAGGTCATTGTCACCAGCCCCAGGTCACGTCTGGGGACAAAGGATGCTTTGCTGGGACCTTCCCAGAGGCACGGGGCTGGATGAGGGAAGAAGGTGTGACAGGGAAGGGCAGGGATGGATGAGGGAAGGTGTGACAGGGAAGGGAAGGATGAAGGAAGGTGTGACAGGGCAAGGGGGACAGTGGCATCCAGGAATGCGTCTCCTCCAGCTGGGAAAGTCAAAATTCGCTAATGAGGTCCCGTCCAGAGCCGTGCTGACAGCCCGGGACACGCTGGGTGTGTTTCTGCAGCGCCGCTGGAGTGAAGTCAGCCCCTCTCCCGAAGCTTTCTCATTACTTCATGCGCTTGGCAGCCGCTCACGGGCTGGATGAGAAATAAGAACTGATGTAGAAACATGGAAAAGAGCATTTAGCGTTTCCAAACATTCTTCCCGGGGAGATGGCAGCGGGGGAGGAGGCGCTGCGCTGTCTCTGTGGTTTCTTTCTGCGGCGCTATCAGATGTGGGCAGCGGTGCCGGGGAGGAGGAGGAAAACGGGGGAGGATGAGGAGGAAAAAGGAGGGAGGATGAAGAGGATGGGGAGGGCAGGGGGAGGATGAATAGGGCAGGGGGACCATGAGGAGAGCAGGGAGGGGAGGAGGAGGAAAATGGGGGGGATGAAGAGGGCAGGAGGAGGATGAGGAGGTCAAGGGAAAGGATGAGGAGAGCAAGGGGAGGATGAAGAGGAAAAGGGGGAGGA
>WEIU01013753.1:526198-537018 GCA_013389925.1 Aegithalos caudatus
GGGGAGGATGAGGAGGGCAGGGGGAGGATGAGGAGGGCAGGGGAGGATGAGGAGGGCAGGGGGAGGATGAGGAAGGCAGGGGAGGATGAGAAGGGCAGGGGGAGGATGAGGAGGGCAGGGCGAGGATTAAGACGACAAGGGGGAGGATGAAGACGATAAGGGGGAGGATGAGGAGGGCAAGGGAGGATGAGGAGGGCAGGGGAGGATGCGGAGGGCAGCGGCTCCCCGGGACAGTCCGTGGTCCCTCCCAGCCGGGCGGCTCCAGCCCTGTCCCGGCGCTGCCCCGCAGGTACAAAGTGTGCTTGTATTGAGCGCATCGGCTCCAAAAGGGGCTAGTAGTAAACCGAGAATATTTGGATAAACTCGCCGGCCCTCAGGACTAGAAAAGGACTTTTGTTCACCTAAAGAAAAAGACTGTTCCATTTCCATAGGATGGCTGGATCCCGTCCAGTAAAAACTGAGCTTGAAGTATAAAAAATGATCACGAGTGTCAAACGAAGGATCTTTTACTTGAGGTCAGATATTTATTTTTATTTATTAGCGTGTGAGATCCCCATCTCTGGCCGGGCTTTGGGCTGAGGCAGCGTCTCTCTCCGGAGCATCGTCCGGCACAAAGAGCGCGTTGTGCCGGGCCCGGGGGAGCTCCGGGGGCCCTCCCGGTGCTCTCGGGCTTTTCCTGCCTTGGTTTGTGCCTCCCTGGGACGGGGACACGGGGAAACTCTGCCCTTCAGCACCGCGTTCAGTGGCTGCTGTGGGACACGGAGTTTTGTACGACACCTGAGTGTCACCGGCTGGGATGTTCGTTCCTTTACAAAGCGATTTGCCAACATTTCTGGGTCATTTACAGGCTCTTGAAACAGGGCAGAGCCTCTGCTCCTGTTCACTCCTTCCCCAGTCCAGCAGTGACTGTGCTGGTGCTGAGCATCACGAGGCAGAGCAGGACAGGGCATAGCTTGGTCCTGCCTTTGCCTGATTTTGGGATTTGGTACTGACACAGGAGAGCAGGGAGGGAGCAGTTTGGGGCAGCAGAGGCAGATTTGTTAATCAGAGCAGAGGAAAAATTAATGAGAGAGCTGGAGTGGTCCGAACTCACCCCCAGGTGCAGCCAATGGATTAAAATCAGGGGCTTTTTTTGTGTGATTCTCCAGCATGAAATGTCCAAGAGACGTTTGGTGCAAATATTTCCCTAGGATTTATTTTTATCTAATCACTTTTGAAACTTTTACTGACTCTAAAGACCAGATTTTCTCAGCACCCGTAAGCCACGTTTTCCTCCCTTAATTAAACCATTTTTCCTCCATGAGGTTTTGTTCACACACTGACTACATCAATATAAATATATCTCTGCAGGGTAATTAATAAAAGCAGGCAGCCCCAGGGAGAAAGCAGATGTGTCATATCATCTTTGTGGACTCAACTATTGCACAGTTCTTCCAAAAAAAAGTGAGGAATCACCCCCAATTAAAATGTTATGTGGCTTATGTACGTTCCCATTTAATTTGGTAAAATTGAATTTATGTTCATCCTCAGAGAACTCTCAGGGCTGCCAGATACAGGCAGGAATCGTTTATACCATGGATTGGTTTAAAAGCTGCAGGATTAGAGCACAGGAATCTGTTTCAGCAGCATTTCAAGGCTTGGGCTGTTGCTTCAGCTTTTGTGTGAGTGTCTGTAAAGGGAATGGAGACAATAATGTCCTCACCATGTTTGTTTGTTTTGGATGTTGAAGCACTGCTTTAAAATGTGATAATTTCCACTTAGCATTAAATTAATGTTTTTTAGGAGGGTTGAGAGGGTTTTAAGTCTTGTGTTCCATAACTAAGGATTTTTAACTTAAAAATAAGAAGAAATCTGTCACAAAAAAAAAAAAAAAAAAAAAAAAAGTGTAATGAGGAGGTCTTTGAGATCATTACCAAGTGAACCTTCTAAATACCTCAAGTCTGATTTTTTTTTTCCCCCCAGAGTATTTGGCTTAAAGAGACAAAACCATCTTTACATTTGTTGTAACTGAGAGTTGTCTGAGAATATAATACTGGACTGGTTTGGGTTGGAAGAGACCTTAAAGATCAGAGTGCCCCAGAAATGAGCAGGGTTCCCTTTTCCTGCCCTGATGTATAAAGGAAATATTTATCACCCTCAGCTCCACCTTTGGGTGGAAGTCTGAGAGGTGAGAAATTAGCTCCAAAGTCAGATGCTGGTATATTTTTGGTCCTTCCCATCTGGCTTCAAAACATCCCTAATTAAAAAGAGCAGAGGTCTTCTCCTGCAGGGTGAGGACATGGATCAGGGAGGGCAGGGGGAGGATGGAGCTGCTGGGCTCTGTCTCTCAGGCTGAGCACAGGTGGAAGATAAGGAATTGTCCGTGGAAGATAAGGAACTCTGAGTGGAGGTTATCAGCATCTCCCTAACTCAAACCTGCCCTGCTGAGGCAGTGTGAGCTGTCTGGAGTGTCAGATCAGCTTTGTTTTGAGCCCTGCTGTCAGAGAACCAGATGTGCTGGCAGTGCCTCAGTAAAACAACCTGAGCAGAGGCATCGGGGTCCCTCCTGCAGCTCCATCCAACCCTTGTCTCCCCACCACCACTCTGCTCAGCTGTCTTTTGACCCAGAGATGGGATCAGATCCGAGCTGGAGATGTTGAAACCTTGTTCCTCAGCATATTCAAAGGGCAGAGTTATCATTAGAATCAATTCCCTGGGATGTATCATTTCATAAGTAGGTGAATTGGCTCGGGGTAAAGTTCACGCCGGCGGCACTGGGGACTGTGCAGTTTTACCCTTGTGCTTCCTTATGGCTGAGATTTCAGCTCTTTCAGTGATGTCAGACAAGATACTGCTTTGCTTTCAGCTGCACAGGGGGCAGAGCTGCAGGGGGAATTCATTTAATCAGTCCCTCCTTGTCATAATTTGGAAAGAAGGAACAAAGTTTGGCATGAAGGTTGTGAACCTCTCACAGATGTCTCATCAACCAACCAGCAGAAAATTATTGGTTTAGAGATTTTGGTGGAAAATGAGCACCCTAGAATTTCTTTACAAGTGTGACTCACTGTGTTGGGGGGGGGGAAATAACCATATTCACTGCATAAATCTGAGGCCAGAACACTTTGCACATTTTCTTTGTGTATCTGTGAGCGAGATTGTTGCTAAACCTGCAGACAGCTGTTGGGCTGGGGTGGGGGGACTCCCCTTCTGTAAAAGATTTAAATATCTTTAGGTGAGAACTGACTCCAAAACCTTCTTTTCTCACGTAGAAACAAACTTGAGGCAAAATGTCCACCATGGTGTCCCCAGCTCTGATTTCAGTGATGCTCACATTGAAGACAAACTGTGTGTAATGGTTACACATTGAAGAAGTTCTTGCTCAAGATTTAGGTCATGTGAATAATCTTCATGTCCCTCAGGAGGCAAATCAGCCTTGGAGCAGATTTTCTGGGAGCAGATTTTCTGGGAGCAGATTTTTCCTGGAAGTGCCCTGAGGATCTGCTTCTCTGACCTCACTCTCACTCTTCACTCAATATCCAAAGGCAAAGGGTTGGGATAAGCCTGGATGTTTTAAAAACCCACAGCAGAGAGGAATTTTTAGCTGTGGAATGGCTCCCTCATCCCAGATCTTTGTTGTCTATCCAGCAGCCCAAGGCAAGGGGAGCAGCTGGGGGTTGATGCTCCGAGCTTCTGGGTTGTGCCCCTCCTTCCCTGCCCACCTTGAGCACCCCAAAATCCCCTCACAGGAAAGGTCAGCCCTTCCTTTGTGCTGGGAAGGCCTCTTGCCCTCACATTTGGTGATATTTATAAGATAAACCAACTATTAGAGCTGTTGTGCAGGGTGTAGGGCAGTGGTGAGGGCCTGGGACAGGCCCACAGGCCTCAGCACCTCAGCTAGCACCTTCTCTGAGTCAGATTTTTGGTAAATAGCACTCTAAAGAGATCACACATCTCAGCTTTCTGAGGGCTGAGCAGCACCTCGTGAGAGAAAATCTCTCTTTGTTTCCTGAGCTCCTCAAAGAGGGGGCTGCTGGTGCTGCTTTTGAACCTCGAATATCCTTTCTTTCTCTTTCTCAGTGCCAGCCCAGCTCACAAACTCATCTATTTCACACCTTCTAAAGAGCACCAGAGCAGGGCTGCTGAGCAGCTGCTGATGAGAAAGGTTATGAGGATTTGGGTTCCCAGTCCCAGTGTGGCCCTTTTTGGGGGGGTTTCCTGTGTGAGGGGAGCCCAGGTGCAGCTGTGCTCATGGGGCAAGGCACAGCCCTGCTTGGGCTGCTTTTTGGTGTGCTTTTTCTCCTCCTTTTTTATTATTTTATTTTATTTTTATTCGTTAATCTGTATTCTGGAAGTGTCAGGTCATAGTTTAGTTAAACCACAGGAATATGTAGCCTTTGGGCCTTTAAATTCAAGGCTTTTAAAGCCAGTGAGAGGAGAGGCTCAAGCATCCAGGTGAGTGTTCCTGGATTGCTGGCTTGTTGTTATCCATGCTGATGGGGAAACTAAGGAGGAATAATCCTCATCTATTAATCTAAACTAAGGAGGAACAATCCTCATCTATTAACCTTCTAAAATTAGTGCTGGAAGAGTGTGATACCTGTGTAATTAGTGCTGGAAGATTGTGATACCTGTGTGCCTTGGGGCTTGCCTAACCACCCTGACCCACACCTCTGGCAGGTTTTTGATGGTGATTCTCTTCTTTCCATGGTTGTTTCTTCTTGTTGTGTGATGATACCACTCAGTCCTTGTTTGAACAGTGCCTAAAGCAGGGTGCAGAAGCTCTGGGAGAAGACAGAAGTGAGTTTTCACAGTGGTTGTCATTGCATGAGTGCAACTGGCACCAGTCACACATAGAATAAAAGTCCAAGTCCTTTCCAGCCTCTCCAGACATTCAACACCTTGGCCTCGTTGCACTGTTTACAGCCCACCCTGCCAGTAACTTTGGTTCCCTTCATTTCTGATTCCCAGTAATTTTCATTCCTGGCAGAAAGTTTGATTTGTGCTGTGCTGAGGTGTCCAAACATGACCCAAGCACTGGAAGCAGGCTGCAGGGTAACTCCAGGTATCAAGCTTTAAGAGTAGCACTCAGTTTTCAGAACACCCAGATGTGTCCATCAAATACACTCCAGGGGATGGGCTTCCTTGTCTGTGTCCCCCTCTTACTTGAACTTGGGCCATAGAGCCCCAAATCTATTAATTAAAGGGAAAATGAGTGCTATTTCAAGCCCCTCAGCTCTCTAAATTCATTCATCTCTCCGTGGGGTACCTGGGTAAGAGTTGTTGGAATTTGTTTCATGTGTTATTAACGACCCAGTGTAATCCCAGAGCATTTGCAGGGGGAGGCAGTGGATTTACCAGAGCTGTTGGGTGGCAGTCTGCATTCTCCTCAAGGAAAAGGAGACCAAAGACAATGTCATTTCATGGGGGTCTTCTCCTGCTGGGACCTCCAGTGGCCTTTGCCAGGCTGATGCTTTGGAGCTGATATCAGCACCAGGACTGGGCAGTTGAAGGCTCTGATACTTTTTTGGCCAGAGTGTGAACTGCAGCAGATGGGTTTGGCACTGAGTGCTGCCCATAAATCACCCTGGAGAGGCCTCCACGCCCGTGGTGTTCCACAGCTCCATTCCCAAAATGTAACTAAAACCAAGCTGGAGTAATAACAAATTATTTCAAGCAAGCAGCAGCTCCCTCTCTCCATCCTGATGCAGTGGAACTCCCAGGAGGCACCTCAAGAAGCTGATCAGAATTTATTTTTAGGTTTTGCTGTGTTTTCCTTTTGCAGTACCTTTTGGGTACGGATAAGGGAAGCAGCTGTGGCTCAGTGCTAAGAGAACTCTTGGACAAATTACCATCAGAAAATGTTCCCATCTTCATACAATAAAGTTCTGTTCAGCTTCTGTGCCCTCTCTCTTCTGCCAGGAGAGCTGCCCTGCTCTTCCCTCCCCCTGGGCTAATTGGCACCCAGTCATTAGGGAGCCATTCTAGCCCACACGGTCCTTTGGAAGCAGCAGCAGAGGAATCAGACCCTAAAGCGTTTTGGATCACCACAAAAGCTCTGGGACACAAGTGATTTGTGTCTGTTTTAACCCCTTGGAACAGCCTTGGGAGCTCAGCACTGCTGCACCTCCTGCTGCTGCTCCCTCTCCCCAGTGCAGTGAAATGTCCTGAGACTCCAAATCCTCCCCTGCCTTTGGTATTGCCTCTGTCTTTTTTTATCAGAGGAAGATTTCTCCCAAGTTCCCATTTTTCCTCATCTATTTAGAACTTTACAATTACAATTCTTTTGGAACGAGCCAAAATGCTGCAGGACACAAAAATGGGATGCCCTGAACTCTTTCGGTGCTGAGGAAAACTTCAAAGTTTTTGTGTGTGTATATTACAAAGAACAAGGAAATCCCTTCCTTGCCTCATGTGTACAATATCTGAGGCAGCCCTGGGATTTGATTCGAGCAGAGATTTTTATGGTTTACTGTTTAATTTAAATCAGTGTGGTATGAATTACGTTACTGGTGAAAAATGAGCTTTTGTTGAGATAAATGCCTGCCATCAGCTTGGAAGTCGTCTTCTGTTTTGACATCTCTGCTCGGTGTTTTTCTGCGTGGTGATGAGATGTTGCTGTGCAAGGGGAGCTGATTGCCCTCAGAGAGGAGGAGAGTGGGGGACAGGAACCAGGGGATGGAGTTGGTTTCATGCACCAACAGGAATTGGCGTTGGCAGCACCTTCTGTGGCACCCTGTGTCATTCTGGGCAGCAAAAATGCATCTCCAAGATGGGAATGGAAGGAATTAGAGGTGCAGGGCCAGGAAAGCAGAGCCAGGGTGGATTTTTCTCAAGATTTCTTGATTTCTCCTCTTTGCCCTGTTGCTCTGCCATGTACCCATGGTGCCTCTCCAGGAGTTGCTTTCCTGGAGATTGTATTTAATGGGTGGAAATGTAAATTTAATGTAAATTATGTCCTCTATGTTTCTTGCTGCTGTTGGTTCTTCCTGAGGCTTTGCCTGTAGGGTCAGGTCCAATGTTCTATCAGCTGGAGCAAATCTGTGGTGCCTGAAGGACACAGCAGTGACACTGCAGCTTTTCCCAGCCCTTTTTATCCTGATGCATAGCAGACACTTGGGAAATGCTCACTGTGTGTAAGAGAAGAGCAGTTAATAGTGGGCAGCCCTTCAAAAGGCTCCACTGGATTCAAATGCTCTCCAGAAATGCAGTCTTGCTTCCCAAACTCTTGTGAGCCTCCAGGCTCCTCTGCTTGGAACCTGGACAGGGACTTTTGGGAGAACACAGCCTTTTTTCATGTGATTCTTCATGTGCTTTAGATGTGGTGGGGAGAAAAGAATGAGAAGGTTATTTCTTATGACAGAAATATGTCCCAGGACCAGCCTTCCCTGGGATGTTTTTCTTCCAGACCCTTCGTGAAGCCAGAGGATGCAGCAGCCCAGCAGCAGTTCAGAAATGCACACACCAGTGGAAAATTCCCACTCCAGATATGTGGCTTAGGTGGGAGTGGAAGCTCAAAGACATCCAGCCTTTTAAAAACCTGAATTGATCTCTCTCTCATTGGCTACAGCAGTGCTCTGCCTCCCATGAGCCAGCAGCAGATCTGGGTGCCACAGTGTCACCAAACTCAACAGGGTCACCAAACTCAACAATGTCACCAAAGTCAGCAGTGTTTCCAAGCTCAGTAGTGTCACTGGGCTCAGCAATGTCACCAGGCTTGGCAGTGTCCCCTGGCTCCACAGTGTCATGGGGCTCAGCAGCCTCTGCTGGCATCACCTACCCCACTGGCCCCAGTGCAACCCAGCTGGGTTTCCTCACACTCATGGTTGTCCCAGCTCTTGGCTCATTTTGGAAGAAGCAGAAACGTGCCTGTTTGACAGGAGGAGAACCATAAAGATTTGTTTTCCTCCCCTGTGAGCATTCACAGAGTTTGGATGTGCCAGGGTTTTGTCACAGAGCCGCTGGGTCCTGTTATGTGCTGCTGGAAACCCGAGGGTCTGCCTGCAGAGGGGAGGGGATGGAGGTGGTGAGGAGATTCCTGAGGACAGGATCCTGCTCACACAGCCAGGGAATTGAACTGAGCTCTGTGATCCTGCAGCCATTTAGCAGCCCTAAGAACCTGCACCGCCCATGTCCCGGGGGTCACTCTGAGGATGAGGGTGTGACCATCTCACACAGGGTGGTGGTGAGAGCTCTGCAGCCTCTTCTCTCTTTTATCTGGTGAGTTTGGAGCTGGGATCTCCTTCCAGGACCTTCCATTTGCACAAGGAGTTTACTGTACATCACCCAAGGCAGCTCTCCCTGAGTACACTCCGAGCTTTTCCTGTGGCCCTGAGCAGACAAGTTGGGTTTGGCTCAGCTGCTCTTCCCAGCGCTTTCCAGTGCTATGACCTGTTTTTGTCTGACACGTTTCTCATTAACTCTTTGTCAAATCACCAGGAAGCCTGCTTAATTGCAGGCAGAGTGCTGAATTTATGAGTTCATCTAGGCTTCATGTCTACACATTGACAGAGGTGTTTCTCTGGATGAAGTCTTTTTCTCTTCATTTCGTGGCAAGAATGGACTTTCTGTTTCAGTTACTTCTGAAAGTCATAAATTGCAGCAGTCCCTCCCTTCCCTTTATTTAAAAGAAACACAACAAAACTTCATGGCAACAGTTTATTGCTCTAAATCAGCTCGTGGGTCATTAAAGAAAAAAAAAAAAAAAAAAAAAAGGGGGGGGGGGAAGGAAAAAAAATCCCCAACTCCTGCCAAATAAAATGTGCACATCAGCCAAGCTGTCAGAGGCAGATTCTGCGAGCATGGGATGAGAAGGTTTATTACACTCTGGGCTTCTGGGGAGGGATGTTATAGCAACAGGACGCTGGGGCAGTGATGGCAAACTCCTGGTTGCTCCGTTTCTCCATGCACACTAGGAATCCATTAAGCCAACTGACGACAGATCCACAGCATTCCAGCCCCCCGGCACACCTCAGCCGGGGCCAGACCTTGGATGCTGCCCATTAAAAAGTGAAAGAAACAACCCAACGGAGAGCCCACAAATTAGAAGGGCAGGAAACCTCAAATGATGTGCAAAAAAAATTGTAAACGTTGGAGAGGGATTTTTCCATAACTTCTGCCCCCATAACTCAGCATTTCTGATGTTAATAAATTACGGAGCGGAGCCTCTGCGAGATCAAGGAGCCTTTTGGATCCAAAGCCTGAGAGCTGCTCTGCAGACAGAAGATGAAGCTGCAAAGTGAGCCCTGGAACATGACAACAATTTCCTTTTGGCTGGCTGGGGATGGGTCTGAGGCACAGCCACAGCCGGAGCTCTGGCTCTGCATCCCAAATCCGTGTCTCTGCAGAGCCCTGGAGCCCTGGAATCCCAGGGAACGTGAAGGTGCATTTGTTTGGAGGGGATAGACTGGAGAGGAGGAGGTTGGGGGACTTCAGAGCAAGGAGAGTTCTGTGAAACCCAGAGAACGACTCCAGAGACAAAACCGTGGCATTGTTACTGGCAGGGAAGGGAAGGGGAATTGGGAATTCTTAGATGAGCTGTTGGATTTGAAGACCAAAGTGCTGGGAGGTGCCCTGGGTTAATAAATAAAGACTGAACTCACCATCTGCAGCAGAAGGAGAAAAGATGAACATCAGTTTTGGCTTGTTCAGTGATGAAAAAAGAAGCAGGGAAAAATCCATGATGGGGTGGGAGGGATAAAATGGAAGAGCAGCCAGAGGAAGTGCTCCCACAATCATTAACTTTCTGAGCGTGTCTGCAGGCTGCAGGCCAGAGGAAAATCTGCTTTTCCAGCACATCTCCAGGCTAGGGGCTGTCCCAGACTGCTGGGGTTTAATGTGGGGACAGAGAAAAAGGGACAAATCTCATTCCTGCAGTGGGAAGGGGCAGGGATGCCAGGCCTCAGAGCCAAGGGGATCAAGGAGGGGAAATGCATTCCCCAAAATTGACTGGAGAAGCAGCACTTGATGGTTATAGACCTGCAAAACCAGCACCAATTACTAATCATAAACTGATTTTATTTTGTTTTCTCCTCTCCACTATCTTCCCACTTTTTTTTCACCTCTCCTTTCCCTCTGACAACTTCTTTTAATGTCTAAGCCAAATTACTCTCAGGAGAGACGTCTCCACTGATACAGAGAGCACAGGCAGAAATTCCTTGTCAGCTCCAAGTCAGAGTCCCGCTAATAATTACACTGAATTTTCTGATGGGTTTTTTTCTTCCTGTGGCAGCTCTGGTGTCTTTTGCTGTTGGTGCTAAGTATCTGATGTCAGCCTTTACCTGCCCAGGAAAAGAGGGATGGGTGGTTTTGTGATCGATTTTGTGATTTTGTGATGCTGCTGAGTCCTGGATAGGGAGGGACTTAGTTCTGGTTTTAACTCTAAATAAACAGATTTAATTGAGCTGGAGATGCCTGTTCTGGTAAGAGCATCCCCAGGTGGGAGCTGAGCCTTCCAGGACTGGAGTGAATCCCTCTGTGCTTCCATCTGGGATCTTTAGTTTGCCCCTTCCCAAAATTTTTTGCCTCCATTTTCCTTCTCCACCTGTCCTAGAGCACGGGGTATCTTTTGGTTCTTCAAAGGAAGACAAAAACCAATGCTCCATGACCATCCCAGGAGCATTTTCAAACTGGAAATCTCTCTTTTTTTTTTTTTTTTTTTTTTTTTTTTTTTTTTTTTTTTTTCAAAAACACTTTCAGGCAGTTTTTTTTANTAAGCAGTTGGTTTGCAGAATTTCACCAGAGGAAATTTCTGATTTCCTTCTGGTCTGAACTGGAAGAAGATGTGGTACAAGGCTTCAATTTGTTTTTCCGGAGTTTTCTCAGGTAGCGGCGGGGGGGGGGGG
>WEIU01013753.1:545349-588022 GCA_013389925.1 Aegithalos caudatus
GGCGGCGTCTGCCACCTGCTGGGGCGGGCGGGGGCCGCGCTCCGGCCGCGCTCCCGGTCCCGATCCCCATCCCATCCTCATCCCCATCCCGATCCCACCCTCATCCCCATCCCCATCCCGGTCCCGATCCCATCCTCATTCCCATCCCGGTCCCGCTCCCGGTCCTGGCCCCATCCCGGTCCCGGCAGCTGCGGGAGCTCGCCCCACCGGCAGCTTTTTCTCGGTGTGTCCCGGGGAGAGGTGGGAGCCCCGGTTCGGCTGCTGAGAGCGGGATCGGGAGGCGCCGGGCAGCGCCTGGGGCGGCGGAGCGCGTTAATGATGCCGAGGGATGGGGAACGGCTCCGCTCGGAGCTGCGGGAACTCCTGGGGGAACCAGAGGGTGACTGGGGCGGATCGCGGGCCGTCCCGATGCCCGGTGTAACGCGGGACGATCGGTCGGGAGTTTCCCGACCTCGGTGTGGAGGGAAAGTTCCGAGCGGTCCCCGCGCTCCACGGTCCCCGCCGCACCGCGTGGTGGCTCTGGGAGGGATGTCCCGTGTCCCTGCAGCTCTGGGAGGGATGTCCCGTGTTCCTGCAGCTCTGGGAGGGATGTCCCCTGTCCCTGCAGCTCTGGGAGGGATGTCCCGTGTCCCTGCAGCTCTGGGAGGGATGTCCCGTGTCCCTGCAGCTCTGGGAGGCATGTCCCGTGTTCCTGCAGCTCTGGGAGGGATGTCCCGTGTTCCTGCAGCTCTGGGAGGGATGTCCCCCATCCCTGCAGCTCTGGGAGGGATGTCCCGTGTCCCTGCAGCTCTGGGAGGGATGTCCCGTGTTCCTGCAGCTCTGGAAGGGACGTCCCGTGTCCCTGCAGCTCTGGGAGGGATGTCCCGTGTTCCTGCAGCTCTGGGAGGGATGTCCCGTGTCCCTGCAGCTCTGGGAGGGATGTCCCCTATCCCTGCCATCCCTGGAATCGCCTCCCTCTCCCTGTGATCACATCTCCAACAGCTCCAGGGCAGGGAGGACAATTTTGGGAGCATCCCGGGCAGCTGCTGCTCCTGCAGGGCCTGGGGCCAAGCGTCTGCCAAAGCCTCGTGTTCCATGCCAGGGAGGGAGGGATAGGGACTCTGGGAAGGGAAATGCATCCTGGTGACACAATTAATGCAACCCAGGCAGGAGTTTAGGAATTGTGTGTGTTCCTTCCCCATAAACACAGGCTGGCAGAGGCAGAGTGGCAGCAAATTTAGGGAATTGTTCTGGGTGAAATGTGGGTTTTACCCTGAAAAGGAATTTCTTGGATTGCTGTTAAACGCGATGCTAAGAAAACCTGGAAGTTAATAACTGTTATCAGGTGAATTCTCAGGGTACTGTGTTAGGACAGGGTCCTGTGTACTCCAAACATTTGGAAAACATATGGAGGACACAGAATCCCCTGAGGACAAAAGCCATGGAGCTCTTGGAGCAGGTGCACAGGAGGGGATGAGGCCACAGGGATCCCCTCAGGTGTGATCCAGCTGCCACTGGACCCCCTGCCCTGGTGTCTGTGGGGTTTGGGGTTTGTACTACAGTGAGGATGAGATACCTGGGCTCTGCCCTTGTCTGGATCCTGTCTCTGTTCTGGGGTTTTCTCCTGCAATGACAAAGATCCAGGAGGTAACAGAGCCATGCTCAGGGAATTTGGGAAGATCCAGGGTCTGTGCTCGGACAGGAGCTCAGAATGTGGCCAAACTGCTCACCTGGAGTGGTTCATGCCTGTGTTTAGGGGTCAGGTCCAGGCTGTTAGGGAGAATAACCAACAAAATAATTCTGTGGGGGTGTGATAATTCTGCTCTAATCATGAGGCCAATTTTGGCTCAGAGAGCAGAACCTTAAATGTGACAATTCCATCACTTTAATCTTCCCCTCACTGTGACAAACACACTGAGCTCATAGGAGGACAGGAAAAAAAAACATGAGAAGATTTGCTGTAATCTGAGGGAGAGAGATTGTTGCCCAAAATATTCTTTTATTGTCCAAGCCCTGTGAAACTCTGACACCCAAAGAGTCAAATAAAGGCAGGAAAACAATTATCCCAATTATCCCAAATCAAAGGACAGCCTCCCCTATTAGCTGGAACAATCTGAGTTATTGGTTAAAATATAAAACTCAAGCCTTTGCATATTTAATGTGTCTGTTCTGTTTGTGATTCCCAGGTCTATTATAAAGTTATTAAGGAGATTGAGCCTGGAGAAGAGCTCCTGGTGTGTCTGAAGGAAGGAGGTTATTCCCTGGGGAACATGGCACCCAGCATGGAAGGTAAGGACACACAGGAGCTTCTGCTCCTCTCTGCACTGCTGGAACCCTCAGCCAGGGCAGAATTGGGACAAAACCTGAGCCAGGAGCTGCCCTTTCTGTCACTGCCTGCATTTTGTGCTTGTTTTCACTCTTTTCTCGGGGAGAGAGGCTCAGCCCAAAACACTGAGTTTTTATCAGCTTCATTTCCTTCTCTTTGTGGGTTTGGATGTGATCAGAGCTGCCTTTTCCATCCCCAGGGTGGCCAGGTGCCTTTGGGGGTAATAAAAATGGCCAAACCCATCCCAAGGCTTGGAAAACACCAGAGATCTGGGGATCCTGGAAAAGGGGGGTGGTTCAGGCAGGGGGTGGAAAAGTCATCACTAAAATTATTATTAGTGGAGTAAAGACACCTCATCCTTCTCTGCAGCAGTTGTGAGCAGATAGCAGGACACACACATGGAATGTTCTGGAAATCTAAAGGTGATTTTCCTCTCTTTGGATGATTTTTCCTCATATTCATGCAACACTCTGACACTACAGTGCAAGGAAGTGATCTCTCAGGAAAACTGGGAAGGATGTGCCCAACATCCTTATTCAGTGATTTATTTCTATAAATACATTCTCATTTACCAGGTGTTTTTAAACTAGTTGCTGGAAAATATGCTCGATAAAATTAATTAGTTTTTAAATAGTAGTTGGAAAAATAAACACTCTATAAAATTAATTCATTAAATTGGAATTCTCTCTGGGCATCCCACAATGCATTTATTTTCTTTTACCTGTACAGAAGTATAATTCCCGATGTGAATTTGCAGTAAAATCCTGCACAATTAGCTTTCAAATATCCTGGAAAATAGGATGGTTTGAGGATTTGTGCTGCTGGAAGTTCGTTTGCTGAAGGGCTGGGGGTGAAGTGTGGTGTTTGCTGCCTCACACATACCAAGTTTGGGACTATTTTTTCACTGCTCTCCCCCCACAAAAAAAAAAAAGAAAAAAAAAAAGTTAATGATTTTCTCAAGACCAACACACAGAGATGAATAATTTCTGCACTTTTTTTTTTCTTTTTTTTTCCTGATGTCAAGGAGAAATCTGAATGAAAACTCACCGCTGTTCTGCATTTCAGTTTCTAACAGGCTTTTATGTGAACAAGCAAAAAGTGCTCCTTGTTTTCCATCTCTGTCATTATGGAACATTTATCTGGATCTTCCTGGTAACGTCTAGTGCTTTTGCTGCATAATTGCTGTCAAATTATGCCAGGCCAACATTAAATATTTGACTCCTTAATACTTTTTACTTTCAGCAGGGCTATCTTCCTGCTGCCTCGCACCCCCAGCTCACTTCGGAATTAACGGCAGAGAAAATGCAAAATTGTTCCACACAAAGATAATTATCATAAAAATCTTTCCTCCCAACCCCAGCCAAACGCAGCAGACCCCTTATCACTGCAGGAATTTTGAGTAGGGCACTTGAACTCCTTTGAGATTCGAGTCTGGTAGATTAGCATGTAGATGCCACATAATTGTGTTCCCCTTGGTTTCTCTGAAAGCTATTAGGCACTGATTTATTTTTCTGTTACATTCCTGCTTTGTCCTGAGTGTTACTGATGGAACTTCAGATAGGCACACATAACCACAGATTTGACAAACACGACACGGAGAGCAGGCAGCAATTTCGGTGTGACTGGGGCTGTTCTTTTCTTTGCAGCCCCTTCTCCCTGTCACACACCGAGGCTGTTACCTTTGTGAAGGGCAGTATTTTCATTTGTGATGCTTAAAGAAAGGGGGAAAGTTTAATGAGGAGTTGTTTTGAAGGGCGACCTTTTTTCTTATTTTTGGTACTTACAGGCAGAAAAAAAAAGGGAACAGTTGAACCAACCTGGAGTTTATAAAGTGGGTGTCTGATACAGAGACAAAAACAACACCAGGGCTCAGCTCTGTGCTGGTTTAGGTTTCGGTTTTGCAGGGGATGATCTGGTCCTAAGCCAGGGTCAGGTCCTTCCCCTGCAGGGAATTTGTTGGAGAGTCTGCTCTGGGATCTGCTGGAGCTCAGAACTGGGAATGCCAGAGGAATGGGGGTTGGATGTGGGTAAATTAGCATGGAATGATTTGGGCTGGAAGGGAACTGTAGGATGATCCTATCCCACATTTTCCCCAGGCAGGGACACCTTCCACTGCCCCAGGCTGCTCCAATCCCCCTCCAGCCTGGCCCTGGACACTTCCAGGGATGCAGGGAAAGCCCCAGCTGCTCTCCCAGGGCCTCCCCACCCTCAGCTGCTCTCCCACCTGAGCAGTTTTCCTCTTTAGCCTCTCTGAGCATCAAAACAGGATTTACAACCAGTGGCAACATGAATAACACGTGGCTACAAGGTTTTTAATCATATTTTTGTCAGCTCTCTAAGTCTCCTTTCAACACAAATTTCTTTTTCCAAACCCAAAATACTCTGTAGCACAGGAATTGCTTTTCCTAACCTCCATCTTTCTCCACCTGTGGAAAAGCTGCTGTGTTTGATGTCCTCTTGCATCGTGTGTGATCTGGGCGAGATCTGGCAAAGGACGAGGTGAACTGCAAGCAAAATCTCTTCTCTAAAACGTTCTTGAGGCAATTAACATGTTTCACCTCCTTCCCTGCTCTGTAAGCTGGCAGAAAGGACAAAAATGTGTCATTGTCATTGGTAAGGGCAGGCAGGGCAGGGGCAGGGTGTGCTGTGGGAGGGGAGCCACCTCTCCAGCTTTAGCCAGGTATGGAGGAAATCACTCTCCATGGCTGCTTTTCCAAACCCAGAGAGGATTTCTGCTTCCTAGAGGTGAGTTTGGGTGAAATAAGCTGCAATTAATCATGTAAATCTCCAGCTGAAGCAGGAAGAATTCCACCTGGATTTGCAGAAGGAATTTTTTGTTGCGTTTTCTCTGAAGTCAAAAGAAGGAGGAAAAAAAAATCAGTTTCCTCCATTCCAATGGAGGTCTGGGGATTTGCCAGGTGGAGCTTGAGGGATACTGGGAGTTTGGTAGGAGCTTGTTAAGGGGTGAAGGGACCTGGAGCTTCCCATCCTGGAGGATTTCAGTCCCTCCTCCAAAAATTCCTTCCTGGCTAAGTCACTGCTGCATTTAAAGGAGAGCAAAGATGGGAAATGTTGGCTCTGAGGTAGAGAAACACCTCAGCAGAGCACTTCCATGACTCTGGAGTTTGATGCTACACTTTTTTTCTTCTTTTTACTCATAAAAAAAATAGTTTGGATTATTTTAATGGTGGGTGGTGCAGCAGTTCTCAGCACTGCTGCTATTGGTGTCCTGATTTCCAGTTTTCCCTCCCCAGGAATATAAAACACATGAGATAAACATTGGTCCTGTTCTACAAAATGCAGCAAAGAGAATTTCTCTGAGGAGCAGAGAAACCTCATGGTGAGGCTGCTGCCAGCAATTTCAGAGTGTACAAACTCTCAAAATGAGCTGAAATGAGAACTATTGGGTATTTTCTTCCCTCGGGACTTCTTTTTTAATCAAAATCCCTTTGTTGACCCACTGGACTTTTTTTTTTTTTTTTTTTTTTTTTTTTTTTTTTTTTTTTTTTTTTTTTTTTTTTTTTTTGTTTTCGTGGGCAGNTCATTCCTCTGTTGTGCAGCTGGGGAGATGGTCCTGCAGCCCTGGGGGTGCTGTGGGATGATCCCAGCCTGGTGATGCTGGCTGAGTTGTTATGATGCTGGCTGAGTTCTGGTGATGCTGGCTGGGTTCTGGTGATGCTGAGCTCTGGTGTTGCTGGCTGAGCTCTGGTGATCCTGGCTGAGTTGTTATGATGCTGGCTGAGTTCTGGTGATCCTGGCTGGGTTCTGGTGATACTGGCTGGGTTCTGGTGATGCTGGCTGAGCTCTGGTGATCCTGGCTGAGTTGTTATGATGCTGGCTGAGCTCTGGTGACACTTCCTTTTTCAGCTGGCTTTGACTTTTCCCCATGTCAGTACTTTCTGTGTAGGTGTGCAGAGTGTGCAGAGGGTTTCCTCTGCCCACATCTCTGCTGCAGCAGCCCCTGGGACCTTGCCTTGCTCAATTTTAAACTCAGGTTTGAGCAGAGAAAGGGAGATGGGAGGTGAGTGCCCAGGTGGGAGCGTGGAGGTCTCTGGGTGTGGCACTGACTGTGTTTCCACTCCTGTCACACTCATAACAAAATTAACCCTGATTTATATAAAACACCATTCCAAGCCTTAAAGCTCAGCCTAAGTGATTGCAGTGGTGCAAAATTTGGCGTAAAAAAAGTGAAAGAGGGGACTTTGAAGCAAAGGTTTGCTCAGGGGTTGAAGATTTTGCCCTGAGAACGTGAGAGTGGCCACATCCCACCCCAAGATCCCTTCTCCCCAGGGCAGGGGCTGGATCAGCTCCATCACAGCCCTGCCTTTGGCTGCAGCTCCCAGAATATTCCCACTCCTCCCTCGGAGATAATGCACTCACCACAGGCTGCTCCTTTTGGGAGTGCAGTTATCAGGAAAAGAGAACCAGGCAGAGCAGAGGAGCGTGGAGGAAGAGGGATTGGGAGGACAGGGAAACACGGCTCCAGTGACTCACAGGGGGCTGGAAAGCTTCTGTTCCAGGGTGGAGAAACCCAGAGCGATCCCGACTCCCTCGCAGAGCTTGTTCTCCTGGAAAATTTACAGCTCTGAGCTGATTGTTTGGCTTGGCACCATGGTCAGGATGCTGCCTTGTAAACTTAATAATAGCTGCCCTCTTTTTAATTTGTTTGACCTTGACTAGAGTAATTTATTATGTGCATTAGAACTTTTTTTTTTTAAAATAAATAATTTTTTTTAAAAAGCAAAGAGCACAGTAACAAAGCTTTTGGCTCCCTGCTCTTCCTTCCATGGTGCTCTGGGCTGGGACTCCTCGGGCTGATGGAGCCCTGAGCTCCTGCAGTGGAAAATGAAGAGGAGAACATTAGACAGACAATTTCTTAGAAAGAAGCTCCTCCAGGTTTGTGCTGTGGCAGTTTGCTTTTCCCACTATCTGTGTTTATACGAGTCTGGCTTGTTCCTTTTTCCCTGGCAGCTCCTTCTGAGCAAAACTCATTCATAATTTCAAACCTCTCCTCGCAGACATGAGCAGCACTCCAGAACAAATCCAGAATTTTGTGTCTCCCAGCCCTCACAGGTCTCTCCATCTCAGCACAGGCCAAGACACAAAGAAAACAAGATCCCCTTCAGTTGTGTGATCTAATTTTTTTTTTTTTTTCCTCTTAATGCTTAAAGTGAAAGCATCTGCTGGCACAGCCTCCCTTGGGCTCTCTCCCCTCTCACTCACAAATCCTCTGTCTGTCTGTGTGTCTGTCTGCTGCACTGGGGCAGCTCTGCCTCCTCTCTGGAGCCCATCAGGCAGGCTGGCAGTGCCTGCTGGGGCAGGGCTGAGCAAGGCTGGTGTGTGTGTGTTGCAGAGGAGCCCTCGTTCCGCTGCCAGGACTGCGATGAGCTGCTGCAGTCCAAGCTGGAGCTGCGGCGCCACAAGAAGTACGGCTGCAGCGCCGTGGGGGCCCTGCTGCACAGCCTCAGCCACGACATCAAGCAGGAGGGCCTGCAGGATGGACAGGGCTACGAGTGCAAGGACTGCGAGAGGATGTTCCCCAATAAATACAGGTATTCATGGAGAGGCAGGATCCTCCTCTGGCCTCCTCTCTCTGTCCTGGTTGAAGAGGGGTGATGGTGGGAGCTGGGGAGGGTTGAAGGGGTCAGTGTTTCCTTTCTGCATGGAAACCTTTGGTTCCTCCATAGAAACATTTCCTTCTTCCATAGAAACATTTCCTTCCTCCATGGAAACATTTCCTAACTCCATAGAAACACTTCCACCTTCCATAGAAACCTTTCGTCCCTCCATAGAAACCTTTTCACCCTTCATAGGCTTTAGAAATGTTCCTTTTGGGATAAACCTTTCCTTCCTCCATAGAAACATTTCCTTCTTCCATGGAAACCTTTGGTTCCTCCATAGAAACATTTCCTCCCTCTATAGGCTTAGGAATGTTCCTTTTGGGATAAACCCTTCCATAGAAACCTTTCCTTCCTCTGTAGAAAACTTTCCTTCCTCCATAGGCTTTAGGAATGTTCCTTTTGGGATAAACCCTTCCTTTCTCCATAGAAACCTTTCCTTCCTCCATAGAAATATTTCCTTCCTCTGTGGGCTTTAGGAACGTTCCTTTTAGGATCAACCTTTCTTTTCTCCATAGCATTTCAGAATGTTCTTTTGGGGTAAACTTTTCCTTCCTCCATAGGCTTTAGAAATGTTCATTTTGGGATCAACCTTTCCTTCCTCCATAGAAACCTTTCCTTCCTCCATAGAAACCTTTCCTTCCTCCATAGGCTTTAGGAATACCCCTTTTAGGATCAAACCTTTCCCTTTCCCTACAAACCTTTCCTCTCTCTCCAAGGTTTAGGAATGTTGACTTGGGGACCCTCTGTAGCTATTGTGTTTAATTCCACCCTGATTTCACAGCCTGGTCCTTTTCATTGCCTGTTGGGAGAAGCACCCAAGGGTTGTTGGTGGGAGGTTTAAGGAGTTCTTTTCTGAGAGATCTGTGTGGGATCTTTCCACCCTCTGCTCTCTTGTGCTCTGGTTCTGAAGGAAAAAACAAAACCACCAATATTAGTTCAGTCAAAATGTGAGTGATGGCTTGTTTTAAATTTAATTCTTGGTCATTTTAGATGAGTGGGTTTAAAGAGGTGTCGATGCCCTAAGAACTTGTCATATGTCCCCAAGCTCTTATTTGATCTGGCAGGAACAATTTAAAAATCCTGTTCCAATCAAATTTTTAATTTTGTGTCCACCAAAGGTTCTTGTGACAGCAATGTGAAAAGGAAAAAAAGAAGACTGGATATTCTCCAGCTCATTTTTTTAATTTGCAACAATTATTCAGTTATTGTTATGATTATATGGCAACTCTAAAAAAGAATTAAACTTCTCTTTAAAAGGGAAAATATTTTAACTCAGGTTTTACCTGAAAATCTGAATTTTTAAGCAGAATGTGGTAGTAATGAAATGCAGCTTTAACACAGCCATCTTTGAGCTAATCTAATTCATTGGCAAAATGAGACTCAAACAGTTAAATATTAGGAGCCAGCTTTAAAAGTTGAGGGTTTTTTAAAAATCACTTTAAGATTGTCTTTATTTGCATCCTAAGCCTTGATAAAAGCCTTTATAAAATTCTATAAAAACAGGGTTTTCTGTGTTTACCGGAGGCTGAAGTTCTCACATACTCATTTCTTTTCCCTTCTTGGGTGAACAAACCCCGTGCACCACAAGATTTGTTATAAAACTGTGAGAATTGGCAATCCCCTGCCTGAGCAGAGCAAAAACCTCGAGGTTAAAGCCTGTGTAAGGCCTGCTTCACTTCAGTTTAACATTTAAAAACCTGCATTTGTCACTTTGAACTTAATTACATCGATACTTTCAGCTCTTTGATCTGGGTGAGGAAGTGAAGGGGGAAAAAAAAAATCTATTTAAAATAAATGCAGAGAAAGGTGAAGCCTGCAGAGCATTCCCTGTATGTGCATGGAAAAGAGCTTGGGAGTTGTAGAATCTGGGATGGATCCTGGGATTCCTGTGTGGCATCTTTACCCCTCACCTCGTGTCTTACACTGGGTACTCTCATTAGAAATAAAAAGCTGCAAGTTTCTTATTTTTCTTGTCTGAGAAGACAAGGAGAATTTCTTTCAAATGTTCTCAATATTATGGATTTGAGTAAAAATTCCAATTATTTTATCCATAGGAGCTGTCTCCTCTTAGGCTTCCAGCACTCTCTATTTTTTTATGTTAACTAGGAAATAACCTTTTGAAATGTATGTGTAGTATCCTATTTATAACCTCTGTGTATCCCTGACTCCCCAGGGGTCTGAACTGGCACTGTGGCCTTGGGATTTTTTACCTTTTAGGCCCAATATTTTGGGATAAATAATATAAAGTTGATTTTTTTTTTTTTTTTTTTTGGACAAAGGAAAAGAGAGGCAGCAGCATCCCCATTCAGCCTTTGACATGCTGGTGGATTGCTGGGGTGGGGAGGAAATGCCCACATCAGCCTCTCCCCCATCAATCTGCCAAGTTTAAAGTCACTAAAACACAAAATAAACCCGCTCAGAGTGCCTGGATGGTCTTAGAATTTTTCAAAGTTAACACAGATGAAATCAAGGATGCCACTGGGGATCTGAAATTGAGCATTTAGCAGCTGACTAAATAAATAAATGCTTTGCTAATCCCAGTAGGTACTTGCCTCTAAACAGCATATTAGCTTGTCCATATTTGCTCGAAACAAACTCATAAATCACAGTTAACAGGAGCATATTTTTTGGATGTGCATATGAAAGGTTTGTGTTACTTTGTGTGTGTTAAAAATCTGGTCATTTTAAGAGCACCATTTCATGAGCAAAATGAGTATTGCTGCTTTCATAGGAGTGGGTTGGCAGTTTAGGAGGGGAATGCCCATGAATATGAAATTATCTGGCTGGGATCAGGGCTGGTGCTCCAAGGGAGGAGGTTTGGGTGTTGAGTGACCAAGGCTGACACAATTCCTGGGATCCTGAATCCCTCAGCTGGCTGGAAGCTCCCAGGGTGTATTTTCCCTGTGGTATTTAATGAAGACTGGCAGGATTTTCTCGTAGTGTTCAGCTTTAATGTTTCTGTAAAAATGCAGCTTTAAGGTTCTGTAGGAATGGTTTAATATCCATGTGTAAGGGTGTCAGGCAGGAGGACATTCCATGTGAGCTGGTTTGGGGTTTTTTTAGGACTCACAGTAACTGCAGTGTTTGTAACTCCTGTTAACCTGCCCCAAAGGAAGCAAAGGATGAAGATTTCCTCCCCTTGTTTCTCAGGGCTGGCCTGAGATGTGCAGGATTTCTGGCCAGAGAGATGCAGGATTCCTGGCCTGAGAAGTGCAGGATTACAGTCCTGAATTGTGCAGGTTTTCTGGCTGAGAGGTGCAGGATTCCCATCCTGAGAGAAACAGAATTCCTGGCCAGAGAGATACAGGATTCTTGGCATTAGATATGAAGGATTCCTAGCCAGAGAGATTCAAGATTCCCAGCAGGAGAGATGCAGGATTCCTGTCTGAGAGGAACAGGATTCCCAGCCTGAGACATGCAGGATTCCCAGCCTAAGAGGTGCAGGATTACAGGCCTGAGAGGAACAGGATTCCCAACATGAAAAGTGCAGGATTCCTGGCATCAGATATGCAGGATTTCTGCCTGAGAGGAGCAGGATTTCCAGCCTGAGTTGTGCAGAATTCCCAGCCTGAGAGGAGCAGGATTCCCAACATGAGATGTGCAGGATTCCCAGCCTGAGATTTGCAGGATTCCTGGCCTGAGAGGAGCAGGATATCTGTCTGAGAGGAGCAGGATTTAAGGGTTGAAATGTGCAGGATTCCTGGCCTGAGATGTGCAGGATTCCCAACATGAGAGGTGCAGGATTCCCAGCCTGACATGTGCAGGATTCCCAACATGAGATGTGCAGGATTCCCAACATGAGAGGTGCAGGATTCCCAACGTGAGAGGTGCAGGATTCCCAGCCTGACATGTGCAGGATTCCCAACATGAGATGTGCAGGATTCCCAACATGAGAGGTGCAGGATTCCCAGCATGAGAGGTGCAGGATTCCTGGGCAGGGAGCTGCAGCTTTCCCATGGCACAGGGCACTGGAGCACCCTGTGCCACCCCTGCCATGGCCCTGTGCCAGCATCCACTCAGGATTGCCATCATCCCCCAGCCTGGAGACGCTGCCAGCTGGCAGGAGGTGAAACTGCTGAGTGAAGTAATCAAAGATCTCTGACATTTAGAAGTGAAACGTGTTTGCACCTTATCATGTTTCTTCCCAACGGTGAGTCCCTGTGTTCTGGGAAGCCGTGGGCCAGGTGCCTGTGAAAATGGACACGTGAGAGTCTCAGCAGCAGCAAATATCTTTTCTTTCCCCAAGGGGATGCCACAGAATTTTGGTCACAAAGTGCCCATTTTTCCCCTTCAAGAACCTGCAGGGTCAGTGCTGAGTTTACTTTTTTTTTTTTTCCTTGAGAACAGACTCAGGTATTAATAAGAAATAGCATAAAACACAGCGTGATTTTGAGGCAGAACAAGACATCTTCCACCTGTGGAAAAAAAAAATCAAAAATTTCAAATGGTGTTTGGGTTCTTTTTGGGTTCAATTGCCCTTCTCACAGTCGATGAGCTGCTCCCTTCCTGCTCTGAGGCAGGAGGTGACTGGAAAGCCCCCAGGCCCCAGAGCTGGTTCTGTGTCACCATCTCTGTCCCCCCTCTGGGTCTCAGACCTGCCTCAGTGCCTGCTCTCAGCCTGTCTCTCTTTCCCAGCCTGGAGCAGCACATGGTGATCCACACCGAGGAGAGGGAGTACAAGTGTGACCAGTGTCCCAAGGCTTTCAACTGGAAATCCAACCTGATTCGTCACCAAATGTCTCACGACAGTGGGAAACGGTTTGAATGTGAAAATTGTGTTAAGGTACAGTGAGGACAGGGTCACCCTGGGGGAGGGAGCTGGGGTTGGGGGAGAAGGGTGCAGGACAGTGTCCATGGGGGCTTTATGTGGGAGAAAGCACTGGGATTGGGGGAGAAGGGTGCAGGACAGTGTCCATGAGAGATTCACCTGGAGAAGGGCACTGGGGTTTGGAGAATAGGGTGCAGGACACAGTGTTTGTGGAGGGATTCACCTGGGGAAGGGCACTGGGATTTGAGGAGAAGGGTGCAGGACAGTGTCTGTGGGGGTTTTATGTGGGAGAAAGCACTGGCATCTGGGGAAAAGGGTGCTGGAGAGTGTCCATGAGAGATTCACCTGGGGAAAAGCACTGGGACTGGGGGAGAAGGGTGCAGGACACAGTGTCTATGGGGGGATTCACCTGGGGAAAAGCACTGGGATTGGGGGAGAAGGGTGCAGGACACAGTGTCTATGGGGGGATTCACCTGGGGAAGGGCACTGGGACCTGGGCAAGGGCTGCAGGGGATGGGTGGCCCATGCTGGCCCAGGGCAGGGTGATACAGGGAGAGGTGACCCTGCTGTCCCTGTCCCAGGGAGGTGTCCTCACTGTCCTGGGCATCCCTCTGGACGTGTGGAGCTCAGCCCTCTCCCAGCCCACTCCCCTCTGGCCATTCCCAGCTGGGTACTGGGGTGGTGGTGAGGGCTGTGCTGGGCAGATGTGGGCGAGCAAAGACTTGTTATAACCATGGGCACCACACAGCTGGGGAGGTGTCATAGTCCTGTAAAACCATGGGCACCACACTTGAGGTGCCACAGATCTGTACAACCATGGACACCACACACTCAGGGAGGTGTCATAGACCTGTACAACCATGAACACCCCACACCTGAGGAGGTGCCACAGACCTGTATAACCATGGGCACCCCCAAACCATGAACACCCCACACTTGAGGTGCCACAGACCCGTCCAACCACGAGCACCCCACACTCAGGGAGATTCCACAGACCCTGTATAAGCATGAACACCACACACTCAGAGATGTGCCACAGACCTGTCCAACCATGAACACCCCACATTGAGGTGCCACAGACCTGTCCAACCATGAACACCCCACATTGAGGTGCCACAGACCTGTCCAACCATGAACACCCCACATTGAGGTGCCACAGACCTGTCCAACCATGAACACCCCACATTGAGGTGCCACAGACCTATCCAACCTCAAGCACACCCCACTCTCATGGAGGTGCCACAGCCAGGTAGGACACAGAGCTCTTTCACCACCTGCTCTCACCCACCCACCCCACGCTCCTCACGCCACGACCTGCACCAAAAACAACAACAACAACAACAACAAACCCAACAAAACAAATTTTCCCCACACCAACTCTCCTCCCCCTGCCTTTCCCCCCCTCCTGAAGGCGTTTTTCCCCCGCAGGTGTTTACGGACCCCAGCAATCTGCAGCGGCACATCCGCTCCCAGCACGTGGGGGCGCGGGCCCACGCCTGCCCCGACTGCGGCAAGACCTTCGCCACCTCCTCGGGCCTCAAGCAGCACAAGCACATCCACAGCACTGTCAAACCTTTCATATGTAAGTTGTCACGGCCATCACCCTGCCTGGAATTGCAGGGATCCTGCAGGGGAGCCCCCCTCCCAGCCCTCCCAGCCCCTCCTGTTGTAATTTTATAGCTCAGAGCGCAATTTTTTTAAATTTTTTTTTTTTTTACGTGCTCCCCTGTTTTTTCAGTAAACATTCATGGCAGTTTTTGACTTTCTTGACAAGTTAAAAGCTGAGTCTCTCAGCGGTCACAGCGATGCCATTTTTCTCATATCTTTTCTTTCTCTCTTCTTTTTTTTTTTTTGCTTTAATCGCTTTTGAACGTTCCTGTTGGTGACATAAATAAATAGCTGGCACGGCCTGATCGAAATGTTTTACAGGGGTGCCTCAAATCCTGGAGCAGTTGTAAAGAACTTGGAATAATCACATAGATGAGAAGGTGTTGTTTTTTTTTTTTTTAAAAAAAAAAAAAAAAAAAAATTTTTTTTTTTTTTTGTTTTTTTTTTTCCATTTNATCTAGATAATGCTGGGAGCCAAATAAACAGCAGATGAACTCAGTGCTCTCCTCGGTGGGATATTTCCAGAAGGGCATTTTCCCTGGAGAGCCACCCTTCTCAATCCTTGTCATTCCCAAGGCTGTATATATATATATATTTATTTTTTTTAATTGACACAGCACCCACAGTTTGGATAACTGTGCAGGAAGGTGGATGGTGTCACAACAAAGCTCCAGGAACTTTTGGGATCACTTCCTGACACTTCAGAACACGTCACTCAGGCACAGGCCCGGATCTGGGTTTGATTCCAGCCTTTGATGTTAGGGTAGGGAAGCCACTGAACACACTCCTGCCTTTTTTTGGGGGTTTTTTTTTCCCAGTTGGAATAATGGGAACAGCATGCAGGCATATCCTGGGAGACTCATTTCATTAATGTCCCGGGATAATGAGTGTCCTGAGATGCTCAGCTGGGTGTCAGCAGAGGAAGAAGAAATGCTGCTCTCCCCCCTCTCTCCTTTTGCTGCAATCTTTCACTGGGCACATGAAAGGGATCATTTGACTCCCAGGATTTCTGCAGGGAGATGAGGGATTTCTCCTCATAATCTCCTCACTCTCACCTCATCAGAATTNAAAATACACCAATGTGTGAAGGTGTTTTTTTTTTTTTTTTAAAAAAAAAAAAAAAAGAAAGTTTTTTTTTTTTCTTCTTTATTTACTGCACATTTCATCTAGATAATGCTGGGAGCCAAATAAACAGCAGATGAACTCAGTGCTCTCCTCGGTGGGATATTTCCAGAAGGGCATTTTCCCTGGAGAGCCACCCTTCTCAATCCTTGTCATTCCCAAGGCTGTATATATATATATATTTATTTTTTTTAATTGACACAGCACCCACAGTTTGGATAACTGTGCAGGAAGGTGGATGGTGTCACAACAAAGCTCCAGGAACTTTTGGGATCACTTCCTGACACTTCAGAACACGTCACTCAGGCACAGGCCCGGATCTGGGTTTGATTCCAGCCTTTGATGTTAGGGTAGGGAAGCAACTGAACACACTCCTGCCTTTTTTTGGGGGTTTTTTTTTCCCAGTTGGAATAATGGGAACAGCATGCAGGCATATCCTGGGAGACTCATTTCATTAATGTCCCGGGATAATGAGTGTCCTGAGATGCTCAGCTGGGTGTCAGCAGAGGAAGAAGAAATGCTGCTCTCCCCCCTCTCTCCTTTTGCTGCAATCTTTCACTGGGCACATGAAAGGGATCATTTGACTCCCAGGATTTCTGCAGGGAGATGAGGGATTTCTCCTCATAATCTCCTCACTCTCACCTCATCAGAATTAGGGAGCTGTCAGAGCAAATCAGACCAAAACAGGGATCCTGCCTGGTCAGATGTGTCGGGGTTGTTTTGTCCATCAATGTGGAGCCCATTAACAACTTCAAATCCACAGGGCAGGATTCACAAGGAAGCTGCTTCTTTTCCCCCCTGTTCAGTGGAAGAAAAGGGTCTCTGTGTGTTTGTGTTTAATTTTTTGCAATATTATATTTGGCTTTCAAAAGACCCCAAACCTGTTACTTCATAACTGCAGAAATCAGGAGGGCAGGAGAGGCTATTCCATGTGGAATTACTAAATCATTGGATAACTGGAGATTTAATAGAAATTTTCCTGTTTTCCTTATTTTAGAAGGATGATGGGAGCTCTCAGAGCTCTAGCACTTCACTTTAGGGAATTTTCTGCAGTATTTATATATCTAACAAAAATTCCTGGGGTGAAAAATGGAAGAATCCTGGAATCATAGAATGGTTACAATTGGAAAAGGCCTCTGAGATCATCAAATCCAACCCTTAACCCAGCACTGCTGTGTTCACCACTAAACCACGTTCCTAAGTGCCACATCCACAGGTTTGTTAGAGCAATTCCAGGAATGGTGATTACTGATTCCCTTGGGGAAAAAAAAGCAGAGATTGTTGTATTTAAGAGACTATCATGGAAATAAAATTCAGTAGTGCTGAATTTTCATGGAAAATAAATTCTGTAGTGCTTCCTTTAAAAACTCTGTTTGGATATTGTTTAAGAAAACACTTTAAAATGGAGTTAAAAAATCCAAATAAACCCTTTCTTTACAAGTCTAAGGTAGCTGAAAGGATACTTGCAACAGCCATAAAACTCTGTGTGTGCACTAAGAGCAGTTCAGGAGGACTGACACGAGATTTTAAAGTGTGATTGCCAAAAATTGGGATTGACCCAAATATCCAAACTCTTGTGATGATTTTCTTGTCCTGTTTGTGTTTCCCTGCAGCTCAGGGCTCTGTCAGGGCCCAAAAATGAAATACTCTGGGGACAGAGAGTGCAGCCTAAATTTACAGTGCACTCAGAAACCAGAGCCTTCAGTGACACTCCTTTAGATTTTGGGGTGCTCATTGGAACTGAAATGTCAAATTCATTAAATTTTATCCACCTCTGCTCTGGATTTCAATTGGAAATTATTATATTTTCGGAGCTGCTCCTGAAACACTCTCCCATCAGTCTTTTAATATTCAAGCACTGAAGTAAATCTTAAAGATTTAGGAGAAAATACAGGGAAAATCATGCTCACATGCAGCTATCAGTAAAGCTTGGAGGAAGGAAGGAGCAATGAGCAGTGCCTGAGCTGGAGTGTCAGAACTTGGATTCGTGTCCTTGCCTGTCCAAGCCCAAACAATGTCCTTCCCCTGCTTTGTCTCCATTTCCCTGCTCACAAAAGGGTGATAACAGCAGTTCCCCAGGGGCAGGAGTTTGTTAATTCACCACCACGTTTATTCCCATGTTGAAAGAGGCACCAGATAATAAAAAGTCACAGTGTTTTGATGTGTAGAAAAGTTTGGTGTGGGATTTCTGTCTCAGCTTTGCCCTGTTTCTTCCACAGCAGCAAAGTCTGGAGGTGAAAAGGGGTCATAAAAATCCATGTTTTGAAAGCTTGGTATTTACAGGTCGTTAAAGAAAACGCTGATGTGGCTTCAGTTAGCGGGGCAGGGGTGTTCGACTGATTTAATGGATTAAAAAAAAGAGATCCCAGCCCTGGCAGAAGCCAGGCCTGGCTGACAGGGGATTTATAGAGCATCCCCCTGGAGGGGTTATGTACCACTGAGGGCATTAAGGAAGGGCAGGTTTGATTAAATGAGGCAAAGTTCTTCTCCCTCCAGCCCTCAGTGCTTCCTGCCATGCTAGGACTAATGGGAAGCAGATGAGCTGGGATAAATAGATTTTATCATTAAAAATGTATGATTAGGGCAAAGACGTTCTGGGGGGACTGAAACGTCTTCCCTTTGGATCCAGGCTGAGAGATTTGGGAAGCTGGAGAAGGTTTTGTGGAGATCTCACAGCACCTTCCAGGATCTGAAAGGGCTACAGGGAAGCTGGAGAGGAGCTATGGAGTGACAGGACGAGGGGGAATGCATTCAAACTGAAAGTAGGGGAATTTAAGTTGGATGTACAGAAGAACTTTTCCCTGTGAGGGTGGTGAGGCCCTGGAACAGGGTGTCCAGAGAAGCTGTGGCTGCCCCTGGATCCCTGGAAGTGTCCAAGGCCAGGCTGGACAGAGCTTGGAACAACCTGGGACAGTGGAAGGTGTCACTGCCCAGGGCAGGGAGTGGGATGAGATGGGCTTCATGCCCCTCCCAACCAAACCATTCTGTGATTCCATGATTTATCTTTTCTGAAAATTCCCCCAAACTTTGAGCAGAGGTAGCACACCCCCTCAGATTTCTGTGGAGCTGCTTCTTGAGAGATTCTCCAGGATGGACTCCTTCCAAAGGGAAAGGTGGTGATCTCTCCCTGTTCCCTCCAAAGAGAAAGGTGATGCTCTCTCTCCCTGTTCCCTCCAAAGGAAAGGTGGTGATCTCTCTCCCTGCTCTATCCAAAGGGAAAGGTGGTGATCTCTCCCTGCTCTTTCCAAAGGGAAAGGTGGTGATCTCTCTCCCTGCTCTTTCCAAAGGGAAAGGTGCTGATCTCCCCCTGTTCCCTCCTCTTGTGCCTTCGGGGCAGGGAGCTCCAGGGACGGAGCGGGCAGGGCGGAGCGGGGCGGGCTGGTGAATCCCGTGGCGAATCCCTGCAGTTTTTTCCCGTTAATTTCATATCGCTTTTGTTGTTGGTTCCTGTTGACGCTTTAGGTGAGGTCTGTCACAAATCCTACACGCAGTTCTCCAACCTGTGCCGCCACAAGCGGATGCACGCGGACTGCCGCACGCAGATCAAGTGCAAGGACTGCGGGCAGATGTTCAGCACTACCTCCTCCCTCAACAAGCACCGGCGCTTCTGCGAGGGCAAGAACCATTACAACCCCGCCGGCATCTTCGCCCCCGGCCTCCCCCTCACGCCCACCTCCATGATGGACAAATCCAAGCCCTCTCCCAACCTCAACCACGCCGGCCTGGGATTTAATGAGTATTTCCCGTCCCGCCCGCATCCCGGCGGGATTCCCTTCTCGCCGGCGCCTCCAGCTTTCCCCGCCCTCACCCCGGGATTCCCGGGGATTTTTCCGCCTTCTCTGTACCCCAGGCCCCCCTTGGTACCACCCACGCAGCTGCTCAAAAGTCCCCTGAACCACACTCCGGACGCGAAGCTCCCCAGCCCCCTCGGGAACCCAGCGCTGCCGCTGATCTCCGCGGTGAGCAACAGCAACCAGGCTTCTTCAGGGGAGGAGAAATGTGAAAGCAGCCTGGAAAACTCCTACCTGGAGAAGCTAAAAGCCAGGAACAGTGACATGTCCGATGGCAGTGACTTTGAGGATGTCAATACAACCACGGGCACGGATCTGGACACCACGACTGGCACCGGCTCTGACCTGGACAGTGACGCGGAGAGCGACAGGGACAAAACGAAAGACAAGAGCAAACAAATGGAGACCAAGCCAGATTTCATCAGCAGCTCGGTGTCTGTGAGTTCCACCAACACCACGAGCGAGCTCCCTCTCTTCTATTCTCAGCATTCCTTCTTTCCTCCCCCCGAGGAGCACCTGCTGCCCACCACGGGGGCAGCCAATGACTCGATTAAAGCCATCGCCTCCATCGCAGAGAAGTATTTTGGGCCTGGCTTTATGGGGATGCAGGAGAAAAAGATGGGTTCGCTCCCGTATCATTCCATGTTCCCTTTCCAGTTCCTCCCCAATTTCCCCCACTCCCTGTACCCTTTCACGGAGCGGACCCTCAATCACAACTTGCTGGTCAAGGCAGAACCAAAGTCACCCAGGGACCTCCACAAAGTGGGAGGCACCAGCTCGGAGTCCCCCTTCGATCTCACCACGAAGCCAAAAGAGATTAAACCAATCCTGCCGCCCCCCAAGGTCCTCCCAGCCCCGTCCTCAGGGGAGGAGCAGCCGCTGGATCTGAGCATTGGCAACCGCATCCGAGCCAGCCAGAACGGAGGGAGAGAGCCACGGAAAAACCACATTTATGGGGAGAGGAAGCTGATGGCAAGTGAGGTCTTACCTAAGATTTCCCAGTCCCAGCTGCCTCAGCAGCCTTCCCTGCACTACGCTAAGCCATCGCCCTTTTTCATGGACCCCATCTACAGGTATTAACATACCCTGCCTTAAGCCTTTCCCTAACCAGCTCCTTTTCCAGCTGACAGCACACCCTGAGGCAGGGGAGGATGCAGGTCGGTTGGGAAGAACAGCGAGCGTCTCTCCTTGTTGTTTGTATTTCTGGACACATTCAATTTCCTGAATGGAAAGGGCTGAGTAATTTCAAGGAGCCCTCATAATCGATGTGTAAAGAACACATCCTTATTTTGATAAAGAAGAAACTTGACCTATTTAAGGACTCTCCCACGGGCCGAGCCATCACTAAGATGGCACTTCTGCTGGCGAAATTCCAGAGGTTTGATTCGATAAGAATGCAGAGTTCAGATTGCCTTGGAGCCCTGGGCTCTCATGGCTTGGGAATGAGTCAGGAGCCCTGGGAGCCTGGAAATGCAGCTCTCCCACTGACTGACTTGAGGGCCTTTTGTGAGCCACTTCACCTTTCTTTCTCCCTCCCTCCCTTTTCCTTTCTAATGCCTTTTCTTGGGGTTTTTTTGTTCAGAGGAGCTGCTGGTGCAGACCCAACCTGCCGAAACATGTTACTCTTGGAGTAACAAGTCCTGTGTAAACACATGGTAGCGTGTTACTACCCAGATCTCTCCCAGATACATTTCTCACAGATTTATCTTTCTTGGGAGATAACAAGGCCTTTCTGGTGTCACTTGAACAGATGGTTCTGAGGAGGGTCTGATGCGTTACGTCAGAATGAGCTGAACATGGAAGGCGTGTGTAGAGCAGGCTGGGTGAAGTTATCCAAATGTCAGCTAAACTTCCAGAAGGAATCAATTCAGGAGGAAACAAAAAGGGAAGGCTTTGGCCTCTCGTTGCTTGAGAGCTTTTTATAAAACCTGTTCCCAAAGGAAAACTATTATAACTTTGTGGTGAGGGTAACAGTAAATTTGTGTGTTACCCATCCGGGCATTGCCTTTGGATGAGGTGGACATGGCACATTTGGTTTTAGCAAAGCCCCATGAAAAGACATGTCCTGAACTAGCTTGGTTTAGACATTAACACATCTAAATTAGCCATTACCATGTCTAAATGCTCCACAGCACCCATCTGGATATATGTGCTTGAACTGGAGCACACCTGGATTCAGTTCATGGAGGTGAATGCTTTGTCCTTGCACTCCTTGTGCTGAATGCCTGGTGATCCTTGCTGTGCCCAGCCTGCTGGAAGGTTAATGTCTGCTCCCCTGCAGGATCTGCCATGTCCCTGGCACTGGAAATCCTCAGAGCCACCGTGGTGTGAGGGTGGGATGGGCACTCAGAGGGCTGCGAGCACCACGACAGCGCAGATGTCACCGCCGGCCGCTGTCACAGGGCTGATAACTGTGGGGAAAAAGTGATGTCAGTGTCTGGCCAGGCCAAGGAGCTGTCAGCTGGGGTGAGGATGAGTGAGCCCTCAGTGCTGGCTAAACGAGCCTCTCTGGCTCTGCCAGCTCGTGGGGGTGATGTGCCACCGCATTCCCACACTGTGTCACCTGGGATGGGGACACCTCCCAGCTCAGGAGGTGCCGTGTCCTGCCTGGCACCCACCGTGGCCATCTCCTCCTGGAGAAATCAGGCATGGTGTGAACAGTGTAAAAAGTACTCCTGGGGAAAGGGAAAAAAAATCAATAAATGGTATAGAAAGGCAAAAGAATCCACGTAGGGTCCTGCCACCTCTGGGCATTCTCAGCAGCAACGCTGAAATAACACGGCTCGGAAAAGCCACTGCCAATTAAAACAGCGGCCTCAGGAAAACCATAAAGGCCCAGAAGACAGATGGAAGTGAAGGATGGGGGCATCATTTGTTGCATTCCATGGGATGCACACAGTTTTAGTCATGTGTTAAAATAGAAAGCCAGCGGTGGCGTTGCTTGCGAATCAGACTTCTGATGTAATGAGCGAAACAGCCCGGCTTCCAAATCCCAGCCTGAAAAATATGGAAATATTTTGTTTCTAAACTTCCCTTTATCAGACTCTCTCACATCATTTGGCTCCTTTCTTTTTTTTTTTTTTTTTCTCCCAAAGGCCACTTAAATCCTTGACATTTTCTCCTGGTGATATAATTTAATGTGGCCAGACAGTCTGAGATGGGGGCAGTTTTTAGCTCAGCCCGTGGGGGTGACGTTCTCAGGCACTGGGCTGAAAGGATCGGATTAATCCTCCAGGCACTGCAGAGCTGGGCTCTGACGGGGACATTTGGACCTTGTGCTTCCATTCCCAGAGCTGGGAGATGGCAGGGCTGGGGAAATGCTGTCAGTTCACCAGGTTTTACGCACGAGGAGCAGGCAGGGCTCTGCTGGGATCAGGGATGTTCCCTTGGGTATTTCAGTGCTTCGTGGAGAGGAAACTGTGCTGGTCAGAGGGGCTCAGGGAGCAACTTTTTACTTGTTCTTTGGTTTTTCTGGCAACTCAGGCCTATAAAAGCACATATTTTCCAAAGCCCCCTAATTCTGACTGTGTTTCCAATCCAGCTCTTCCCTTTCCCTCTGCTCAAGAAGAATTAAATGCAGATTAAGCACAGTTCGCTGACTGAACTCGGCAGGGCTCTTCTTTAAACTCTTTGGTAATTTGATCCACACACCAATCAGCTGAAATGCAGCTAAAATAATTTGCTCTCAATTTATGCTGGACTAATGCAGTTAAAATCACTCTTACTCTTGGATTTCTGCTGGTTTAGCTGGATGGACTCAATTCCAGCTGTTTAAAGATGCAGCTGTGTTTGTTGGAGTTACTTCCTCAACACTTTTTTCCCTTAGAAAACATCTCAGTTGTCTTTTTGGTGATTCCACACCTCTGTTTCCCTGCAAGTAGAATATTTCGTGGAAGCAAAGCCAATATTTTGAAAAACAGGAGCCTCACTTTAGGGTCGCTTCTGCATCTCAGATGCTTAAACATGAAATATTTGAATGAGCCAAGGTGTTATCAGAAGAACTCGGGTTTCTGAGCCACTTCAGAGTTCTCCCACCAATCCCTCACTTTTTAAATCGTTGTCCACATGGGCTTGCCAGAGAAACTCAAAGCAAATTATGTCTCAGCTGCGAGGGAGGAAACAAATATGAAACACCTAATGATTTCAGCACGCTTGGGGCTGCAGTCTGGCCCAGTGTTAACTCTTCAGATAAATGCAAACACTCAAAGACAGATTTTTTTTTTTCCATGTAGGGGCTGCCTGCTGTGGACCCTAGAGCTTCTCCTGCTCAGACAGTTTTGCTCTGAACACAGGGTTTTCCATGACATTTCACAACAGCAGAGGTTTATAAACCACTGCAGCAGAGCAGGAGCAAAATGTTTTCTTAGTCATCAGCCTGAAGGCTAAAAAAATACTGCCCAAAGGAGGGGATTTCGTGTTCATGTTGTTTCCGGGGGCAATTGTGCATCAAAATCTGCAGTGTCCAGGAGAAGGGGGTGGAAGACATTTGTGTGAATAAGGGAATAACCTTGTGTATAATTCAGGCCCAGTGTGGCTGTGTGGGGCTCCCTGTGGGGTATGTAACCCTCTGTGTTGTTGTCCAGCAGGGTGGAGAAGCGGAAGGTGACAGACCCCGTGGGTGCCCTCAAGGAGAAGTACCTGAGACCCTCCCCGCTGCTTTTTCACCCCCAGGTAAAAAAGCAGTGACACTGCTGCTGGAATGCTGAGCTGGAGCTGGTACACACCGGGATCGCTGGCATCAGACTCCTCCTCAGCCAAGGGCATGACTGGAAACTCCACTGTTTTCCACCAGTTCCTTCCAATCACGTTTAATTCACGGTCTGAGGATGAAGGCAGTCGTGCCTTGCTGTTTTCTTTGCATTACCAGGAATACAAGGATGAGGTCTGGGCAGCTCATAGGCTCTGCCAAACTCCCACAGCCCAGAATGCCTGCGAGGTTTTTCCTTTGGGAACAGCTTGGGGGGGGGTCATTTGCAGTGGTACAAAGTGGAGAAGGACTGCCCAGCCCCGAGGCAGCAGCATTTTCTACCTTCCTGAATTTCCCACATCATGAGGAGCATGTGGAAGTGCCTGGCTTTGGAGCTGGGCTGCTCCAAAGGAATGTGACAGTCCCCATCTATCCCCAACCCTCCTGCTGTGCCCAGGCTGGGATCCCAGCTCTGTGGTCCTCATTGTGCTCTCCTTTATATTCACAAACATTGTTCTCCCCTGATAATGTTTCCCACCTTAGATAAATAACTCTCAGGTTTGTGAAATCTGGGTCCTGCTTGCTTTCACAGCTAAACTTAGTTCCCACATTGTTTCACACCAGCCTCAGAGTTTGGTTAATAACTTCCCCTGATTTTTCCTTCATCCAGGCTGGATAATGGTGACAGGCTGGCCAGGAACATCCTGTGTTTGTGTGAGTTAGAATAGTGGGGATATCTGCCTGTAAAGAATCTGATAGCAGGGAGGAGCCAGCGTGGCAAAGCAACCCAAGGAGACGATGAGAAACATTCAGACCCCAAGCAGGAGCAAGCTCTGGGTGGAAGGTTGTTAACATTGTTCCCAAAATCCTGACCACGTCCTCTTCCCATGGCAGTGAAAAGATCTGGAAGGTCTGGTTATCTCTAGCAGCTTATCAGTCAGAATAGCCTCAGATTTACAATCACTCCAGCCCAAAGCTTCCTGATAACTGATTTTTAATGTCAGGCTCTGTGTTCAGATCACTTGATCTGGAGAGGTGCTGTTCCCATGCTGCAGGCACTCAGGTATTTCAGACACAGCGAAGGAACACGGGGCATTTGTTCCAGAATATGGGAGATTTGTCCCACCAGATCCCCTTCCAGTATTATCACAGAGTCACAGAATATCCTGAGCTGGAAGGATCATCCAGTACAACCTGTGGCCTGCACAGGACACCCCAACACTCCCACCCTGTGTCTGAGAGCTCTGACCATTCCCTGGATCCAGCATTGCTAAGAATTCTGGATCCTGGATCTTTTCCTAAGAAATTAAGGTTCCTGCTCCTGCTTTGTTCATTAGGATCAACATTCCTGTGCCTGGTCAGTCAGAGTCACATTCTACCCAGGCTTTTCTCGCTCCAAACACGAGCCTGGTCTCAGCCTTTTCCTCTGTGATTAATCCCCAGCTCTCTCAGAGTGCCCTCACTGGGATGTGATGAAGCCAGAAGATGTGATAAAAGCATTCAGGAGATGTTTCCTCTCTCAAAATGAATTTCAGGCAGCTCTTATTTCTTAGCCAGTCGTTGGCAGAAGTTCCTTTGCTCTCTGGGAGTTTTCCTACATTGTCTATTCCAAATGAAACTCTGGACAACATAAATAACCAGTGTAACTTTTTGATAACTTAATGGAAAGCCTTTCCTCACCTGTTAAGATTCTTTTCTTCCCCCTTTCTGTTTTATTATAACCAGGCAGTTGTTCCCTAAATAGCAAAGTGCCTTTGCCACTGGAGAGGCCGTGGCCAGTGTTTAGAATTTTAAAACCAGCCTACGGCTCTCAAGCCAGCAAATATCTGTGACTAAGTGCCTAAAGAACAGGGCACAACAAAGGAGAGCTCCAGGTACCTCGGCAAAGGGCTGAGAGCTCAGCTCTGAAAGGTCCAGAGAGCTTTTTAACGTGATGGTTTTGTTGTATGACTGGCAGCTGGGGCAGAGCTGGTGCTGTAAATGATCAAGTAACCTTTTCAAGTGGCTGGTGCTAAGTATTACTTACTATTTATCATGGGCTGGGAGCCTCCAGCTAAGGGGCTGTGGATCTATTATCGGGAAATGGGGGTTACTACTCCTCTTTTTTACAGTTTATGAATGCTTGTCAGCCCTCCACAATGTCTTCGGGGGTGATTAAGACAACTTTTTTTTTTTTTTTTTTTTCCACAGCCGTATATTTTTAAACAATATCTTGGCTCTCTTCCCCCCCCTACTCCCTCCTCCCTTCTAAAGCCCAGCTTAATAAAGTGTAAACGTGCAAAAGGTCAGCCCTTCCTGTACAATCGAGCATCTCGGGGTGATGTACGGCTTCCTACTGCCTTCCTCTCCTCGCTGCCGCCCCGCCTGCCTCCCGCCTGTCCCGGTGATGTCAGAGCAGCCTGGAGGCAGCTTTAGTGCTGCCTTGTTTGTTTTATCCCTCCTTGCTGCCCCTGCTATCTCCAAAGTGCTCTCAGGAGTGCACGAAGCTGGATGTCAGAGGGGTCCTCCGAGCTCGTTGCTCTCTTGGATTTGGGTTTCCTGTTGTGCTGTAATGAAAGTAAAACTGCTGTCCTTTAGGCAGGATTTTGATGTCCTTTTATGCAGATCCTTTTTTCCCTTTTTTTTTTTGCACATAGTCCAGCTTCATTTTTTCCTTTTTTGCTTTTCCCCTTCTCCTGTATCTCCAGGGTTTTCCCTTTCTCCCTCTTTCTGGTGTGGGGTTTAATCTTGTGTCTGTGAGAACATGGCCAAGTCATACAAACTAAATCTGATAAAGCATCCAGGGACATTCTGCTGGGTGTCCCAGCTCCAGGCCTGCATGCCAGCTGCTCCCATCCCAAATGGATGTGTAGGTGTTGCCCTCCTGGCCATAACTCACCCAGCAACCACTCACATCCAGGGGTTTGGCTGGAGCTCCCTTTCACTCCAGGAAACTCAGCCATCTCCCACCCATCCTTCCATCACCTTTAGGAGCTGCTGAACCTTCTCTACCCATAATTAAAGTGCTGGCCTCTTCACCAGGCAAGCTCCCTGTGGACCCACTCCATCCTGAGCCTGATCCCAACTCCTCCTCTTCCCAGCTGCTCCCTCTTCACCCCTCCAGCCTCAGCCTCTCCTCTCTCAGCTCCCTGAGCTGCCATTGCACATCCCTCCCGCTCCACTTTGCCCAAGATTCTTCTGCTTTGGGTCCAAAACTTCCCTGTTCCCCCTCTCCTGGAGTTGTGTCCCTGCCTGCCCACCCACCACCCTGTCCCTCCAAGGCCCTGGGATGCTGTAGGAGATGTCAGGCCTCCCTCTTCCCAAAACTTGGTTTGGGCTTGGGTACTGAGTTCTACCTCTGGTTCTGACCATGGTGTTTATTCAGTGTTATCCTGGTAAAAATTGATGTCTCAGGTGTATTCTGAGACAAGTTTTGATCCCAAGTGCTGGAAGTGAGCCCATGCACTCTGCAGAAAGCGGACAAGCGTTCATTTCTGGGACCTGAATGCCTGGCTTTGCCAGCTGTGCCTTTCCTGCTTCCTCCAGGACCAACACACTATTCCTGCTTTTCCTGGCTGGATTGAGTGGCTCAGTTTCCCACTGTATCTCCAACTCCCAAAAGAGGAGGCTTTGCCCAACCAAAACTGATGTTCCATTCATCATCCCTTGCCCTTCCCAGGGATTTCTCTTACAGGAGCTGTCTCCTTTTCCTTGCAGATGTCGGCCATCGAGACGATGACAGAGAAACTGGAGAGCTTTGCAGCCATGAAGGCCGACTCTGGCTCATCCCTGCAGCCCCTTCCCCACCACCCCTTCAACTTCCGATCGCCGCCGCCCACGCTCTCCGACCCCATCCTGCGCAAGGGCAAGGAGCGCTACACCTGCAGGTGAGTCCGGGCATCCGCACCCTGCCCCGGGGGTGTGCAAACCTCCACACCCTGCCCCGGGGGTGTGCAAACCTCCACACCCTGCCCCGGGGGTGTGCAAACCTCCACACCCTGCCCCGGGGGTGTGCAAACCTCCCGGGATATGGGAATAAAACACCCAGCCCCGGGATGGGGGAATACCACACCCAGCCCCGGACTGTGCAAACCTCCTGGGATGGGGGAATAACACACCCAGCCCCGGGATGGGGGAATACCACACCCAGCCCCGGACTGTGCAAACCTCCTGGGATGGGGGAATAACACACCCAGCCCCGGGATGGGGGAATACCACACCCAGCCCCGGACTGTGCAAACCTCCTGGGATGGGGGAATAACACACCCAGCCCCGGGATGGGGGANAGCTGTGCAAACCTCCACATCCAGCCCCGGGCTGTGCAAACCTCCCGGGATATGGGAATAAAACACCCAGACCCGGGATGGGGGAGTACCACATCCAGCCCTGGGCTGTACAAACCTCCCGGGATATGGGAATACCACACCCAGCCCCGGGCTGTGCAAACCTCCCGGGATGTAGGAATACCCCAGGATGTGCCATCCCAGCTGGGGAGCTGCACTGGACGTGAGCAGCTCCACACCGATGTCTCCGCCAGGAGGGAAAACAAGGAGAGGAGGAATTAGAGCAGAGCTGGGAATGACTAATTCCCTCTGAAATAGCTTGTTTTGTCTGGTAGGAAATCAGCATCTTCTGTTTGCTTTGTAATTTTTAATAACCTTGGGAGCGGATCTGGAGATTCTCAAGCAAACCCAGCTCCCCAGGCCAAGTCTCTGGCGTGCAGTGGTGAACGTTCCCAATGCCAGTCCCGGCTATATCCAACCTCAGCTATGGAAAAATGATTGAATTTTAAAAAATGGCATGCAGGAAACAACTTTTTCAAACAGTTCTATCCACAGAACTCCTCACGTAGCCATCCAGCTCCAAACTGGAGCAGATCAAGGGTATTTAATAATAAACCTCTGTCTGCTGTCATAGTTTTACCTCCAGGTTCTCATGGTATCTCCTGCTAAGGGGAATTTTGGGTGCAGAAAGTGGGTACAAACTTTGGCTGATGTGCCTCTTATGTTCAACTTTGCCACAAGAGCTGAGGGTTCAGATTTCAGTTGGCTGTTTAGAAATATGAGGTTTCTACTTACAAAAAAAGGGCTAAACTTAACTTTTAGATGCACACTCACAAGTTAACATTTGGATTGCCATTGCTGGGGAACATTCACATTAACTGTTCATCCTCAGGGCAGCTGGAGGTCTCTGAAATAAGGAAAGTCTAACATAGCTGCTTCCTACAATAGGTTTCATAGCCACAGAGTGCAGCCCCTCTTCCTTAGGTCTTTATTTCCCAATTAGTGTTTTTATTTATACCTTTTAGATTTTACTGTGAACTGGATTTATTGGGGAACACAATTCCTTCCTTTATTAATTTCCTGTGGCTGCATTTCCTTGCTCTAAGCAGCCTGTCAACCTCCTAACCCAGAGCAGGGTGCTGCAGCCTTTATCTAGAGAAAATTCTGTGAATTCCAAGGATGAAAGAGCAGATTCCATATGATGAGCACATCAACAGGGCTATAAAGGAGATGCAGAAACATCTCAAGTGCTAATCTGCCCAGGCAGTGATTAAACCCTCTGTACCCTGATGCAGGAATGCTGTAGTTAAACCTTGTCTTCAAGTGCCATGTCCACACTTCTTTTGAACACTTCCAGGGATAGTGACTCTACCAGCTCCCATTCCAACATCTGACAAGCCTTTCTGTGAAAAAAAAAAATTCCAAATATCCAATCAAAACCTCCTCTGGTGCAATTTGAGGCTGTTTTCCTCTTGTCCTGTCCCTCATCCCGTGGGAGCAGACCTGGCTGCACCCTCCTGTCAGGGAGCTGTAGGAATGAGAAGGTTTTTCCAGGCTGAGCCCTCCCAGTTTCCCCAACCTCTCCTGGAACTGTGATGCCAGCAGAGAGACCCCTATAACCCAGGGGTGGGAGATTCCTCCTCCCCACCACCCACCTCAGACGATGAAGGGATTTTGGGAGCACTGTGAGAGATGCAGGATGTGCATCCCTGAGCTCTCCTGATGGTTTCCTTTGGCTTTTCCCTGTCCAGGTACTGTGGCAAGATCTTCCCACGCTCAGCCAACCTGACGAGGCACCTGAGGACACACACTGGGGAGCAGCCTTACAGGTGATGTTGTCCCCCCCAAAAAAAAATCCCTGTCCCAAACACTCCTCACTCACCACTCCAGAATTTTCCCCCTCACCCTCTGCAAAGCTGTGCCTGGAGCATTACACAGAGTGATTCATAGGGTTGTATATTATGTGTACCAGCCAAAAATAATCAGGCTTGGCAGCTCGAAGATAGACACTTAACTTATATTTAGATGTATGCTGGCAAATGAGGGCTCTGATTTGCAGTGTTGTTTCACACTCACGTTAGCCATTCATCTCAAGGACAGCTGAAGGTGCTGAATGGCTCTGAAATTCAGGATGGTTTGAAGGGCTTGCCAGGACCTTTGCTGCTGGGGCTAGCTGGGATTTTGGGGGGTTTTTTTGGGTGTTGTTGTTTTTTTTTTTTAACTTTTCTTAATGCACATCAGAGGTGCCTGCAGTAGGAGATCAAAAACAAAAAAAACAAAAGCCAGAAAAACCCTGTCGATTTTCCTGCCTTAAAACTGAATTTTGGTAGTGTCTGAGCTTAAATCACAGAGTTTAAAAGGAGAGCTGGGAGTCTCACATTTATAAATGTTTAAGGTAGAAGGCTGAGCTCTTTTCTGTTAGCTGGGGAAAAGGTGATGTGATTTTGATCAGTGGGTTCTGTGGCTCCTGCCCAAGTCAGGGCTTGAAATATGAATAAAAATCACAAGAAAATATATGCAGTATGTATGCTTAGGTATATAAATAACTATTTCTCATGGAAACCTTTCCCCCCAGCATTTTCTCCCAGTGCATTACAAGCAGTTTCAAAAAACTTGGGGGAAAAAAAAAATGCCCTTTTTTTTTTTGTTAGAATGAGGTCCAGAAATGAGCAAACCTGAAGGAATCAAGAGCTCACTGCAAATCAAGCCTAGTGTTTGCCATGATGTGAGGGAGTGTTTTGCAGGTTGTCAAACAATGGTAACAATTCCATTTCATTTTGGGTAGCTGATATTGCAGAATTTCATACACAGCCATAAGTTCACAACAACGCAAATGGAGCAGTTATTAAATAAAGGGAAACACAAATTTATGAGCAGCAAAAGGCCATGTGGTCAAATACATCACATTTTTATGCTCAGTTTAACCTAAGAATTGACTCTCCCACATTGTAATCCCTGCTACGCTGAGAATCACATTTATTTTCCATCCAGCATTTTTAGTGTAGACATTAGGTAAATTAAAAATACACCATTCCCCCCCAAAGCAGACATATATTTTGGACTCATTCCCTGCTGTGATGTTTGGGGTTGTGTTATTTGATATGCCTGAACGGGCCCTGTGTGTTCCCTGTCCACTGCAACGCTCGCTCCCCATTATCCCGACATCCTTAGTTCAGTTTTCTTCCAAAAAAGGAGACTTGCAACTTAACAAAGGTTAGGAAAATAAAGATTTATTTGATCTGGTCTTCTCCCAGAAAATAGCCTGTGTGGGTTTTTTTAAGAGGTCTGACTCCTGGACAATGTTGCATTCTAACAGCACTCGGGAGAGCCGGGGCTGCGTTTACAGGCGAGCTTTAATTATCATTGATTTGCTTTTCCTCTCAGAGAACTGAGATTTGCAGCTTTGGCAGCCAGACTTGTTTTGAAAGCTTGGTTTTTAAGTGCTGACTTCAGGCAGGTAAAAGGAGGTTGCTGGCTTCTCAGTGTTTTAGTCTTGTCTTCTTTGCAACTTGGCTTTTGATCGTTTAATTTCTTTTTACCCTGTTCCTATATAAAAATATTTTAATAGATAATTTAAATATTAATCCAAATATTAATTACTATGTTCTTAAAGGCAACAGGCCAGGAAATGAGGTGGTTTGGGTTTGATTTCTGAGGGTCACTGATTAAGTGATGGGGTTTTTTGGAGTTTTTTTTGGGGGGACTATGAAATCAAACTCAAACTTCCAAAGGGTCTAATTATGTATAAAGTAGGAATTAATAACATGTAACTAATAAGGAGGCAGATTGTTTTTATAGAGAGAAAATGCAACATGTTTTCAGAAGAGTGAGGAATACCTGGTGATGCACTTCCTAAAAATCAAGTGATTTGAAAACACTCTGAGCCCCTGTGCCCTACAGTGAAATTCAATGTTTCTTTTAATTCTTTTTTTTTTTTTTTCCTGCACCAAACCTGAAACTCAGGATTATGTATTTCAGAATTCAGTGATAAAAAGGCCCTTGGAGGCCTCGTGTCCTGTCATCTGCATTAAGCTGGAAATCACAGCCACAGCTGACATCTACCTTGTCTTTTTAATTGCACATGGTTCAATAAATATTGAAGATATTTCTCATGTTCTGGTTTTCAAAATGCAGCCTGAGCTCACCCCTGCTATAAATGCACTTGAGATTGAGGAGCTACTTGGACAGGGAGTTGCTGTGCATGTTTTTTGTTTTGTTTTTTTTCCTGCAATTCTGCCTCTCCAGCTCACACTGATCAGTGCAAAACTTTGTGAGAGGGACTCAGAAATTCCTCCCCTCATTCCCAGGGTTTGTTCCCTGCTTTCTCCCGTGTTGTCCCAGGTACTGGAGCTCCTCCAGCTCCCAGGATTTCCTGTCAGAGCTCCCCAGCTCCAGCCCTGGCTCCCTCCTTGCTGTCCCTCCCTCCCACTTGGGATGTTTTCTGCCCTTTAGGCTGATAAGGGAGAAGCTTTGTGGGGCTGTTTGCAAAGCAAACACCGCTGCCTTTGAGTTTTATTCTTCTCCTCCCTCCCTGTTCCCCCCTTTCCCTGAATTTAAGCTGGTTCCTCTGCCTGGGCCATTTATTTAGATTAAAACCAGCAGAGCTCCCAGCACTGACCCCTCTGGGACCACAAATAACGCCGGACATCTCCCTCATCCCTTTGCTCCCAGGCATTCCCTGCTCCTTCCCAGTGCCCCTCTGCTTCCTATTTTTTTTTTTAACAAGCTCTTTATCCCTCCCCATTCCCGACCCTGGATCCACATAGCTCATGCTTAGGGCGAGGACCTGTCACAGGGAACTTTTCAAAGGCTTCCTGAACATCTAAATAAATGGAGGTGGAGGAGACTGGATGGTTCCTGCCTTGGGTGTGTGAGAGCTGCTTTTAAATTTCTGGAGCTGCTCCTGGAGGTGATGGCAGGGACAGCTAGGCTGGGAACAAGGATTTTCCTGGTGCCCACTGTGCCAGGTATTCCCTGTGCCAGGCACTGGGACACACAAAAAAAGTGAGGGCAGGAAGGGAGAGAAAACCCCTGGCATCAGCAAAGATGAGAAGGGGGGTCCTGGTCTAAGCTGGACAAAACTACTCATGAAAATCCCATGGAATAGCAGGAGTATGGGGATATTGGCAGGTTTGGATATTGCAGTTTGCTGGAGTGCTGAACAGGAATCTGAGAGCAAATTCCTTGGTGCTGGAAATCTGTGCTTAACTCTCTGTATAGAAACTGTGATTGTTCTTGCTGATGCTCCACTAACTTCTTTTTTTCTAGAGTTATTTGGGGCTTTTTTGGGAAAAAAAAAAAAAAAAAAAAAAAAAAAAAAAAAAAAAAAAGGAAAATGAAAGAATTTAGAAGTCTGGAAATGCTGTGGTTTAAAAAGGGACTTTCTCTCTCCCTTGGTTAATCCTAATAAAGGCCCATTATTTGAAATATCTTTATTCTTGTTGGAGATTTAGCAGTAGGAAATTCAGAGGTGGGCATGGAATCCATAAACATTCAGCGAGAGAGAGTGTTTCATAAATGTATCCCTGCTTTTTCCAAAAATAATATTGATTTGTTTTTAGACACTGAATAAAAATCACAGCTGGAGCACATCTGGAAATGGGGGGTGTGTGTTTCACAGTGGGGATCTTTTCCACTTGCAGTTGAACCTGTTGTGTCTGTAGGGAAGGATCCCATGTCCTCTGAAATCCAGTTCCATCCCTGAGTGAGGCAGGCATGGGGTGAGTCCTGTGCACATCAGGAGCTGCAGATATTTCCAAAACCTCCATCTCCAGGTCTCAGAGTGCTGGGAAGGCCCTGGCACAGGTTGCCCCATCCTTGGGAGTGTCCAAAGCCAGGTTGGATGGGACTTGGAGCACCCTGGGATAGTGGAAGTTGTCCCTACCCAAGGCAGAGGGTGGCACTGGATGGCGTTCAGAGTCCCAAAACCATTCTGGAATTGCAGGATTCCCATCGAGGAGTAGCTCAGCTCCATGGGGCTGATGTTGCTGTAGGTTAGAAGAGCTCAGAGCAGCCCTGCTGGAGTGGATTTGTTCTGGAATTACAAAGGTTTGGGAAGAGTTTGGATTTTGGACGTGTCCAGGAGCTCTGCAGCAGAGACAGATCCCGCTGCTGGTGGGATTTGGGAGCAGCTTTGCTGAGGTACAGGTGACGTGTTTCAAGGGAGATGTAAGCAGGGATTCGGTGGATTCGAGCAGGAATGATGTTTTCGGGAGTTTTAAACCCAAACTCTCCACCGCAGCTCGGAGCTGCCACCTTCAGTCCATCAGCGGCTCCCGCTCTGCGCTGGGAGCCCGGGCTGAGCCCTCTCAGCACCACCCCGAGCAATCCCGATTTATTTAGAGGGAATCTAAACCCCAAAAAAAGGGGGTGATGGCTTCGAACAACCCCCAGCCCATCTGCCGTGGGTCCTGCAGGGATGGAGCTGAGAGGGGGAACATTTTCTTCGCTCCCCTGAACATCCTTGGCTTGGCTCCTCGCATTCCAGCTTTCCATCCTAAACCAGATATTCGCTCCTAGGAGTAAATCTTGCCCTGTTTGGAAAGGATGGTGGATTTCTTGGGAGCTGTTTTGCTATAAGAATAGTCATAATTACCTTTAAAGCCATGCTGTAGTTCCAGTACCACAAGGAATTTCACAAATAAAGCCAGAATTTGCTGTGTGTCCAGCTAACTGTCATGCAGGGATTTGCCAGTTAATAACTATTTTATACATTTCACCTCCCTTCTTTCTTCTTCTGTCTTCATTGTCCTCCCTCTACAGCCATATTTCACCTGATTCCCCTAAAAATAAAAGGAAGTAAAAAATCCACCTCTCTCATTCCTACATCCATGCAAGAAAAAACAATTATTTTGTTTCAAACTCCTATTTATTTGGACGACTCACTTCCTAATTAATCCTAATCCTTTCTTTGTGCTCCTTGAGTAACAATAACATCAGATTTGTCTGGGATGATTAATGCTTTGTGCTTCCTTCAGCTGACTAAAGATTTATAGACCAGCATTTCCTAGGGTTTTGATAGTCAGATTTTTCTCCTTTTTTTTTTCTTTTCTGTTGGATTTTTGTTTGTGTTTGGTTTTGGTTTGGTTTAGGTTTTTTTGGGTTTTGTTTTTGTTTTGTCTTTGGGTTTGGTTTTGGTTTGGTTTGGTTTTGGGGTTTTTTTTTGTTTTATTTTTGGGGGGAGTTGTTGATTTGCTTGTTTGTTTGGGGTTTTTTTTGGTTTTATTTGTTTGGTCGCATTGGTGGCAGCGATGGTTTTTTTTTTTTGTGGTGTTTCGGAGGTTTCTTAGGGTTTTTTTTTTTTGTTATTTTTAATTTTTTTTTATTCAGATCTTTCTGCTTTTTTTTCCTTCTCTGACTCTTTGGCATTTGCTGTCGTTTTCCAGGTGTAAATACTGTGACAGGTCATTCAGCATTTCCTCCAACCTGCAGAGGCACGTCCGGAACATCCACAACAAGGAGAAGCCATTCAAGTGCCACCTGTGCAACAGGTGCTTTGGGCAGCAGACCAACCTGGACAGGCACCTGAAGAAACACGAGCATGAGAACGTTCCAGGTGGGGAAAAACCCTGTGGATCTGCTGGGGGTCACTGGAGAGAGGAGGAGACTCCACGGTCTGCCCCTTGGGAAGGCTCGCTGGAATGCGCTGTCCCCTAAGGATGGGTTTTTGTAGGGGTTTTTGGAAGTTCCAGAAGATAAATAGGCTTTGTTTGGACATAAGGAATGAAAGGAAGGAATTTCTGTGATGAAGCCAAGTAAGTGATTTCCCAGCAAGGGTAAAAAAAATAAATATTGTGAAGTTACAGGCAAACAGCTCTGCATGGTTCTTAAATTGTGTGTACTGTCCATAAATATCACCTGTATTTTGGTCTGGGAAACACAACCTTCCTTTGGCATCTTTGCTCCATGCCTTTCCTCTGGAGTATTAAATCACTAATATAACATGAGAGGGGTGTTGAGAACGTTCTTACTTTATGTTTCCTCATAACCATGGCCTTGGCAACACCTGATGGAGTCTCCTGTTGTCCCTCCCTGTCCCACAGTGAGCCAGCACTCCGGAGTCATCACCAACCACCTCGGGACCAGCGCCTCCTCCCCCAACTCGGAATCAGACAACCATGCACTTTTAGATGAAAAAGAGGATTCCTATTTCTCAGAAATCAGAAATTTTATTGCAAACAGCGAGATGAATCAAGCGTCGGCTTTAGCAGATAAAAGGTAGGCGAGGAAATCAAATTTTCTGCTGGCAGGACAGGCATGAACAGCAGAGTAATACAAGAGGGAATTCGGGCTGGCTGGTGGAAGCTTCCTCCTGCTGATTGCTTGAACTGGAATTGTTGGAGGACAGAGCCTAGAGAAGGAGGAAGGCTGCTTGTCACATAAATGTTAATTTTAAGAGATGAAAAATCAGCTTTAAATTAGACTACACAGATCTGTAGTTTATAAAGCCTTGGGGTTGGTGTATTCTCAATATGTTCATTGGCCCTTAGGAACACTGAAGGGTGATTTAAAATGCCTGAAGCACATTGCTTTTCTTCTTTGTTACATTTTAAATTATATATACATGTATATAAATGGGTTTCTGTGTTCATATCTGTGTATAACATCACCAAAGTCTTGCATTCCAACGGGAATACATAACTTAAACATCTGCCATCTTTATTTTTCCCCCTTTTCTCTCTTCTCCTCCTCCTCCTCCCTGCCTTCCAATCAAACACTTCAGGCCAGAAATCCAGGATATCGACAGCAATTCCCAGTGCCACGGACTGGCCAACGAGAAGGCAGAAGATGTGGACGATGAGGATGAAGAACTGGAAGAGGAAGATGACGACAGCCTGACCGGGAAATCCCAGGACGAGACGGCGTCGCCCACGGCGGAGCCGCGGGGAGCGTTCGAGGATGAGGAGGACGAGGAGCCCACGTCTCTCACCATGAGCTTTGACCACAGCCGAAGGTGAGGGGGTCGTTCCCGGGGGGCTCAGCCCCCTGCCCGTGTCCGTGGTGCATCCTCAGTGCTGGGGGTTTGTTCTCCAAGCCATGCCATGCCTCCGGTTCGATTCAAACCTTCACTCCAGATTCCATTTCACTTCAGACAAGTGGACTGCAAGGAGAGTCTGGAATGATAGCCAAGGCTTGAGGAGCCTGGAGCAGGAGGACAGACACAAAACTCAGAGTTTTCAGGGTACCACAGCTCAGCAGATGTTGTTTTTTCTCTCCAAAATTCTGGTCAGGGCAAGGGAAAAGGTGTCTGTGCAATGCCTTTAGTGCTGCTATGGCCTTTTGAGTTGTAGCAAAATACTCTTGGCTTCAAGTGGAGTTCTAAAGCTCTGGCAAAAAGGGGATTCCTCCCCTCTGCCCTGCCCAGGTGAGATTCACCTGCAAGCTGCCTCCAGCCCTGGGGTTCCAGCACAGGAAGGATGTGGAGCTGCTGGAGAGAGCCCAGAGCAGGCCCCAGGATGAGCAGAAGGATGGAGCAGCTCTGCTGGGAGGAAAGGCTGAGGGAACTGGGATTGTTCAGAATGGAGAAGAGAAGGTTCCAAGGTGACCTTCCAGTGTCTGAAGGAAGCCACAGGAAATATGAAGGGAGACTCTTTCCAAGGGCCTGGAGTGACAGGACAAGGGGGAGTAGATTTAAACTGAAAGAGGAGATATATAGGTTTGATCTTCAGTGAAAATCCTTCCCTGTGAGTGGTGAGGCCCTGGCACAGGTTTCCCAGAGAAGCTGTGGATCCCTGGAAGTGCCCAAGGCCAGGTTGGATGGGACTTGGAGCACCCTGGGACAGTAGAAGGTGTCCCTACCCATGGCAGAGGGTGAAATGAGGTGATCTTTAAGCTCCCTCCCAACCCAAACCAGATTCCATTATTCTATGGAATATTACTCTATAAAAAGTAACATTATTCTATAAAAAGTGAAGCATTTTTCCCCTCAAGGTCAAGCCATGTCTGAACACCCTCAAAAATAAAAGACAGCACAGGCTCAGCTCTTTCTGCTGCAGTTCCCCCCAATTTCTGGGGCTATCCACAGCACAAACCACACAACCCTGAGCGATGCCTCACCCAGCTTAAAAAAAAACACCTCTGCTTTAGGTGCAGAACCTCAGGCAGACCCTGCTGCTCGTTGCTTTCCACTTCTTCCTCACTCCTCCCATCCCGTGCCGTGTCCGTCCGTCCGTCCGTCCATCCCTTCACGCATGTGGCTGCTGAGCCCCCGTGGGTGGTGCATGCAGGCTCTGGGCCAGATGAGCTAACACAGGTCACCCCTTCCCCTGGTCCTTGGTACAGGTGTGGTGAGGAGGACGAAGCCGGCCTGTTAGATTTGGAGCAGATGCCGAATTTTGGGAAGGGGCTGGATCTCCGCAAAGCGGCCGAGGAAGCGTTTGAAGTTAAGGATGTGTTTAATTCCACCTTAGACTCTGAGGCAATAAAACAGACTCTGTACAGGCAGGCTAAAAACCAGGTGGGTATATCCAGAACGTTTTCCTAGCTTGCTGCCAGCGTGGTATATCCAGAATGTTTTCCTAGCTTGCTGCCAGCATGGTACAGCAGGATTAGGGAGCAGCTGGCCTCCTCCAGCCCAGGGTTATTTTCCCTTTCCAGTGGGTTATTTTCCCCTTCCTGAAGGTTATTCCTCCTTTCCAGCAGGAATTCTAACACACATATGAATGTGTCTCGTTGCAACTAAATTGAAATAGAGGAGGAAGGGAGTGGGCATCACTTTTAGGTGGATTTATCTCAGCCTGTGCAGTGAGAATGGGGCTATAGAGGAAGAGAGAGGCATCTGTGTGTTTTTATCTGTCTGTATAAATGTTTTTATAAGTCCTTATTTATTTATACTTTAGGGTGGCTCTTCTGTGGGTAACCACAGAGGTTTGGTCTGCAAAAACAGCAACAAAGTGCCCTTGGGTTTGATTAAAACAGACGTGAAAGACAATAATATATCCAGGACTTGCAACCCAGCATGTCTAGAGGGTATCCTTGTTTATCTCCTTGATTTCTAAAAGTAAACCAGAAATTGGAAAAGAAAAACCCCAACTCTGTGAGCCAGACCAGTCTAGACCCACCAAAAACCATCAAAATGGCATCAAATAATTATTGGGGTTCTGATAGAGATCAGGAGGTTTGGGGCAGCCCTGTGTGTGCTTTCTGCTTTTTAATTAGCCAAAATACCCAGTCTGGGTTTATGGAGTTGATCTCTCGTTCCCTCCCCAAGAATTCCCACAAATCAGTGAAGTCACCTCCCCAGGCTGGGCTGGAGAGAGGACACACAGCCCCTGGTGGGGGTTGAGCACAGCTCTCACCTCAGAGGCCCTTTCTGACCCTCAAGCAACAGAATTTATCCCAAAATCTATTTGAAATGTCCAGCAGAGCAGTAGCTTAATGCAGCCACCACACAGAACATGATTTTTGAATTAGCATCATCCAAAACTTTGTGCATTTTTGTCCTCCTTCAAAGCAGGTGCCAGTAGCGAGGCTGGGTAGGGACTGCTGGAAGAAACAGCGCAGCATTTTTTGGGGGTGACACCCATCTAAACACAAGCCACTTGCCTGACTCTGTCCTGTGTCCTGTCACTAACATCCCAAATGCACTAACTCTCTGGGAGCAGTTGCTCTTTTCCAATGTACCACCCTGGTACAGCCTGTGCTTGGATGGGGGAAGGTATTTTTGGGTTTTGACTCTGTTTTACACTTGAATCTCAATAAGCAACTTAAATAATTTGACCCACCTTTTGGCAGTAATATACTGCCTTAGTATGAGCAGCACAGAACTCCTTTGGCTTAGTTTAAAGCAATTTTAGAAGTTTTTGTGTCCACAAAACCACAAAACTGTGCCTCTTCCCTGGGCCAGGGGGCTGGGGAGGGTGGGGACCGTGTCCTCCTCTTTTTCAGGCCATGGGTGACAATGACATTGGTTTTCCTCTCTGCTGTATGAGGTTATCACCTGCCTAAGCCCTCACATCACTCCTGTGGGCTGAGAAAGGGCACACAGAGGTGTGTGAGACAAATCTTGTGTCCTGGTGGAGGGAGAACAGCCAGCACACAGGATTTGTTATGAGGAACCAGCAGTTTGTTAGAGGACAAACGAGTCCCACTGCATTTCTCTCAGCAGACACCTTTAAGGGTTTCACTGCAGCAATAAACCCACCCTGGTCATGCCAATGAGAATTCCACATCCCTAAATATCCACACTGGCATCCCCAGTGGGCCCATGCCAGGCATCAAGTCAGGATGAGCAGCTGCTCACCACTTCCCACTGGGCATCACTGCCCCATTCCCAGGGCACTGCTGCCCCAGCCCAGCCTCAGTGAGCCACTGGCTTGTCTGGGATTGTGCTTTATTTAAGAACAAGCCCCAGTAACAGCTGCTTTCCCCTGGGAGCAGAGCCTGGGATCATGTGGAGCACAGGCAATGCAGGATGGGTTCATTCCTGTGAGAACAGTGGGAATGGTGGTGTGTCCTGACTGTCCCTATAAACCATGAGAGATTTGGAGTGGTGGGTGCCATCCCAGAGCATGGGTGTGAGTTTAGCCCAGCACAGAGGACGCTGCTGGCCCAGGTGGGCAGGGTTAGGTGGTGCTGTGTTTTTCCCAGACTGCTCCTTCACCCTGTGTCCTCACTCGTGTCCTGACATCCCTCTCTCCCCCAGGCTTATGCAATGATGCTGTCCCTGTCTGAGAATGCTCCCCTCCACACGTCCTCCCAGAGCTCTCTGGGGGCTTGGCTGGACATGGCAGGAGCAGCTTCAGAGTCGGGGACCTTTAACCCCATCAACCACCTCTGAGAGGTCCACAAGGCACTGGCCGGAGCCCAGGCGAGGCAGCAGTGGTGCTGCAGCCATCCCAGCAAAATCCCAGCCAGCAGAAGATGGATGAGAGGGCCTCAGGGATCGTCTGGACTTTGGGCTGAGAAGGAAACCTGTCACATCCCACCTACACGCCCTGCATTTTTATCTCTCCGGAGTTTTCCTTTCTAATTTATCAGAATGAACCTCTCCCAAACTGGATAACCCTGAAGCAGCCCCAGGATTTCACAGCCTGTAGGAATAGCATGAGCAAGACACGAATTGCAACAGTGCAATCAAAGATTGGCCCCTCCAACCTTCCAAACCAGAGTCACTGAGCCAGCACAGCCTGAGCAGGAATGACAGCTTGGAACCACAGAGCAGCACTTCCTTCCCCTCCAGCTGAACGGTGAAGCACCAAGGGAAGAGAGCCAGGTGTGACCTGTCCCTGGTGCAATTCTGACACAGCCACTGGAGTTATGCCAGGGAAAGGAAAATTCATTTAACTGACCCCACTGAAAGAATTTGGAATTCTGTGCTCCCACAGAAACCCCATCCTGGCCTCTGTTCCCAGCAAAACACTGGCACAGTGCAAAGCTCCTCCCTCCAAGGTGAGGCCACGTTCCCTGCAGTCATCATGAGCCACATGCAAGCTCCCAGCTGAGACATCTCCACCTGGAACAGTGCTGAGGTTGGGGTGACAGATGTGTCACAGGGACACGGATGCTTGGCTGTGCCCTGAGCATGGGCTGGGAGTGCCTGGGACAGAGCCAGGGTGCTGGAGCTCCTGGAAATGCTTGGATTTCCCCAAGCACAGTGGTCACAGGGTAAAGCCTTCCCCAGCTGTGTGTAAGGAAATGTGTGCTGGGCAGGTCTCACCTCAGCCAGGGCAGCTGGGACACGTGTGTGTCACCTCCCTGGGGTTTCAGGTGACATCACCCCGTGCTGATGGTGTCTGTGGCACAGACCTCTCATTCACACCGTTGTTTTGGCCTGGTTTTCCTTCTGCTCCTGCTTGGCCTGAGATTTATGTAGAAAAATGAACATTTCCATGCTCCAGCAGCCTCAGGGGTGCAGAGCACAGAGATAACAATCCAGTTGTCTCTCTGACTCTAAAGTTTCTCACAGAGATTTTATGAGTGATTTCCAATCACTTCAAAACCTCATCCTCTCTACTGATACACAGCAGCCTCCACAAATCCCGTGGGCTTTGTGCTGTTCTCCACTGCAATTCCCATCTGCTGCTGGAGTGGGGAATTTAGAGATGACATTCCTTGATGGAATGGTTAGGAAAGCCATGGAAAAGGGCAGATGGAAAGTTCTAAGCCAGTCCAGTGTGGGAAGCCTATTCCAGCAGGCCAAAACACAGAACCTGAGCAAAGCAGAGTTGGGTGTGATGCCTTTGCACCCCAGAGCACAAGTGAGGCTGATTTTGGGGAGCCTCTGAGTGCCCCCACAGGAAAGCATCCAGGGTGCCTTCGGTACAGAGGGAACAAAAGGTAAATTAGCAGCACCAGTGTGTTTCCCAAGAAAATTTACCCTCCCCTTTCTGGTTTTCCACAACATCCTGTGAAAGTGCCCAAGGCTCTGAGAGCACCAGGCGGTGTGACCGAGCTGCTTCATTTGCACAAAGCTCCTGGGTAGGCAGAGCCTGAGAGCCAACCCTGCTGCCAGAGGAATCCCAGCTCTGCAGAGGAGAGGGACAGCCCTGTCCCATCCCATCCCATCCCA
>WEIU01013753.1:593566-617622 GCA_013389925.1 Aegithalos caudatus
GAGGCTCCGAGCTCCTTCCGGGGAGGGGACGGCGGGGAGCGGCTGTCCCGTCCCTCGGGGCTCGTCCTCCCGCCGCTCTGTCCCCGCTGTCCCCGAGGGTCTCAGCGCCCAGCGATGCCGGGGGGTGGTTGGATCCATGGCAGAGGGGTTTAGGTGCTGTATCCCGCCGTGTTTCCAGCCCGGTTAGAGCCCTACCCCCTGCACCGCAGCGCTGGGGTGGAAGTACCGAGTCACGGTGGCTGTGCCCGTGTGCCACCGCGGGCAGTGACACCGGGGAGCGACGCCCTGTGTGGCCACCGAGCCTCCCTCCGCCCCAGCACCCAGAGCTGTGGATGCTGCGGCCCCCAGACCCTCTGGATCGAGGCCTCTTTATTGCTGCCAGGGTTTAGGATGAGCTTTATCCTCAGCCAGGATGGGGTTAAGAGCGGAATGTGACGCTTTGCTCGTCCGACGGACACTTGGCAGACCTCTGGACGCAGAGCATGTGTCCCGCATCTGAGGACAGTGGAATGAGCAGTATTTCTGTCAAATGAGCTGTTGTTGATGGGTCTGTGCTGACCTCCTGCCAGTCATTCATGCAGGGAAAAGCACGGTCCAGCCTTGGTTTGTTTCCTGCTCTTTGAAAGGGAACAGCTTGGAGATGGCACTGGCACACAATGGGATCTCAGTAGAGGGGAACTAAACCATAGCTTCTCCTGGAGTTATGTAATAGGCAGAGGGCATAAACCCCTCTGTCTATTCTGTAAGGGCAGAGTTCTGTAGGTGCACAGTTCTGTGTGTGCCACAGGAGGGGATGAGTGACCTTAACCCTGGCTGGGGAGCCCCAGGGACTCCAGGTGTTTATGTGGGCGGCATGGGGCAGGTACGAGCTTGGAGGAGCTCGGGGTTCACGGGCAGGCACCACCGGGGATTTCACAGCCCGGGGGAGGTGGCATTCAGGAGGGTGCAGAGCGGCTGCGGTGGCTGGCAGCACCCCAAAGGGGAATGAGGGAACATGGAGGTGTGGCAGCAGCGGGGCTCCAGGAGGCTGCAGGCCTGCCCAGCTCAGGCCTGAGCCTGCCCGGTGCCTGTGGCATGGCCTGGCTGCTCCCGGTGCCCGGCTGCTCCTGGTGGTTATGGCATGGCCTGGCTGCTCCCGGTGCCTGTGGCATGGCCTGGCTGCTCCCGGTGCCTGTGGCACAACCTGGCTGCTCCCGGTACCTGGCCATGTCCCGGAGCCCCCAGCCTGGCCCTGGCACAGGGGTGTCCCCGCGAGGAGCACAGGCAGTGGCAGCATCCCGAGTGTGTCCATACAGGCCCTGCCTGTGGAGCACCCTGGGAAGGCAGAGGCCGAGTCCTGCACTGTCCCAAGGTTCCTATGGCTCAGCATAAATTCCCGCTGCCTTTTTGGATTTGTTCAGCCACCTGTCTGTCTGTCTGTCTGTCTTCCTCAGCTCGCTGCTCCCCTGGGCCACCGCCATGTCTCGCAGCCCCTCTGCTAGCCCCGTGGACGACAAGACCTTACTCCTGGAATACCGATGCCACCCGGTGCGTCCGGAGCCCCCCAGCCCTCCCTGTGCCCCTGGGCAGCGCGGCTCCACCGCTGCTGCCGATGCCACCCCGCTGTCCCCGCTGTCCCCGCTGTCCCCGCTGTCCTCCCCCACCTGGGCCGAGCCGCGCCGCATCGTCCTCAGCACGGACAGCCCCNACTGCCCCTCCCGCCACCAGAGCTCCGGGGCCGGCCGGGAACCCCTGAGCCCCGACCCGAAGCGGGCGGCCGTGCCCGCGCTGGCCCCGGAGGCGGAGGATGAGGATGACGGCGGCGGGGCCCTGAAGCGCAACCTGAGGAACATGTCGTACCGCGCCGCCATGAAGGGCCCGGGCGCCGAGCTGGAGGCAGCCAAGGCCGCTCCCTCGCTGAGGCCCGTGCCTGAGGAGGGCAGCGCCCTGCCCAACCGCAGCCCCGGCAGGAGCAAGGTGGGTTTGGTACCCGCTGGCACCCCTGTCAGGCAAGGATCACGTCCTGCTTTCCACGGAGGAGTTCCAGGGCCCACAGTTCTGGAGCTGGTGTCTTGGGAAGCTCCGTGTCACCAGCAGATGCTGCAGGTCCCTGGAGAGCTCGGGAATAGCTGACATGGCTCTAATGGGGAGTGGAGCTGGACGCTTGGCAGGCGGCTGTGGGATGTTTGCAGGGTGGGGCCGGCAGGGAAAGCGGCTCCAGTCGTACACAAACATGGGTGAAGCACGTCTGGGGAAAGGGAGACTCCAGAGCAGGCAAAGTCCGGGAGTGAGAGAGATTTGGCAGCAGCAGTGCAGGTAGAGAACGGTTCTGAGCGTGACCCTGGTTACAGGAGGTGAAAGCTGAGTCACCTGGGTAAGGCAAACAGAGCTCTGACAAAAGCCAGGCTGAAAGGACAGGGTGGTGTGGGCTGACTGGTGCAGGTAACCCCCTTTTCCTGAAGGAGCTTTCCCAGGGCCTCAGAAGTGTGGTGACCACAGCAGGCTCTCCTCTCGCCCTTGCAGAGAACCCTTGGGAGGAAGCGGGTACAGAAGCATGGTGGCTCGTTCAAGGACCGTGAGTGCTCCTGTCCCTTGTCCCCTGTCCCCTCTGCCTCAGCCAAGCAAATCCCTGCAAGGCACTTCCCAGCTGTGCTGCTCCCTATCCATGGCCTGGGGCTTTTGTCTCTTGTTTCCCCAAAGCAACAGGAGCATTGCTGCCCTGCTTTCCCACTCCTGGGGCTGATCACGCTCCAGTTGCTGCCATGCTCACAGATGGATGATTCCCAGGGAAAATGGGAGAGCTGTGGGAGGCTGTTGGGAGCAGGAGCCGCTGTGTAATCAGTGCAGTGCAAAGTCCAACCTCATCAGGGAGTTCCTGGCCCATGTGGCCCGTGGCCAGCAGGGCAGGGCAGCCGTGGTGGGAAGGGAAAGGGAGCCTGGGCTGGGAGAAGCTGCTGTGCTGACCTCGTGTCCCCTCCACAGAGCCCCGGCTGTACCAGGAGATCCGTGAGAGAGGCCTGAACTCTGTCAGCCATGAGTCAGACGAGGATTTGCTGGAGGAGCCCCTGCCCCAGGAGCCGTCCCCTCTGGGTGCTGCTATCGTGGTGCAGAGCTACCGCCCGGCCCAGGTGACCTGGAGCCAGCTCCCAGAGGTAGGGACAGCAGCCTGGAGGGTCTGAGGGTTGTGAGGGGATGATTCCACATCATCAGTCCTTGCACTGGGATGTTCTGGGCTGTCCAGCCCTGGCTGGGACACACAGGGTCTGCCCAGAGCCGTTGGTGCAGGTGTGGTTGGGCTTCACCCACAGCTGAAGGGAAGGTGGGTGCTCCATGCTGGGCTTTCCATGCAGAGTGGGGAGAGTAATCTTCATCCAGGGAATGGCAGCAGCCAGCTGCTGGGGGCTGGGTGATGCTGTGGGGGTGATGCAGGAGTGAGTGATGATGGGCAGTGGTGGTAGTGAGTGATGGTGTGTGTGTTTATGAGGGGTTCTGATGGTGTGTGAGGGGTTGTGACAGTGTGTCATGGTGACTCATGGGGCTGTGATGGTGTGTGAAGGTTTCTGATGGGTTCTGATGGTTTGTAATGGGTTCTGGTGGTGTGCCATGGTGTGCTGTGGGTTGTGCTGGTGTGTGAGGACAAGGTGGTGTGTGATGGTTTCTGATGGTGTGTGATGTTGTGTAATGGTTTCTGATGGTTTCTGATGGTGTGTGATGTTGTGTAATGGTTTCTGATGGTTTCTGATGGTGTGTGATGTTGTGTAATGGTTTCTGATGGTTTCTGATGGTGTGTGATGTTGTGTAATGGTTTCTGATGATGGTTTGGGATGGGTACTGGTGGTGTGTTACAGTGTGTAATGGTTTGTAATGGTTTGTGAAGGTCTCTGATGGTTTGGGATGGGTGCTGGTGGTGTGTGGTGGTGGGATGTGCAGTGGGGTGGCTGACACAGCCCCAGACTGCACTAGAGGGCGTGCAAGGGCCATCATTCCTGCTCCTCCACAGGTTCTGGAATCGGGAATCCTGCAGAGCATCTCCCCCGAGGAGCGCAAGCGGCAGGAGGTGAGAGAGCCTGGGGCATGCCCAGGAGCACAGCAGAGGCACCAGGGGCTGTGGGACACACCTGGCTCTGTCAGGGTCAGCTCCAGGTGGAGCTGGGCTCAGCTCAGCTCATGGTGCTGCTGCTTCCAGCTGCTCCAGGACTGGGCACTGCTGGGAGGGCTCACCTGCATGAATTGGTGAGGAAACAGGAAGCTCCATTGGATGCTGATGGAAAGGGAAAACATCTTCATGCTGTGGCTCTTTAACAACTGGGTGTCCTACTGGGACACCATAATCCAATCTGAGATTATCTATTATTAGATAATAGATTATCCAATCTATTATTATTATCATAATCCAATCCACACTGGGATTATTGGTATTGGCCAGGCCATGCATGAGGTGACACAGAACCAACACGGAGCCAAGTCATTCCCAGTGGCTTCGTGCCAAAAGAGTATAAATAAGATTGAACAATTAATTCCCAGCTTTGTGCAGTCAGTTTATGCTGTTGCATCTTCCCTGCTTTCTCCAGGCAATGTTTGAGATCATCACTTCTGAGTACTCCTACATGCACAGCCTGAGCATCCTGGTGAGCCACTTCATGAGGTCAGAGGAGCTGAAGGAGACCATGACTCAGACAGAGCACCACCACCTCTTCTCCAACATTGGGGACATCCTGACAGTCAGCACAAAGCAAGTGGGGCCTGGGGCTGGGGCCAGGCAGGCCTGGGAGGGCACCCTGAGCTTTTCATTTGTGCTGCTAAACCAACCATCCCTTGGATTGGTGAAGGTGGGGAGGAAATGCCCTGGGAGCCGGTGCTGGGTGAGCTGTGTCCGTGTGGGAAAGCAGCAGGAGGAGGATGCAGCAGCCCTGGGAATGGCTGTGGGGGTGTTGAGGGTTTGTGGCTTCCCAATGGGGCAGAAACTAAACCTCCTGGAGGGCTGAGGTGGAGGAGGGATCCCATGCAGGAATGGAGGAAGTGTGTGCCTCTGGGGAAGGCGTGGGTGTCTCAACTGCTGGATTTGCCCTGCCAGAAGGGATCCAGGCCTCATCTCCTCTGGGAAAACTGGGGAAAAGCTGCAGTGGGAACGTTCAGCTTGTCCAGCCCTAGTGAGTCATGTTTAAATTGTTTAAATTCTCTCCTCAGCTTCTTTGGAGACTTGGAGAAGCGACACCAGGAGCACCTCCTGATCCCTGACATCAGTGACATCGTGGAGGAACACGCCTCGAAACACTTCAACCCCTACATCAGCTACTGCTCCAATGAGGTCTATCAGCAGAGGACACTGGAAAAGCTGCTGTGAGTACAGGGCTTGGGCTGGCCAGAGAGCTGCCTCTGAGGAGCTCTGGGCTCCAGGGATTGCAGAGGTCCATAACACACAGACACACAAGGGCCTTGTTCACCTCCAGGCCAGCTCTAACTCTGTTGTTGGTACATCTGTGGCTTTGCCCATTTTTGGTGGGCTCACCATCTCCCTCTGGGTGTTTTTCCACCACCTGCTGTGGGCTCAGTCCCATTTCTGCCCAGCTGGGCACTCTGAACCTGTCAGTGACAATGAGCACCCCAGGCAGTGCCATCACTGCTCTGCCTTTCCCACACATGAAGAGCTGCAGGAAAATCCTGACAACTGAAGAACAGAGTTAATGGAGCTTTCTTATCCTGTTCCAGAACCACAAACCCCTTATTTAAAGAGACTCTGAAACAAATTGAAAGGAAACCAGAGTGTGGAGGCCTGCCAATGATCTCATTTCTCATTCTGCCCATGCAGAGGGTAACACGGCTTCCTCTGCTCTTAGATGTAAGTAGTGACACGGTGGCATTGCTTGGCACCTCTTAAGAGGTGACTCTGCTATTCCCTCTGTTTGCTGAGCCCAGTACAGCCTCTGCTTGGACTTCCAGCCCTCTGGAGCTGGGCCCTGGATGCTGAGCCTGGATGCTCCTATATTCAGGAGAAGCATTTGCATAACTCTCAGGCACATGGTGGGAGTTACTGGGGTGTCCTGTGCAGGGCCAGGAGTTGATCCTAATGGGTTCCTTCCAGTTCAGCATATTCTGTGATTCTGTGATTTACATCCAGGGCAATCTGCTTCTCTGGGGGTTGTCTAAAGCTCTGTGAATAACACTTCATGTCTTGGTGCCCCGCATCTGAGCAACCTGAGCTTCTTCTGTGCCATGTCTGGGTTCCAGGGTGGGGTGGCACAAGTGTCCTGATTGATGGGTGGTCAGGCAGCCCAGGAATAGAAAGCATGTCTGGCATTCTTCATGGAAATCTGCTCTAAATGGCCAAGCTGCTGGATGTGGGATTTGCAGTAACTGCTCCCAGTCTGTGGTGGGCTGCAGGGATGAGGGCCGGGGGGTGGCCAGGCACAAACCCCCCAGATTCCCAGCTCCCAGCACTGTTAAACCTTCCCTTGACCACTGGGAACAGCTCAATCAACGTGTGGCATCCTGAAATCCTGGGAAAGCAGCTGCTGCTCCCTCTTCTCTGGTGCAATGTCACTAAAGCCTCTTCTCCTGGAATTCCAGACCGTCCAGCAAAAAACAAACGCTCGCACTGCAGCGTACGGAGCTGCCACCCGAGCTGTGAAGGCCATCAGCAAGGTGAGCCCAGCTGCCAGCCCTGCAGCTCTGCCTGCCAGCTCAGCCCTCTGGAGCTCTGATCCAACACTGCCATTCCTCTCATTTCCCTCCCAGTTCACTTGAGGCTCTTCTGCTCCAAACAGCTGGTGGATGAACACTTCTTTTCTCTTCTCACCTTTGTCATCTGATCTTGGTTTGTTCCTTTTTCTTGTCCTCTTTTCTTCTTTCCTCTTTGCCCCACTTTTGTCCTTCCTGGGACAACTCTCACCGTGGTTTTTGGGGATTTGGGCAAAGGGCAGTGAATGAAGCAGAGAGGGAGGTGTGGAGTGCAGGAGTCACGAGCTGTGCACTGTCTGTGCTCCTGGATCTCATCTCCTGTGTTTTCCCATCCACTGGTCAGTCACACAGGCCAAAGGGCCACAGAGACTGCAGCCACCACCCTGTCAGTGGTGACTTTTCCTTTCATCTCCCTGAAGAGCATCTCTTGGCAGCACATTCCTGCAGCTTCCAGTCTGTCCTGCTCTCACACCCAAGCACACCTTCAGTGTGATTCTCCGTCCTCCTGCCTTGAGCTCTTCTCAGATTAATTCTTCCTCTTCCTGTTGCTCCTCAGTTCTGGTGCAGGTTCATTGAGTCCTTCTCCAGGCACAGCCCACATGCCATCTCTCTCCAGGAGAACATCCCACTGCCTTTTCCCAAACCTGGCATGAAGCCTGTGCCAGGATTTGCCTGTCTCTCCTGCTCAGGGCAGCAGGACAGTCCCTAATGCTGGGGGTGGTGTGGGAGATGGATGGGCTCAGTGTCTGACCTTTCTCTGCTTCCCTTGGGATGTTTTTCTCTTCCCAGCTGGTCAAGAGCTGCAATGAGGGAGCTCGGGCTATGGAGAGGACAGAGCAGATGTACACCTTGCAGAAACAGCTGGAATTTGGGAAGAAGAAGGTGAGGCCTTGTGGAAGCGGTGGTGGGAATTCTTCTGGGGCCTGTTTAGGCATGTCAGACCTGTGCTGGGAATCCTTCTGGAAAGCCTGGGCTGGGCTGTTGGATGCAGGCAGTTTCTGAAGGGTGTAAAGCCCTGACAGTGGCTATTGGGGTCCAGGGGCTGCATCTCTGGCTGTGCTGGAGTGGTCTGCACGGCTGCTCCTCCTTCCACTCACCCCCTGGAAAATCCCATTTCAAACACACGCGGTGTGTCCACCCCAGCCGACCCCAGGGCCGCTGCAGGTTCACTTCTAGCCTTGAACTTGCCCTCTGCTGGCGAGGAGGGCAGTGCCTGAGCCCTTTCCTGGCGCTGTCCCAGCCTTTCCCGCTGATCTCCGTGTCCCGGTGGCTGCTGAAGCGGGGGGAGCTGCACCTGCTGCTCTCGGAAGAGGCCGGGATTTTCCGCCGCGGCGCCGGCCGCCTCTGCCACCTCTTCCTCTTCAACGACGTCCTCATCATCACCAAGAAGAAGAGGTGAGGCTGCAGGGAGGGCCCTGCCTTTCCTTGGAGAGCAGCTAGGGGATTAAACCCCGATTTCCTGAGCAGCACGAGGCAGAGAAATCCGTGAGATTTCCCCATTCTCACCTTTTTGAGGTGTCCCTTGTCAGGCAGAGGAGAAGTGCTCACTCCCCACTGGTGGCTTTGCCTCGGTGGGTGGGTGGCCAGCAGATCTCCAGAGCTGTGTCCCACCCTGAGCATCAGCTCCAGGCTGCTTTGGCAATGCCTGCTGAGCCTCCTGTGCTGGGATGGGAGCCAGGGAGTGGCCTGGAGCCCGCAGCTGAGGCGCTGATCCCGTCTGTGCTGCAGCGAGGAGAGTTACACGGTCATGAACTACGCCACGCTGGACCAGGTCACCGTGGAGAAGGTGGAGAGCTCAGATCCACCCTCCCCTCCTCCTGCCAAGGCTGGTGGGCACCTGCTCCGAGTGGTGCTGGAGAAGGACAGCGAGGGCCGGCGGGAGGAGGTGCTGCTGTCGGCAGAGACGCTGTGAGTGCCATGCTGGGATTTTGTTCCGGCTCAAGGGATGAACTCCTGCCCTGGGAATCCTCTGAGGCTTCTTCAAATCTCTCTTTACCCCCATGCTCCTCCTCTCAGAAATGGGAACGTGCACAGGCTTCTCCCAGGCTCTGTTCCTTCCTCTCTCTTACATTTCCCATATAATTCCCATATCAGCTTCCCCTGTCCAAGTGAAGCAAGGCAGCTGTGCCACTTGGGAGTGTCCTTACATTGAACAGTCTGACCAAATGCTCGTCCAGTCTGACTCCCCTGGAAAGCATTCATCCTGCTGGGGATGTCCCAGCTGCAGGGATGCTGTCCTAAAGCTTTCCTTGTGTTTCCCTCTGGCAGGAGTGACCGTGCCCGATGGATGGCAGCGCTGATGCACAGGGAGAAGGAAAAGCCTGACACCACTCCCAAAGGAGGTACCCTGTACCAGAGGGCAGCCTGGCTCTGCTGGGATTCCCTGGTACACTGGAGGCCCAGGTTTTTGCCTGGTTTTCCTGCCAATGGAGAGGAAAACCCCACGCCTTGCCCCTTAGGAGTTGCCTCCCATGAAATTACCAGTCACAATTAACCTTAAATACATTTCCTGGGAGGCACGGTGGAATTCCAGGAATGCCTTCAGCTGTTGTTAGAGGAGGTTGTTGACAAGCTTGGTGGGATAAGAGGCAGGGACAGGAGGGAATGGAGCACTGGGTGGGCAGTTGTGGGGTCACAGCTGAGCAGGGGGCTGTGCCTGCTCAGTGTCCCTGTGTCCCCTGTCCTGCAGACCTGAGCCAGGTGGAGATCACCCGTGCCTACCTGGCCAAGGAGGCGGATGAGCTGTCCCTGCAGCAGGCAGACGTTGTCCTGGTGCTGGGAGGAGAGGATGGTGAGTGCCAGCAAGCGTGGGGCTGGGGCTGGGGCAGGCTCTGCCCTCAGCAGAGCCATGGCAGGGGGAACCTTCAGTGATTCCTGGGATTTTAGCAATTGCTGAAGCTTCCAGGAAGCCCTGGCTGCTGGTGAGACCTGTGGCACTGGCTGGAGCTGTGTCCCAGCAGGTGACAGTGGGTCCTGGGGGGCTGAGGGAGGTGGCACTGCCATGGGTAGCTGTTGTATTCCTTTGGGGTGACTCCTGTGTGCAGGCTGGCACCAGCAATAGAGCCATCAGAAGTGAGAGAAAACACCCCCCAGAACAGGCAGTAAATCAGAAACCTCCTCCCCTGCCATCCCTGGATGCCTCTAGCCAGCACCTCCAAGGGAGGGGAGTGGTGCATCCCCAGGATCCATGGCCCTTCCCAGCCCTGACTCTGGCTCTGTTCTCCCCCAGGATGGTGCTGGGGGGAGCAAGGCTGGTTCCCAAAGGATCCTTGGCCCTTCCTAACCCTGACTCTCTCCCAGGATGGTGCTGGGGGGAGCGGGGCTGGTTCCCAAAGGATCCATGGCCCTTCCTAGCCCTGACTCTGCCTTTCCTAACCCTGTCTCCCTCTCTGGTCTCCCCCAGGGTGGTGCTGGGGGGAGCAAGGCTGGTTCCCTCAGGATCCATGGCCCTTCCCAGCCCTGACTCTGGCTCTGTTCTCCCCCAGGGTGGTGCTGGGGGGAGTGGCTGCGGGACAGGGAGCAGGGCTGGTTCCCCCAGGATCCATGGCCCTTCCCAGCCCTGACTCTTGCTCTGTTCTCTCCCAGGGTGGTGCTGGGGGGAGCAAGGCTGGTTCCCTCAGGATCCATGGCCCTTCCTAACCCTGTCTCCCTCTCTGTTCTCCCCCAGGGTGGTGCTGGGGTGAGCAGGGCTCATTCCCCCAGGATCCATGGCCCTTCCCAGCCCTGACTCTGGCTCTGTTCTCCCCCAGGATGGTGCTGGGGGGAGCAAGGCTGGTTCCCAAAGGATCCTTGGCCCTTCCTAACCCTGACTCTCTCCCAGGATGGTGCTGGGGGGAGCGGGGCTGGTTCCCAAAGGATCCATGGCCCTTCCTAGCCCTGACTCTGCCTTTCCTAACCCTGTCTCCCTCTCTGTTCTCCCCAGGATGGCTCTGGGGGAGTGGCTGTGGGATGGGGAGCGGGGCTGGTTCCCAGAGGATCCATGGCCCTTCCTAACCCTGTCTCCCTCTCTGTTCTCCCCCAGGGTGGTGCTGGGGGGAGTGGCTGCGGGACAGGGAGCAGGGCTGGTTCCCCCAGGATCCATGGCCCTTCCCAGCCCTGACTCTTGCTCTGTTCTCTCCCAGGGTGGTGCTGGGGGGAGCAAGGCTGGTTCCCTCAGGATCCATGGCCCTTCCTAACCCTGTCACCCTCTCTGTTCTCCCCCAGGGTGGTGCTGGGGTGAGCAGGGCTCATTCCCCCAGGATCCATGGCCCTTCCCAGCCCTGACTCTGGCTCTGTTCTCTCCCAGGGTGGTGCTGGGGGGAGCAAGGCTGGTTCCCAAAGGATCCATGGCCCTTCCTAACCCTGACTCTGCCCTTCCTAACCCTGTCTCCCTCTCTGTTCTCCCCAGGATGGCTCTGGGGGGAGCGGCTGAGGGATGGGGAGCAGGGCTGGTTCCCAAAGGATCCATGGCCCTTCCTAACCCTGTCTCCCTCTCTGTTCTCCCCAGGATGGCTCTGGGGGGAGCGGCTGAGGGATGGGGAGCGGGGCTGGTTCCCCCAGGCCTGTGCCCGGCCCATCACCAGCCGCGTGGCCGCCGAGGGGAACGTGCGGCGCATGGAGCGGCTGCGCCTGGAGACCGACGTGTAGGGGGGACAGCCCCGAGGGACCCCCCTGCCTCAGGAACCCCCACACCTCTGCAGACTGAGCCCACGGAGAGCAGGCAGCAGCAGAGCCTTTCTTCTTGAACTGTGATTGTCCTGAGGGGCAAATTTCATCGGCCAGGACGGGTCTGAATGGAAGCTGTGACACAGCAGCTCCCTCTGGGAGAGCTGGCACTCCTGGCAGGGCTGGCACTCCTGGCAGGGCTGGCACTGCTGACCTGGAACAGGCTCCAGGAGCAGCCAAGGGCTTGGCTCAGGTTGGAAAGGCTGGAGCTGTTCTGTGCTCTGAGGTGCCTGTGCCACTGTCTCCGTCCCTGCTGGCAGCTGCTGCACACCTGGTGTGGGGAGAGCACACCCCAGTCAGGGATTGTTAGGAGTTTAAATCCATGTGCTTCACTTATTCTTCAAGTCAGTTTGTGCTCCTGTGTCTCCTTTTTGTCCCTCCCCCCCACAATAACCCTTGGTGCCTTTGGGCAGAGCTGTGCCCTGCACAGGGAGGTGATGCCAGACACTCTCCTGTCACTTGATGAAATACTTGATGCCAGAGTTGTTCCCATGGAGTCAGCTCTGGGGCCAGGAGTGGGATCTGCTCCAGGCAGAGGGGGAAGCAGGGGCAGGATGAGGAGCAGTGCTGCAGCTCCACCTGCCTTCCCCTCCTCCTAGCTGGGGAGAGGGCTCAGCCCCTCACACCCCCACAGGGGACATGGCAGCTACAATTTTGGGATGAGCCAGCCCCATACACTGCCAACTTCACACACTCAGGGGCAGCGTTGATGGAAGTTTGTGATTGATGTCTGTTCATTGCTGTCTGTTCTGATCAAACTGTTAAACTGTAAATTAACAATAAATTCTTGGATACCAATGAGCCATGTGTTCTCTGTGTCCTAGGTTACAATGTAAGATGTGCCCAAAGAATGTATCCTATCAGCACCCTCTGGAGCTGTGGGAACCAGGTGGGGCAGTGTTTTCCCTTGCCCCCTCCCTCTGGGCTATCTCCTGTTCATGGGCCATCAAGGCCTTGCCCATGGCTCACAGGTGACTCCCTCTGGGTGTTATCTCTGTTTAATGAGCATTCAAGGACCCATTGTATGACTCATAGAATGAGATCAGCCCATTGTGAGATGCTCCACTCAGGGGGAGGAGCCAAGCATTCCCACCTGGATATAATCTGGGACACCAAAGGGGGCTCCTACCTGCTGGACTCCTGGAGGATCAGAGCTACCAGACCTTTCTGTGGGATCACTGCTTCAACAAGAGCACTTCACCACCCTAACTTACAGGGTGTCACGTTGTATCATTTGCATTTATTTTATTTCACTTTTATTCCTCCTATTAAATTGTACTTTCTGACTTGGAGTCTCTCACTGGTTTTCCTTTCAAACCAGCACACTCTGTTAGTGGTGGGTGTCCCTGAGCACGACAGCTCTAAGGAGCCAGGTTGTCCCAACTGTGAGCCCTAAAAAGAAGCTTCATTCTCCTGCTGGCATTGCTGTGGCCTCTGCATGTTCTGCATTGTGTGCATCTCATGGAATAACCCTCCAGAGCCCCTGCCAGCCTGCTGTCACCTGGAGCAGCTGGCAGGTGAATTTGACTGAGACAGACAAGATAAGTAGAAACTCAGCCAGGCTTTCTGTTTATTTCTCTTAACTGTGGAGAAAGTAATATTTTTCATCAGTGCTAAATTAAAGAAGATCCAAAAAAGGGAGGCAGTACAAGGAAAGAGGAAGCAAACAAACTGGATTAAGAAATATGAACAGGAAAAGACCATAATATAAAAATACAGATACAGGGCTGCTGCAGTCCCATGCTCAGACATGTGGTCTGCTCCCAGCAGCTCCAGGAGTCAGGGAGCTGCAGCTGGAATGGGACAGGATGGATCTATCCCTGTGTTTAAGGCCATTCCCATGTTCTCCTGGAGCAGGGCTATGTAGGCAGAGCATCTCCTCCTGTGCTGCTCCCCATCCCTGGAACCTTGGAGCCCCAGGAGCTTCAAGGCCAAGGGGAGCTGAGGGATGATTGTCTGGAGAATGGGCAGCACCACTGGCAGCACTGGCTGGGGTCATTTGGCACATGGACAAAACCTTCCTGCTCCCTGCTTATCCAACCTCCAACCTCAGCAACACCATTTTGGTCCTTCACTATGCACTTATATTAACATGATTTCTTCACAAGAATGATATCTAATGCAAAAAAAAAAAAAAAATACTGTTAAGGAAGAAATAAAATAAGAAAGGAATTAGGCCAAAATTACAAGTTCTATACAAATTAAAATAAATTCCATCAGGAAAAGAAACAATTCTTTTATTATTTTCAGCTGGCCCCTTTGGGAATAATTTAAAGGCCAAGTTCCTGGGCAGGGCTGTGCTGCAGCCTCTGGAGTGGGGATGGGATGGGACAGGGCTGTCCCTCTCCTCTGCAGAGCTGGGATTCCTCTGGCAGTGGCTTCACCTGCCCAGGAGCTTTGTGCAAACAGACAAAGGGGGCTCTGGGCTCTGGGCAGGGTGGTGACAGTGGAGTGGGGACATTCCCCAGTGCTGCAGGTGGCCAGCTCCTGGCTACAACTGGAATAGCAAAATCATTCAAAAGATCACAAAAAAAAAATCCACAAAAGGATTCAGGGCTGGGCAAGGCCATTCCAACTGGGATTTCCATTGACCAGATGTGTGTGCACTTTGTCTCCATCCACGCAGGATCTCTGATTGCCACACTTGATTGAGGCTCCCTTCTTCTTGGAGTAAGTGACACAGGCAGAGCCATGGACTGACAAACTCCTGCTCCCTGGGCTGACAAACTCCTGGCTCCAGCTCCTGCCAAGCTTGTCCAGCACAGCCTGTTCTGTCAGCAAGGATGCACCAGCTCTGCAGGTGAGTGCTGGAGCCCTGCCTGTTTCCCCCTGGCAAATGGTCATTTACAGTAAAACACCATGGAAAATTCAAATTAAAACAAAATAATTCAAGTGAGGTGGTGCATCCACAGGAGGCCCAGTCTCAGGAGGGCTGGGCACTGTCAGCCATCAGTCCTGACAACACTGTGGTGCAGCTTCCCATAAATATTGATGCATAAATACCTGATTTGGACCACGATTTCAGCCCCCTCCCCAAGCCCAGCACCCAAAAGTTGAAGGCCAGCAATGTTGTTCCACAAAGATGTTCCACAGTCCCTTGACCAGACCTGATCCCTTCTGAACTGGTCAGCTGGCCCCTGGCCAAAGGCATGCACTGGTGTGGGCACACGTGTCCTCACGGCCAGCCCGCGCTGGCACAGTGAACTGGTTATACTGGGAGCTTCAGCCTCACTCAGACCACCCCAAAAGCAGCAGCTGGGGGGTGTCAGGAGACGAGAGCTGCTCATGTGGCTCATAAATGAGTTCATTTCAGGTCATTTGGCTTCTTCAGGTGGCTGCTTGGTTAAACCAAGGGAGTGCTGCTACTTCTCTGCTGGCCGGAGCCCCTGCGGGGGTGGTGGTGGCCTGGTGGGTGGCAGGGACTGCGTGGCTGGAAGGGAGGACAGCACAGGTCAGACCCTGCTGTGGGCAGCCCTGACCCTCCACACTGCTGCCCTGCCTTGGGGAACAGCCTCCTCCTCATTCCCCTCCTCCCTGGGAGCTGGGAGCAGCACTGGTCCCAGTCTGTGGGTTTGGGTCAGACCCTCCTGCCCCCACCCAGCACCCACGGGGGTCACTCTGAGCCAACAGGTTTGGGCAGAAATGAGGAGTGTGGGGGTTTCCACTGTGGTTGGTGCATGGGATCATTGTTCCAGGATGCCCATTAGAAAGTGGGATGTGTGCCCTCACTTTTTTGGGACACATTTGTGGTCAGGCTGCTGAGCAGCTTTGTTTCTGAGACCTCACAAACCTGCAGTGACAGCAGGCAGGTCAGACCGACCAAGGGGGCTTGGGAAGAGGCAGATCCTACCCTAAATGCCAGAACTGAGTCGATTTACTATTCCCAAACCCACCCATCGGCACAGCACCCACAGCCTGAGCACAGGCACAGCCTCCCCTCGGCTCCTGCCCCCGGGATACCCCACTCACCCCCTCCCTGGCCTCACCTTCCCGGCAGGTGTGTCCCGTGTGGCCGTTCAGGCAGAGGCACTGCCCGTTCCGGGCGTTGCAGTAGGAGCTGCTGGGGTCACACTGGCACGGCAGGCGGCACTCGGGGCCGAACTGGGAGGGCCGGCAGTCTGCGGAGGGCACAGAGATGCTCAGGGTGTTTGTTGCCCTTGGCAGCAGCCGAGCAGGAACGCTCAGAGCTTTCCCGGGATGTTGCCCCTGGCAGCAGCCGAGCAGGAACGCTCAGAGCTTTCCCGGGATGTTGCCCCTGGCAGCAGCCGAGCAGGAACGCTCAGAGCTTTCCCGGGATGCTGCAGGCGGCGCCTGCTTGTGCTGGGTGCAGCATAGGGCAGAGAGTTTTTGCTGTGGTGACACAGGGCGTCAGAGCATCCCCAGGCCACCAGGGTGTCCCTTCAGCCTTTTGACCGTGTCAATCTGAACACACGGGCTCTGGAGGCTGGGGGAGAAATTCCATTCAGATCTGACTACAAACAGGGACCAGAGAGAGGTGCTGGGAGCACTGGTCCCAGTCTGTGGCTTTGGGAAAAAAGCCAGTCTGTGGGTTTTCCAGAAAAAAAGCCCCTTTCCAGCTTCCTGGGAGCAAAACCCCCATCCCAGAGCCCCCTTCCTGCCCTTCCCTGCCCAGCTGGGGCACAGCTCACCTGCAGCACACCTGGGGCCGGTTTTTCCCGGCGGGCACAGGCAGCGCCCCGTGGCCGGCTCGCAGGGGACATCGCTGGGGCAGTCACAGAGATGCTGGCACCCCTCGCCGTACGTGCCTTCCTCGCAGCCTGTGTGAGACACGGAATACAGCCCCTGGCCTGCGTGCCCACCCCTGGGGACCCCCCGGGTGACGCTGTACCTGTGTCACAGCGCTGGCCCCGCAGCCCCGGGGGACACCGGCAGCGCCCGGTGGCGGGGTCACAGCCAGCCCCGTGCTGGCAGTCACAGCGCTCCCGGCAGCCCTCTCCGTGGAAACCCTGGGGACAACCTGGGATGGGAAAAGCTCATTTAGAGCCCGGCTGAGTGGAACTGTGCAGCAGAGCTCGGCCAGCCCAGCAGGGAGAAGCAGAGAGCCTTTCTGCCCGACGTGTGCCCAGGCGCTCCGCGTTCAGCTCCACGGCATCTATCTGCTCGGTACCTCCGGGCACTGGGGACGTGTCGCCTTGTTCTTTTGCTGTTCTTTCAGCTTTCTGACAGTTTACATATTTGGGAGTCAGTTTCTCACGCATTTTCTATAAACAATATTATTGTTGACATTCCAGGTAAGAGGGGTAATTGATGGACACTTTCTAAGACCAGTGGAATCGAAGAGGTTGAACCTCTCTATCTTCCAATGTGGTCCCTTTCTCTGAAATGTATATAAGGTGAAGTGAAAAAAGTGAAGTTCTCGTCTTCTTCTATCACTCCGGGTTTGTCGTCTCTGCTGCATCGCTCTGTGAGGGTAGGGCATGTGTGTGAATTTCCATTCAGATCTGACTACAAACAGGGGCCAGAGAGGTGTGTGTGCCTTGGGAGGGCACCGCTGTGACCCCGGGCTCACGCCGAGATCAGAAATCACCTCTCCGTGGTGCTGCTGCCTGGGAAGGGCTCGCTGCGAACCCTTGGAATAAAGGGGACAGCCCCGCCGAGTGTGACCCTGATGTCACACCCTCATCCCACGGTTCTGCTCTCAGGACGAGCTTTAGAAACCATGCCCCAAGGCGAGGTGTCCCCGCCGCCAGCACTCACCGTGTTCGCACAGGGGCCCGTAGTGGCCCGGGGGACAGCGGCAGGTGCCCGTGGCCGGGTGGCAGGTGGCATTGTGCAGGCAGGAGCAGCGCAGCTGGCAGGAGGCACCGAACCTTCCCGGAGGGCATTCTGCGGGACAGAGGGAGCGGCAGAGCTGCTCAGCATCCCCACAGCTGCCCCTTCAGAGGGGACAACAGCGACTGCAGCCGGTATGCGAGCATCACAACCACCGGCTCGGTGCGGGACAATCCACCACAATGCACCCGGGCCGGGGTTACCTGATTCGCAGGATTTGCCCGTCCATCCCGGTGCACACGAGCAGGAGCCATCGGCGGGGTCACAGAGCCCCCCGTTGCGGCAGGAGCAGCGCTGCTGGCAGCCCGGCCCGTACCGCTGCTCCTCGCAACCTGCGGAGCCACGAGCAGAGATCTCAGGGCAAGGAGATCAGTCCCTGCCCAGGACTTTTCCCAACAGCCTGACATCCCTGATTCCCCAGCCTGCACTTGCCTTGCTCGCAGGTGGGGCCAGCTCTGCCTGGAGGGCACACACATTCTCCGGTGACAGGGTGACAGGGGACACCGGCCCCACAGCGGCACAGCCCCGCACAGTCCTGCCCGTAGCGCCCAGCGGGGCATCCTGGAGGGAGGAAAACCTCGGTCAGGACAAAGCAGGGCTGGGGAGGTGGGAGGTGGGAGAGGGAAAGTTTTGCACGGGACTGGAGCTGAGCGGTGGGAAGAAGAAGGAGCCTCCAGCCCTGCCCTGCTGTGTCAGAGAATTATGGAATGGTTTGGGTTGGAAGAAACCTTAAGGATCATCTGTTTCCAGCAGGGACACATCCCACTAAGCCAGGTTGCTCCAAGCCTTGCCCAGCCGTGGCTGTACAGCAATACAGCAAAGGCACGGTGTGTCAGGAGAAATCACTTTATCATAAAATAAACCGAGCAGGAAAACGTTTCCATGGCTAAGGCACAGAGCAAACACGGGCACCTGCAGGCTCCTTCCCTGGGACACAGCAGGAGGGCACTGCTGCCAGGACAGGAGGACAAAGGACACAAGGAGCTTTCCTCAGGAGTCAATCCCTGCCCTGCTGCTCATTCCCCACAGTGTCAGCAGCATTTCTGTGTGCAGGATCTGCACCTCCCAGCCCTGACATCCCCCTGAGGAGGCTCCCCCGCTTCCCCAGCCCCTCTGGCTGCAGCAGTGCTCACCGATGCCGCAGTCGGCGCCGATGAAGCCCGGCGGGCAGTGGCACATCCCGGTGCCAGGGTCACACCCGGCCCCGTGCTTGCACCGGCACGGCCGCTCGCAGTCCCGGCCGTACCAGCCCGGGGAGCACCCTGAGGGGACAACAAACAGAGCCTCGGCGTCTAAAAATACAGAACAAGGTCCAGGCATCCTGGGAAAACCCAGCGGGTGTGTTTGCACGGGTGTTTCAGCCGGGAGGAGGCAGAGAGCTCTGCTGGGAGCAGTGTGTGCCAGGCTGGCACCGTCGCTGGGGTTCTGATCCCTCTGTGGCACAGAGCAGCCCCAAAGCACCCAGAACTCAACACACACACATCCCACGTGGATTCAGGATGGGACAGCCTGCAAAGAGGGGACCAGGCAGGACTCACCCAGCTGGCAGGCAGGACCGTGGAAGCCGGGGGGGCAGACACAAGCCCCGGTGACAGGGTGACATTCCTGGGTGGCTCCGGCACACTGGCAGATCTGAGCACAGCCCTCTCCGAAGGTCCCTGGCAGGCAGGCTGTGAGGAGACAGGGCACCAAGGTGGCTCAGGAGCCATCCCTCTCTGCAAGGCTTTTTTTGGAAACATTTTGTTTTAAGCTGGAATTTAGAGAGCCTTTTATGGCAGTAAAATTCCCCGCCACCCAAAAAGCAAAGGGACTCCCGTGCAAAAGGTTCATTCACTCCAGGAAATAGTTGGATTGAAAGGAAAAGCAAGTACTTAAAGGTATTAGATGCCTTTTGCTGTGCCAGCCCTACCTGCCCTCACATTTCTGCAAGCTCCACACACAGAGATGGCAAAACCCAGCACTGTCCTCTGCGTAAGGAATGTGCTCACACACCACTCTCTCTTCCAGACTTGCTCGTACCCACAGGAGCTCATTTTAATAGTGATTTATTGCTAATCCTCTGGATAAATCCCCAGCTCTGATTTCCCACTTGGCTCCCTCTGCCCCGCTAACATTCCTCAGGCATGCACCCAGCTGCCAGACTGGGAGTTGCTCCTTGGCACTGCTCTGCTCTCGGGCTGTTTTTCCTTGTTTATATATATTTTTTTTTCCTTCCCCCTTCTATTTTCTGCTTGAGCCATCACGTTCCCAGAGCCTGGCAGCAGAGCTGTTAGAGGATCGTTCCCATCTCCGTACGTTTTTCACATCCAGAGCCGCTCAGTCCTGGCGGGCAGCCGCACTGCCCGGTGACATGGTGACAGGGCACTCCCAGGGGACAGGCACAGCGACTGGCACAGCCCTTCCCAAAGAAACCTGGCAGGCAGGCTGTGGGAAAACAAACAGCGGGACGTGAGTCTCCTGCCTGGATTTTAAGTTCCTGGAAGGCATCAGAGTCCGAGGGGCTCCTGCCCGGCAGCATCTTGTGTCACAGCCTCAAAATATTTTGCCACAATTTGTAATTGTCATTAAAAATTAAGTTTGCCCTCTTCCCAGGCTCTGGAGCAGCCGATGTTTCCCTGGGTTTTCCTTATCCAGGGGTGTTCCTCACCTTTCTCACAGCGCCGGCCCCTCCAGCCCCGGGGGCAGTCGCAAGCTCCGGTGATGTGGTGGCAGGAGACGTTGTCCCCACAGTCACAGAGCTCCTCACAGCGGGCCCCAAACAGCCCCTCCGGACAAGCTGCAGGGATGAAAACACAGCACAGAGGACAAGTGGCACCAAAAAGTGACTTTTTGAGGCTTTTTCCCAGTAGCTCCACAGCTCCCTGTGTCTGTCTCTTATGCACACACAGGCAGTTTGAAATACAGCCATGGGGAGCTGACAGGACCCTAGCTTGGTTCTTTTCAAAAAAACCCCATAACATAATGTCTAACTTTTGGGTGGATTTCTTCATTAATTTATATTGAAAGAAAATATAGAAGTGCTTGACACTGTCTGGTGCTGCTGAGGCTGTGTGGGGCTCTGGGAGCATGTGACAATGCTGGGAGGGGACACTGTCCCTCAGGATGTGGCAGGATTTGTGTGGCCAAGCCTCAGCTGCCAGCAGAGCTGTTTACAGCCTCCTGAAGGGAAAAGCATTCCCAGCAGGAAACCTGAGAGTGGCTGGTGGCAGCTGAGGCTCTGGTGGCAGCTCCCTTGTGCCACGTGCCAGCTGGCAAGTGCTGCCACTGGACTTTACACCCTGATTTGAGGACGTGCCAAGCTGAGGTGTCGTGGCCCCAGAAGGGAAGAAGCTTGGTGTGCTGAGAGGTGATGAGGTCCCTGTCACTGCTCTGAAGGCCAAGAGCCTTTTCAAACCCTTCCTCATGGGGAGCAGATCGCCAGGGTGTGTGTCACACCTAAGGAGCCACCAAGGGACAGATGCCATGGCACCAAAGCTGGCCCTGAGGGTCAGTGTGATACAAGGACACACAGAAGGAAGAATGGACAGGGAATGATCCATTGGTACCCTTAAAATAATCGTGGCAGAGGAAAGTCCTCCCTTGGCATTTTGGTTTTGCCACACAGGGTTGCTGCCCTGCCTTCATCCCTGCTTGGAGCCTGTGGTTTTGCACTGATGCCTGGGGGTCTGTGCCTTTGGGAATCCCACCCCCCTCCCACCACAGGCTGCTCTGGGTGTGCACCAGCACTTTCAGGACAGCCCTCAGACAACAGGAACCAGGTGGGGTTGGAACTGGATGATCTTTAAGGTCCCTTCCCACCCAAACCCCTCCGTGAATTCAATGGAATGAGAAAACACAGCAGTGGGCAAAACCAAGGCACACACAGCCAACACTATGGCACTGCCAGCTCCCTGCTTGCTGAAATCTGAACTTTTCATCTTTGCTGAAGCCCCCAGACCCTCCCTGTGCAGCAGGAGGTGCTGACAGAGCCACGGATGATGCCCCACTTACGTCTCTCGCACTTGTGGCCGGTCCAGCCGGGCTGGCAGAGGCAGTGCCCTGTCTGGTGGTCACAGAGCCCCCCGTGCTGGCACTCACAGCGCTGCTGGCAGTCCAGGCCATGCTGCCCCTGGGCACAGGCTGGCAGGGGCACAGGGTGAGGCACTGTCCTGGCCCCCACCCTCCCAGCTCCCACCCTCCCAGCTCCCAGGAAGGACCACGCACCCCAACCCTTCCCACGTCACCTCCAACTTCCCCAGGAAAACCATCCCAAAGCAGGACCCGTTTGCCCCAGAGCCATTTCCCAGGCTGTTTCCTCACCCAGCTCGCAGGCCAGCCCCACCCAGCCCGCAGGGCAAGCACAGGCCCCCGTGGCTGGGTCACAGGTGCCGCCGTTCTGGCAGAGGCAGCGCTGCTGGCAGTTCTTCCCATAAAAACCCACTGGGCAGGCTGAGGGAGAGACAGGACAAACATCCCGGTCAGGACACAGCTCTGGAGGCTTGTGCCACGCTGCCAGAGCTGTGAGTGGATGGTCTGATACAGAGGAACACTGATTTTGATGCAAGAGGAGTCAGTGACACCCCCAAAGCTGTTCAGCTGCCCACAAAACAACTTTTGGTATTTCACCTGCTCAGGTAAGAGCAGCAGCATCCTGCCCACCCCTTCCCTGCTGGCAGGGGAAGCAGACTGGGCTGGGAAGGGTTACCTTGCTGGCACGAGGGTCCTGTCCATCCCTCTGAGCAGAGGCAGTGGCCACTGACGTGGCTGCAGGTGGCATTGTTGAAGCAGTGGCAGGTCTGGCTGCAGTTCTGGCCATATCTGTTCTCCTGGCATGCTGCAGGGGAGCAGAGCAGGCAGGAATAGTGGGAATTACAGCAGCCAGGCTCCTACCAACCCTCCCAAGGGTTGGGAGAGGATCTGTCAGTGGTGGCTGGCTGCTGTGTGAGGGGGTTTTGTGGTGCTACAGGGAAATAATGTGTCCTACAGGCCTGACATCCAAACACAGACACTGCTACCATCAGTGCTACATCCTTCACCTATTTGGAAGCAGCTTTGCTGGATGTCCTAGTCTGAACCCAAATTAAATTCCACACAGAGAAAATCACATATGGGTAATGGACAACCTAGACCTCCAGTTCTTATGACCTGGCAGCAGAGATAGCCCTGGCTCCTGAGTGCCCATGGAGGGCAGGGTGGGCACCTCCCACAGGCACCTGCCTGGGCACAGACACCCACCCTGGGCACACCCATCCTGGGCACAGACACCCACCCTGGGCACAGACACCCACCCTGGGCACAGACACCTACCTGGGCACAGACACCCACCCTGGGCACAGACACCCCCCCTGGGCACAGACACCCACCCTGGGCACAGCGGGGGCCAGTCCAGCCCGGGGGACACTGGCACTGTCCTGTCACAGGGTCACAGTGGGCACCATTCAGGCAGTCACAGGCTTGTCGACACTCCAGTCCATAAAATCCATCAGGGCAGGCTGTAGAAAACAAAGGAGAAATGCACACAAAATGCAGAGCTGGAGCCCTCCCTTGGTAGCCTTTGTGGGCAATGTGAGGCTGCACCAGTGTGACAGCCAGTGCTAAGGGCAGCAGATATTGCATTTCCAATGACTGGAGTCCAGTGTGGACATTCCAGGTACAGGAGAGGGCAGTGGTGGATCAGGAGAGTGGCAGCTCGATGTTCCTGACCATGGAGAGGCTGCTGGGGGAGCTGGATCCCTACATCCAGGGCGCCCTCCAAGATGCTGCCTGTCATGGGTTAAAGGTGTAATATGACCTTGCAAGGACCTTGGAGCCTTTTTAGGGGGGCCGGCCTTCGGCGATTGGCATTTGGTTTCAGCCATTGAGTGGACAGGAAAAACGACTCATTGGAGAAACTGTATAAGCTGTGAATCAGGAGGCCTTTCTAGCTTTCTGCCGTGGGATTTCAGGAGGTAACACCGTGCCGCGGTTGCTGCGTGCCCCGGCCGGGTCTGGTCCCCGCTGTCCCCGGCCGGGCTCCGGGAGCCGCGCTCCCCACGGGGTACTCACCGTGCTCCCCACCAGGGTAGGTACTCACCGTGCTCCCCACGGGGGTACTCTCCCCACGGGGTACTCACCGTGCTCCCCACCAGGGTAGGTACTCACCGTGCTCCCCACGGGGGTACTCTCCCCACGGGGTACTCACCGTGCTCCCCACCAGGGTAGGTACTCACCGTGCTCCCCACGGGGGTACTCTCCCCACGGGGTACTCACCGTGCTCCCCACCAGGGTAGGTACTCACCGTGCTCCCCACGGGGGTACTCTCCCCACGGGGTACTCACCGTGCTCCCCACCAGGGTAGGTACTCACCGTGCTCCCCACGGGGGTACTCTCCCCACGGGGTACTCACCGTGCTCCCCACCAGGGTAGGTACTCACCGTGCTCCCCACGGGGGTACTCTCCCCACGGGGTACTCACCGTGCTCCCCACCAGGGTAGGTACTCACCGTGCTCCCCACGGGGGTACTCTCCCCACGGGGTACTCACCGTGCTCCCCACCAGGGTAGGTACTCACCGTGCTCCCCACGGGGGTACTCTCNTCCTCGCCAGCCCGGGCTGCAGGTGCACGCCCCACTGACGTGGTCACAGCTGGCTCCGTTGTCACACTGACACTGGTGCCCACAGCCCGGACCAAACCACCCTTCTGGGCACTCTGGAAGAAAGGAGATTGAGGACTCTGCCCTTTCCTGGCTCTCAGAGGAGCTATCTGAAGGCAAGGGCTTGGATTCTGAACTGAATAAAAATGTGTGGGAGCTGCTTTTTTTTATAACAACCATTGGGTTCTAACCTGGCCCTTAGATGTGTACCCACATCACCCACACCCCTGGGGACAGGATCAGCCTCAGAGCCAGGGATGGGGACAGGGAAGGGACAGGGAAGGGAAGGGAA
>WEIU01013753.1:617804-644980 GCA_013389925.1 Aegithalos caudatus
AGGGAAGGGAAGGGAAGGGAAGGGAAGGGAAGGGAAGGGCAGCACTCACTCTGCTGGCAGTGGGTGCCCGTGTACCCGGCCTCACACAGGCACTGCCCGCTCTGGGCGCTGCAGCTGCCGTCGCTGTTGCTGCAGTTGCAGGTGTGGGCACAGTCGGGGCCCCAGCGCCCCAGGTCACAGGCTGGAAAACACAGCAGTGCATGCATGGCATGGGCACAGTGCTGCCAGCAGGCACAGTGTCCCTTGGGCACAGGGACAAACACCCAGTGGCACTGCCAGCCCCAGACAGACAGAGAAGAAACCACAAGGATTTCAGAGAGGTTTCCCTGGCACGAAGACAAGAATGAAGCGATGGTTGGCACAGGTGAGAGTGGCCCAGGCGTGAGGGTGACAGACACAGGTGCTGTACCTCGCTGGCAGTGGTGCCCTGTCCAGCCAGGTGGGCAGCTGCACGTCCCTGTCACCGGGTGGCAATGTCCCTCGTTCCCACAGCTGCAGCTCAGCTGGCACTCGGGGCCGAACCAGCCGGGTGGACACACTGCCAAGGGAAACAGGGAAGGTGGCTCTTGGAACCTTGGCCCTCAGCAGAGCTGCTGAGCACTGACACAGCTCTCACACCCTGAGTGCAGGCACTGAACAGCACGAGGGGCTCAGCATTTTGCCTCCCTTTCTCCTGCTGCAGAAGTTACCACAGTGGAGATGGGGCTAGAGGGACTTTGAAGTCCCCAGCCTGCACCCCAGAGAAAACAAGAGATGTGCACAGTGCTCAGCCTGCCCTGCTGAGCCTGCTCGGTCACTGGATGCTCTATTTGCTGGAGCAGATGCTACAACTCAGCTGAAATAGCCCCATTCCAGCTGGAGATGGGCATTCCAGCTGAGGGAGCCCCCCCAGCCTGCACTCACCATCCTGGCAGCGCTGGCCAGTGTAGCCAGGCGGGCACAGACAGGCTCCAGTGGCAGGGTCACAGCTGGCATTGTTGGCACAGTCAGGGCAGATCTCCTGGCAGCCGGGCCCCCAGAGACCCTCAGGGCAAGCTGGAGAGTGAGCAGACAGAGAACACACAGCACCAGGATCAGAGCTGAGGTGGCAGAGGGGAATGTGTGACATTTTGGGCTCCCTCTCGCTGTCACTGCTGTGTTCATGCAGGACCTGGACTTTTGTTCTCTGCACGTGGCTACCAGCGAGCACAGCATGGCTATGAGCCCTCTGTAAGTGCTATGCTGAGCTCACTCCAGGGTTTTCATGCCAATTTTGGATTTGCATCCACTTATGGGGAGCTCCAAGGGCTCCTCAGTGGGGGAATGGTGCTGCTGGCACAGGGACCCTGCAGCTGCCATCACACCATGGACAGCACATCAGTCACTGCTCCAGGACCCGCTGGGAGTTGCAAAGAAGGAGCAAAAGGCTAAACTGCTAAAACCAGGGCAAGAATTCTCCTCCAACTGGTCCTAAGCTGCTCCAGGGCATGGAAAAAAGGCAGCTTGAAATGTATGGTAAGCACTGTGCACACGTAGTTTCATTGCTCAGCCAAACTCTTAGGAGCAGGACATCTCTATGTGACTAATACCTTCCAGCTGCTGCAATACTGCAGAATCATGCAAAAGCTTTCAGTTTCAGACTCTCTAGTTTTCCAGCAGTTAAAGAGTGATCTGGTGAAAGCAACTAAAAACATGCATCAATAAAGAAAGGTTCCTCTCCTACACTGAGGACTCTGACAACCAAAAACGTCTTCATCTTTTTCACTGTGTTGTTTAAGACTCACCACTGAAAGCTGCAATTTTTTTCTAATTTTTTTTCTAATTTTTTTCTATTTTTTTTCTATTTTTTTCTGTACTTTTTCCACAAAGATGACTCTAACTGCACTGGGTGTTTTTAAAATGAATTTTAGTAAAAGAAAAGCAATAGATCTACACCTAAACCCCTCCCTCTACACCGAAATCCCTGCCTGTGCTCACCTTGGGCACAGTCGTGTCCTGTCCAGCCAGGTGGGCAGTGGCACTGCCCCGTGCTCCTGTCACAGGATGCTTCTCCACAGGCACAGGGATGCTGACAGCCTGGCCCAAATGTCCCCTCAGGGCACTCTGTGGGAGAACAACAAGGTCAGAACTTCCCCACCAAAGTGAAGTAAAAGAGCATTTTTCCAACCTGGCCCTGCAGGCTGAAGGAGCCTCTGGCTCTGTGGGAATATCCCAGCTGGGAGAGGTTCCCACCTGTGCTCCTGCTTTAGTGGGCATGGTGGTGTTTGCTCAAAGCTTGGACTTGGTGATCTTGGAGGTCTTTTCCAAATTAATGATTCTGTGAGCCTGGGTCTGGGTAGCCACACTGGTCACCTCCAGCATTGCCACCACTGTCCTGGTCTGCCTGTCACTTCTCTCTGGTTGTGTGTCCTTGAAGCAAGTATTTCTTTGTGCAACAGTGACCACTCACATCCCCAAAAGCTGAGGCCAAACTGGTCCCCAGTCTCTGGACAAAGCTCTGCCCAAGCCACCCTGCTGTCTCTGAGCTGAGGTGCAGAACATTGGGGTCACAGCCCCACACCAAACCACCCCTTGGCCTCTCCAAGGTGCTGTGAGGGTTTTACCTCCCTGAATGCCTCCAGGATCTGAGCACCAGGATTTTAAGAAGCAGCCAGGTTTGCAGCAGGACACAGATGAAAAGCAGGAAAGAAGGAGCATCCTCATCCAGAGCAGGAATAAGTGCTTTTCCTTCCCTCTGCTCTGGATGCCAGCGTGGTTCTGCTGGCCCCAGCTCAGTTCCACCTTTGTACCCCGTGCCACAATTTAGCAACCAGCAGGTGACATGCAAACCGTGGGCCCCAGACCTGAGATCCTTAAATCCTCTCTGAGCCCCCCACAAGAGCTCCAGGCTCACCAGAGCCAATATTCTGCAAAGCTTCAGCAGAGGGGAACACACCAGCACTGACAAACCACAGAGGAAACGCAGCGCCTCCATTTCCAGTGACACAGTGGAGTTTTTGTTATTCCTCCTCTTTGCTAATTGATGGCAGATGTTTGTCTTCACCCTTTAATAATTTCCAGATCCCAACAACAGCCAAGAGCCTACTATTTCTATACAAATATTTATGTTATTTCCTGTGACTCCCCCCCTCCACTAAAGCCTTCAGCTCCTTTCTTACCCATTTTTAAAAATATCCCGAGCGGGAGCACCCAGCCTGACAAGGCTCCAGGGGCTCCAGGGGCCACAGCATCCCAGCACAGGGAGCTCAGGGCTGTCAGACCCTGCCAGGGAGCACAGCCCTGCAGGAGCTGCTCCCATCTCTCCTGCCAGCATTATGGTAGCACTTGCACTGGGATTTTTGCTGCTTTCTGCAGCTCTTGTTCTGACCAGGTCCTGTCAGAGATGGGCCTCTGCACCACGAGCCTGTGCTGGAAGATCACTGAGGTTGATGGTTGTAATTTCTGGGCTGGGGTGAAGCAGTGCTTGGCTAAACATCAGTTAGTGCAGAAACTCCTGGGATGCTCCAATCCAAATCCAGATGCTGGCCACTTCCAACCTCTCCATGCAGTGTCTTTTGCTACTGCAGTCTGTGTTCAAGTGATCACCTTTGTGCATTTTCTGCAGGACCCAACCAGCTGAAGTGGGTTCAGGAGGCCCCAGCCTCACAAGAGCAGGAGTGGGTTGATTTTTCAGTCACCACTCAGCTCTGTGGTTGGCAGAACTTATTCTTTTCCAAGCACTGCGTTCATATTTTGTAATCATCACCTCGTGCCAATGACTCACTGCCTTTAGGTTCTCTCAAAGCACCTTTGTCTGCCCAAAGTGAAGCTCCCTGGCACAAAAACCACCCCCTGGATCCTGAAATCTGCACCCTCAGAGCCTGAGTGTTGGACACAGTTAGACATACACAGAGCTGGGCAGTTCAGTCACCATCCCATTAACTGGCCCTTCATGGGAAGAGCACAAAACTGCCCCAGGAGGCTCACCAAGAGGCAGAAGTTTGAATCCTAATGTAAATTAAAAGTAAAATACTCATTTGCACTTGCAGATGAAGCAGAGTTTCAATAAGGAATAGAGAACAGAGCAGAAAATGTGATACTGTTGTGCTGGGCAGGGATTGCCTGGAAGGGAAAAGACATCAAGGCCAGGGAAAGATAATTAGATCCCAATCACCTCCATCTACCAACACAGAGAGATCCAGTGGCAGGGGGAAGTGAGACCTTGTTCTCCTTTCCTGAATCAGGCTCATTTTATGCAAGGAATTCACTCTCCCACTTTAAAGAGGCAGAAGCATCTCACAGAGAGCTGTGGATGGCAGCTCCTGTGTCCCCTGAAGTCTTTACTGGCCACCCATCAGATCATCTGCAGTGGGCTGGGGCTCTCAGGGGATTCTGGAAGTGCTTTTGTGTCGTTTTGTGAGGCAAAATTGTGAGGAGTGGTGAGTTTCCAGCACACACAGAGCTGCCCTGCATGGTCCTGCCTTACCTTCGTCACAGTGCTCGCCGTGGTAGCCTGGGGGACACTCCTTGTGACACTTCCCAGTGACAGGGTCACAGGGCACTCCTGGAGAGCAGCTACACTTCTTCTTGCAGCCATCCCCATAATACCCAGGGTCACAGCCTGTGAACAACCATCATTAGAGAGACAGAAGCTCTGAAATAACTCCTGGCCCCTGGCAGAGCCCAGCCCTGGGTGCTGAGCACCCTTCCAAGCTCCACCACCCATTGTCACAGCTGTCCCCACCACCCATTGTCACAGCTCCTGCTGACCACTGAACCTGGCTCAGGTGTGCTCTGAGTAAGAGGTGAGACAGCCTGGGAGGGTGGAAAGCAAGCAGAGCTTTCCCCTGGAAAAAAAAATGGGGAAAAAAGGCCATGGGAGGAGAAAGGGTGATGCTCTGGGGCTGCTTTGTGGGACCAGAATGACACCAGGTGACAAAAAGCTGGGTGTGAAGTGTGGATCTGCTGAAGGGTGGGAGGGCTCTGCAGAGGGACCTGGACAAGCTGGACAGATGGGACAAATCCAGGGATATGAGGTTTAACAAGACCAGGGGCTGGGTGCTGCACCTTGGCCACAACAACCCCTGCAGTGCTGCAGGCTGGGGACAGAGTGGCTGGACAGCAGCCAGGCAGAAAGGGACCTGTAGGGACAGATGGACAACAGCTGGACATGAGCCAGCAGCGTGCCCAGGTGGCCAAAAAGGCCAGTGGCTCCTGGCCTAGATCAGGAATGGTGTGGCCAGCAGGAGCAGGGCAGGGATTCTGCCCCTGTGCTCAGCACTGGCTGGGCAGCACCTCGAGTGCTGTGTCCAGTTCTGAGCCTCTAATTTAGGATGGACATGGAGGGGCTGGAGCGTGTCCAGAGAAGGGCAACCAGGCTGGTGAAGGGTCTGGGACACAAATCCTGTGAGCAGCAGCTGAGGGAGCTGGGGGTGTTCATCCTGGAGAGGAGGAGGCTCAGGGGACACCTCAGCATCTCCACAGCTCCTGACAGAAGGGTTCAGCCAGGGGGAACAGCAGCAGAAGGAGAGGACACAGCCTCCAGCCGTGCCAGGGGAGGGTTAGGCTGGACTTTAGGAAGAAATTCTTCCCGAAGGGTGCTCAGGTGTGGGAATGAGTGCCCAGGGAGGTGATGGAGTCACCGTCCCTGGAGGTGTTTGAGGAGAGACTGGACTCAGCGCCATGATCTGGGTGACAAGGCGGAGTTGGGTGACAGAAAACACCCCCGAGGTGTTTCCCAGCCCAGCTGGAGGTGCGGGTGTGTGCCTCACTCACTGTCCTGGCAGCGCTGGCCGTGGTAGCCGGGCTTGCAGCGGCAGGAGCCGTCCCGGGGGTCGCAGTCCCGCGAGTTGCGCTGCAGGCACTGACACTCCAGAGAGCATCCCGGCCCAAAAGCCCACCTGGGGCAGGCTGCAGGGAAAGGGGAGAGCTGCTCAGAGACCCAGGGCGAGGGGCAGAAAGCTCCTTCCCAGAAAAGCTGGGAGAAGTAACGGTGAGGATGAGGACAGGCGCACCCAGGTGGCAGAAGCGGCCGTACAAGCCGGGATCGCACAGGCACGCTCCGTAAATCCGATGGCAGTGACCACGGTTGGCACAGTTGCACTTTTTCCTGCAGTGCTTCCCGAAAAATCCCTTGGGGCACCCTAGGAACAGAGAGAGGATTCTTGGGAAGATGAGCTAGCTTCAGCAGGTCGTTTTAATTGAGAGAAACACACCGCGGAGCCAGAGCTGTGTGAGGCCAGGGATGCAGGGAGGGAAGGGATGCAGCCAGGGGGAGAGAGATCAGATTCCCTGCACCGGCTCCAAATCAGCTGTGCAGTGTCACGGGGGATGTCACTTGCTGCCACTTGTCGTGGTGCTCCAGGGCACCCATCAGCTCTGCATCACTGTGACCAACAATTCTGCTGGTTGGGACAGAAATAACCCACCCAACAGGGCTCCCCGAGGTCAAGGCTGTCCTCCGTGAGAAAGCAACCCATGAGGCTGCTCCTGTTGAAAAGCCACAGGGATATTTGCACTTTTAAGTGAATAAAATCATTGTTTTTTCTCTGTTATGCTAAAGATCTCGATATTGGAAGCACATGGCAGACAGGCTGTGTCAGCAGAGTGCTCTGGCCAGCAGCTGCCCAGCAGCAGCACGTGCCTTGTCCCTACAAACAGAGGAGCAGAGGAAATGCCAACACGGGGACAACAGAGCGATTCTGCATTGTTTATTTGAGTTTTACCTTCCTGTTTTCTCCCTGTCCCCCTCAATCACCTCCTTCCTACAGAAAGAAGAGGTTGGGGTATCTCTTGTGTTCATTTGCATTCTGCTTCGCTCTCCTCCTTCAGTAATAGTTCCCATATGCTGCCAACATGTGACTGAAGTCCTTTTGTCTGAATCTCTGATTGTCTCCCTGTTTCTGTTTTTGTTTTTTTTTATGTCCCCAAAATTTTAACCCTTTGGGAGCGAGAAATGAGCACCACCAGCAGTGACCACCTCCTTTGGGTACTTTGGGTAACTACTGCTGTCACAGCTTCCCAATGCTTCGGGTGGAAAATACCTCCACGGTTTCCATGGAAATTAACCATGGAAATTGTGGGTTTGACATTCTTTCCTGTGTCTGCCACTGAGTGCCCCATGAAACAGAGATCTCTGCTTCCAGTCGTGGATGAGCAGTGAACAGGGACTGCAAAAGTCTTTGAGTGCAAAGACAAGACACAACACCTGGAGCACTGTTTTGTGGGGGAAGAGTGCCATTCACCACTCCCTTTTCTTTATAAAATGACATTTTTCCACACAAGACTCAGTGCCTGATGGACTCAGATGGAGCAGGAACGTGTTTGAGCCATTCTGCTCTCTTGTTTGGCCCAACAAGAGAGCAGAAAGATGCTGCTGATGAGCAGCTACAGAAGGAGCAGCGTAGGGAACCCCATAGGAAAACACTTCCAAGCTTCTAAGCAGCACACCTGGGACACCAGAGAGCAGCCAGGACAGCCATTCCCCAGCGATGGCACCACTCCTCACAACACTAAGACACTGCCAGCAGGAAGGAGGAGGACAGGGCAGGCCCCCAGCACCACAAAGAAGCTGAGGGGATGCCAGACTCACCATCCTGGCAGAGCTCTCCGGCCACTCCGGGCGGGCAGCGGCAGGCGCCGCTGGCAGGGTCACAGGTGCCACCGTTCTGGCACCGACAGCTCTGGCTGCAGTTGCTGCCAAAGGTTCCAGCTGGGCAAGCTGGGGAGGGAGAGGGAGATGAGGCTCAGCCTGGCCACAGCCTGGCAGGGGCTGAGGCAGAGCTGCCACTCACTCTGGTTGCAGAGCAGGCCGGTCCAGCCGGGCGGGCAGAGGCAGCCGCTGCCCTCGGCCGTGCAGGTGGCTCCGTTCTTGCAGTCCTCACAGCTCAGGCTGCAGTCAGGGCCAAATGTGTGCTCCAGGCAGACTGCAACGAGACACACCACGGGTGAGAGCCTACCCCAGGCTGCTGCAGCATCCTGGGGAGTTTGGGCAGAGAAACCCCCGTGGGGAGGCTGCAGCAGGGCTGAACGCGTAAAAGGCGCTCGACAAGCCTGGTGTGTTCACCAAAGAAATAAACCCAAATGTTTTGTTGTTCCTGAAGAGTTCCAAGCAAAGTATGGCACTGACCACTGCTGCAAAATGCCCACCGAATTTCTCAGACAGCGTGTGCTCCCCTCGTGCTTCCATCTCCTCCTCCTCCTCCTCCTCCTCGTAGTCGTCCTTGAGGAGCTGGGTGAATTCATCTCGCAGGATGGCCACGTGTGGAATGGGCCTGATGAGGGGGCGCCGGCCATCCAGGGCCTCCACCGTGTCCTCCAGGGCTGGGGGAGCAGGGACAGAGGGACAGCGTCACAGGGGGAAGGACACAGGGAAGCTGGGGGGTGAACAGTGGGGCAGGAGAGGAGCTCTGCAGCAGCAAAAACAAACCAGAATTCTCCATGGGCCTCAGGTTTGCAGCACTGATCTCGCCCTGTTTTGACACCCCTAAAGCTTTCCCAGGTTGTTTGTTCAGGGATTTTTTGGCTAGAGTGGGTTCAGGTCAGGTACATGGCCTCAAGATCTCTGTACTGCTATAAATAAAGAATCTATTATTTCTTATAAGGAAAAGCTGTAGAGGCTGGTGACTGTGGAAGGGGCTCTGGCTGTGTGTTTAACATGGAACCATCACTGCAGGCTGTGTAGCTGTTGGGGAGTTTTTTCCCTGGAAAAACTTTCCAGGGCTGGGTTGAGGCCCTGCCACTGCTCAGATGCTGTGAAGGAGTTGGAGGAGGTGAGGTGCAGGGTAGGGAGGTGCAGTCTGAGTGGTCCTGGCTCACACAGGAGGCAGAGGAGAGCCCCAGTGCCCAGCCTGAGGCAGCTCAGATCAGGCACTTACAGATGCAGCTCCTTCTGTCTTCATCCAGCTTGTGCCCAATGTCACAGCCACACTGGAACGACCCTGGCTGGTTCTGGCACGTGTGTTCACAGCCACCGTTGTTTGCAGAGCACTCATCCACATCTGCAAAACATGGGACACTCCAGTGGGACAGGAGCAGTGACTGGGCACCAGCCATGCCTGGCCAGGCAGCAGTAATAGGCTGGTGGCATCCTCTCTGCTCAATATGTGAAGCTATCAACTCTAAAAATTGAGTTAAATCACCTCAGGGATTAGGGATTCCTGGGTTTCAACAAAAAAAAAAAAAAGTGTTGGGGTTCAGTTCCAGTCCATTATTAATTGTGTAGGAACAGGTGGGTGTGTTTGGCTCCTTCCCCTGGGAAATGTTGTTGAGAGCTTTGGAAGTGAGAACAATTAATAGGGGGATTTTTTTCTTTTTTTTCCCCACATTCTTTCTGTTGAAAAGGTGACTCATCAGAAAGCTGGCAGGAAAACTGGTAGGAGCTGGGAGGAACTGGAAGAAATGCCTGGCTGTTCATAACCAGGTGTCTTGGTTTAGGTAAGACAATTTCTCGTTCTCCTAATTAAAAGCTTCATTAGTCACCGTCTTGTCTGTGTTTTATACAGATATTATATAGACATTGTTGTCTTTATCCCTTGGGTGAAAGTGGTGGGCAGAATTGCCCTCTGGAGTTGAAAAACAAATGTTTTTTGTGAATTAATGGGGTCAAGGCTGGGCCAGCTCACTCTGAGTTAGCCCAATGTGCCCCTGATGTGCTCAAAAATCCCATTGCCCCTCTCCAGTTGGGCTGGGCTTAGAACTGAGCTGCCCAACACTAAACTGTGACAACAGGGAAATCAGAAGCAGAGGGACCCATTCCCTGTGTGTCCCTGGCTCTGCCTGGAGCCCAGTGAGGTGCTGGCACTCACCATCACAGCCACAGCCATCCGTGCTGAGCCTGTACCCGGCACTGCAGGAGCACTCGTAGCCCCCAGGGTAATTGTAACAGTCCTGCTGACAGCAGTGGGAACCTGTGTCACACTCATTGATATCTAAACGAGACACAAAGGGTGTTAATGCACTGCAGAGTGGTGACAGGGACTCTTAAACTGCTCCCTGACTAGTTCTGGTGAGCTTGTACTGATCTGCTGCCAAACTCTGAGCCAGGATTCTCGAGTTCCTCTTGAAATCAGGGAGCTTTGTGTTAGCAGATCATCCTCCCCATGGAGGGAGGAATCCTGAGTCCTTGAGGAAAGTTCAGTGTGATTCCCAATTGGGGATTGTGGTTACAGGATTCCTGTCCTTACAAAGCAGGGAGATTCCACCTGACTGACTCCTGCTTAGGACAGTTTCATCCAGGAAAGACTGATTAGTTTGGAAGCCATAATTGCTGTCCAATTCATAAGTGCTGTCCAAGTACATTTTGAGGGAAGGTTGGGGATATCTTTGAGCAGAGCAAAATTTCATCTGCTCTCGCTTTCCATCAGGTTCTATCCTCTTTAGCCTGCTTGAAGTGCACATACACAGCAGCCAAGAGGGATCCTGACCTAAGATCCCAAGAGGGATCCTCACCATTACCTGGGATGTGCTTGGAAACCAAGGCCTGGCCTTCTCCTGTTCCTTACCAGTGCAGGACTTCTGGTCCTCCTCCAGCCGAAATCCAAAGTTACAGGTGCAGACTGGGCCCGAGCTGGTGTGGTGGCACATGTGGGAACAGCCCCCATTGTTGGCCTCACAGCTGTTCACAATCTCCATCTCTATCCCTGGAAAAGGCAGCCTGGTTAGGATCCCGTGGGACACGTCTGCACACACCGCTGGCCCCTGCCTGCCCCCACCGGCTCCTGGCACTGCATCCCTGCTGGAGAGGGGGATCTGCAGTGGGAAAGGATGGAAATAGCTCAGCACACAGGCCACTGCTGGGCTGGGAAGTGGGGTATATAAAAAGAAACCTCTGGATCTCACGCAGCCTCTTAGGGACGGGGTCGTGGAGCAGGCTCTGGACAATCTCTGGGATGAACAGGCTGCGGATGAAACTGCTCCCACTCCTGCCAAGCTGCAGCGTGTGCTGCCAACCAAAAGTTGGCTCAGCCTCAGAGCAGAGCTGTTCTGGTGCCAGGGAGAAATGGGAGCAGCAGAACACAGCTAAGTAGGGAAACATCCAGATGCCTACAGCGGGAATCGTTAGCTCCTGACATGTCAAAAGTGGTCGGCACAAACATCAATTGCAGCCATAGATCATCTGGGCTTGGCAAGGTTTCTGTAAACTTGTCTAGTTAATTAAGCTTTCTTAAACTAAAAGGAACTTGTTTCATGGAGCTTTGACTCAGTCCTGAACCTCAGGAAAACAATTTCTGCCTTCAAGGACACTGAGTTTTTCGTGCATTCAGACCCAAGGAGGATGAAAGAAAGGGAGCTTGATGCTTCCCAATAGATCTGTGCTTGTCAAAAACAAAAGCTGTGCTTCAGTGGAAGACTTTTTCCAGATTTCACAGCATGACTGTCATCCTTCATTCCCCTTTTTTTATTAAAGCAGAACAAACAGGGTTTTGCTTAAAAGAAATGTGCTAGGAAGGGCAGGGAGAATCACCTTTCATGTGGAAATGCTGCTTTGCTGACCCCAGGGCAGTCAGTGCTTATGGTGTGAGATTGCCCGGGTCCCTAAGAAGAAAGCTGTGTACATACTTAGCCTCTTAAATCTCATGTCATCATCCTGCTGCCCCACATTGCTTTGTCTGATGCCTTTCAAGACCCATTTATGGCCTGCAAAGCCTTGCCCTCAGACCCTTGCCAAGCTCCAGCAGCTGCACAAGGGCACCCTCCCAGCTCCCAGTAACACCAGCTGCCAGCACTGGGACTGCCACAGTGGTGTCATCTGTGAGGGGCTGGTGGCCCTGGCTCAGCCTGGCCCTGCTGGGGTGCACCAGCTGCACAAAGCCATGAGGACAGCCTGGCTTGCTCTTGCATCACAGCGTTGATTTCTTCCCTTGATGGGAGCAGATGTGATCCCTTCACTGGCTCAGTTCCCCCAGTGACACATCTGCAGCTGACTGAGCTTGTCCAGCAGAGTCCCCAAGAGCAGAACTCGGCTCATTTGAAGCCAAATGGCTCCAAATCAATCGTCTTAACCAGCTAAAGTGGCTTTGTGGTGATTTTAAAGATCAGACCAAGATTTTTTTTATCTTGGTGGGGGAGCAAACAGCCCCAAAACTGCTTGTGAAATCCTTCAGCAGAGATTGCCACAGCTTGGCCCTGGTGATCCCCAGAGGGCAGTGACAAACACGTGTCTGCAGCAGCCCAGGTGTGCCCTGCCCTGCTGGGNTGTGCCCAGGTGTGCCCTGCCCAGCCCAGGTGTGCCCTGCCCAGCCCAGGTGTGCCCTGCCCAGTCCAGGTGTGCCCAGGTGTGCCCTGCCCAGCCCAGGTGTGCCCTGCCCAGCCCAGGTGTGCCCTGCCCAGTCCAGGTGTGCCCAGGTGTGCCCTGCCCAGCCCAGGTGTGCCCTGCCCAGCCCAGGTGTGCCCTGCCCAGTCCAGGTGTGCCCAGGTGTGCCCTGCCCAGCCCAGGTGTGCCCTGCCCAGCCCAGGTGTGCCCTGCCCAGTCCAGGTGTGCCCAGGTGTGCCCTGCCCAGCCCAGGTGTGCCCTGCCCAGCCCAGGTGTGCCCTGCCCAGTCCAGGTGTGCCCAGGTGTGCCCTGCCCAGCCCAGGTGTGCCCTGCCCAGCCCAGGTGTGCCCTGCCCAGTCCAGGTGTGCCCAGGTGTGCCCTGCCCAGCCCAGGTGTGCCCTGCCCTGCCCAGGTGTGCCCTGCCCTGCTGGCTGAGCCCGCAGTACTCACGGTAGCAGCGTTTGCCATCTGCCCCCAGCTCGTAGCCCGGGTTACAGGTGCACTTGAAGGAGCCCCGGGTGTTGAGGCACTGGTGTGCACACATGGCCAGCCCTGTCAGGCACTCATTCACATCTGGGAGAGGGAGAAAGATAAATAGGCTGAACCTGAAAATTCCTCCAAAGGGATTGTTGTTATGATATTTGAGGTCTGCACTGGTTTCTTGCACCCTGAACTTTTCATTGAGGTCCAGACCAACAAAGACACAGAGTTAAGAGTCTGGAATTGCTGTAAAGCTTGACAGGAGATTGGATCCCATGACAGTGGGACATGCACAGAATCACTGAATCAATTATGCTGGAAAAGATCTTTGAGATCATCGAGTCCATTCTGTGACCTAAAACTACCTTGTCAGCAGATCATGGCACTCAATATCACATCTGGTTTATTCTTAGATAAAGAATATCAGATGGTGACTCCACCACCTCATTGGACATCCCATCTCAATGCCTGATCATGCCTTGAGGGAAGAATTTCTCCCCAATGCCCAGCCTAACCCCCCTGGAGCAGCAGGCACCTCAGGCAGCGCTCTTGCCCAGACACCACCTGAGCCATCCAAGGCAAAGCACCTCCCTCCCTTCTGCTCACACTGAGCACCCCCTCAGCCACGAGACACAGTGGTTTTGCTGCACAGGAGCCCTGCAGGGCACTCACCTTGGCAGGCCTTGCCATCAGGGGCCAGCTGGTAGCCGGGGTGGCACTCGCAGCGGGCGCGGCCGCGGTGGCTGTGGCAGCGGTGCATGCAGCCCCCGTTCCTGTCAGCACACGGGTTCCTCACTGCAGGCAGAGCACAGAGACAGCCTGGGTCATCCCACACAGATCCTGCCTCTTGTGGCACTCTGGGAGAGCAGAGCACACAGCAGCAGGGAAGCCTGCAGTCTGTGAAAGCCTGCTCTGCGCCAGGCAGAGAATCCCTGCTCCACCCGTTCAGGATTTACACGGTGTGAGATCCTGCAAAAGGCTGGCATGGAGCTGGGTAAAACCTTTCCAGCAGAAGTTTGGCACAGGCACATCCCTCTGCAGAGATTACAGAGCAAGTGATGGCAATTTGCTCCAAGTGCTCCTGCACAGAGGTTTGCCAGTCTCTGACCCACCCCAGGACTGGCACAGATGCTCCAAACCCCACTGACTGATGTGTTTGTAATATCCCACTTGTTACTTTTGCTGTAACAACTTCACAGCTCAGGACTTCCCTCCTTCCTGCCTTTTGAATGCCAACTGCTATGAATGAGAACAACTTTGTGTTCTGTCCCCTTCAGCTTCTCTCCCTCCTGAGCCAGGAGCAGGTCAGCCAGAAAGGGACAGGATCCCACCCTGCTGCCACACTGCGCAGTCCCTCCATTCCCACAGCAGCCTGTGCCTTCACACAACTTCATTTTTGTTGGCTACGCTCATCCAGCTCATCCCATCCCTTGGAATAAGCCACAGGACATGTCCATGACAACAAAACACACAGAGTTTTTACTGGAAATCCCCCAGTCTGATCTGTTGGACATCTGAGCATCCCCACCCCGCAGCTCCCAGCTGGAAGCCGTGGCTCCCCAGCCCCCCAGGCGTGCCCCAGGGACTCACAGACACAACGTTTGCCATCCTCGTGCAGCTGGTGGTTGTGCCAGCACTGGCAGCGGTGCTGGGCCAGGGTCACCTGCACACAGTCGTGCTCACAGCCACCGTTGTTCAGGGCACACGAGTTCAGAGCTGCCAGGAAAAGGGACACAGGGTTTGGGACAAAATGGACACAAGGTTTGGTATAAAAGGGACACAAGGTTTGGGACAAAACAGATGCAAGGTTTGGCACAAAAGGGACACAAGGTTTGGTATAAAAGGGACTCAAGGTTTGGTATAAAAAAAGGGACACAGGGTTTGGCACAAAAGGGACACAAGGTTTGGTATAAAAGGGACTCAAGCTTTGGCACAAAAGGGACACAAGGTTTGGCACCAGGGGTGGCACCTGCAGGAGTGAAGGGCTCCTCTTGCACAGCACCAGGGCAGACTGCACACGTTTAAAGCTCATGAGAATTTAAGATTGGAGCACATTCTGTATGAGTTCATGGCCAACTTGATGAGCAAGGAGGGTGTTAAGTGGGAGATGTGGCTGCAAAAGGCTGTGACAGTGCAGGAGATGCCACCCACCACTGTGACAGGTGGGCACCCTGCTCTTTCAAGGCAAGGTCAGCTCAAAAGTGTTGGGTAAGAACTTTAAATGGTTCTTCCCCACCACAGGAGGCTCCAGCACTGTCCCTGAAGGTGATTCCAGGACACAGGGAGCCGGGTCAGGTCCTGTCCAGCCCTAGGAGGGAAGCAGGTTTCCTGCCAGGCATCCACCCTCTCCTGTGTCAGCAGACAGGCTTCTGTGCTACTGCTGGAATTCCCATTTTTGTTCCAGGACTGACTGTCCCTGCAGGTGCAGTGGCACAACTGGTTCGAGCCATTGCTGCTCAGGGAGCTGTGCTCAGGCACATCCAGGTTTTCCTGTAATAAAAACTGAATTTCCAGCTCCGTGGTGTGCAGAAATCACCAATCACACCGGGTGAGGCCCAGCAGGTGCTGCCAGTTCTGGGAACACTCAGGGGAAAATGTTTTAAGATGCATCCTGTGTGTCCATACCTGGGCCAGGTGTAACAAGCCCAGCTCAGGGCCCTGACCAGGAGATTTCTGTGTGGGTCCCTGCTGCTGTGACCATCAGTGTCACCCAGACAGAGCACACAGAGACACAGCAGCAGCAGCTCTGATTTCATCCTCAGTGCAGGCAGAATTGAGCTTCCAAACCAGAGCTCCTGGCTGTGCCACAGCATTTCTGTGTGGCCTGGCACAAGGAGCCTGGTGGATTCCAAACAGGCAGGAAACAGAAGGTTCTGCCTGGGCTAAGGCACAAAACAGACCCCATGACCCAACACGTGGACTCCTCACAGGCCTGCTGTCATTAATCAGCCTGGGAACAGCCTCCTCCTCCTCCTGACATCTGGGATGTCTCTGCAGGATCAGCAGAGGAGTGGGATGTTTAACTGGGATGTGAGCACCTTGCCAGCAGCCAGGGGAAGGTGTCAGGAGCTTTGGTTTTACTGCAGCTCTCCAGGACCATCAGCCTTGGATCCAGGAGGAATTTGAGCTGGGAAACAAAACAAGGAAGGACTTTATGGAGCTGGATTCAGGGATTCTGGTAGGGAAGCCACTGTGGGATAATGAAATGCCTCCAAAGCCATCCAAGTCCCCTCTTGGAGCATTGGATGTCTCCTGAGTTAACCCACCCAACTCCTTATGCACTGAGCTTTTCAAAGAGAGGTGTATCTTATGAGAATTGGGAAATTGGGATTTAAACCCTGTTCTGTCTCTTAGGAGCCACCAAAGTGTCACAAAACCCACTGGGCTGGTGGAACGTGGCTCAGCCCAGGCCTGGCCCCCATAAGCAGAGCAGAACAAGGAGCTGTGGGCTCACACGTTTCTGACCTATTTTCCAAACTCCAGAATAAACTCATGTGCTGGCTCAGAGGAATCTTATAGGAAAGCTAAAAATACCTCTAATGAAAACCATCCCTCCCCTGGCTGATGCTTCAGGTGATCACAGTGCCCTCCACAACCTCCAGAGCTTTGGAAGCAGGAGAGCCTGGAAAGCAGCTGCCAGCAGAAGTCTCTGCTTGTAACACACCTCTGAATGCTCTTGTAGATTAGTGAAAACAAATACTTGGCTCAGGACAAAAATAAAGGCAAAAAATTATATATTTTTTTTTCTGCACACCATTCCCCTGTAAAAAAAGAAAAAAAAAATGCTTTAACTCAGAGCTGTGGATCACTCTCATTCCAAATGTTAAAAAACCTCAACTCCTCATTTTATGCCTCTAATTAGATAAACAGTGTTTTGGGGGAATAAAAGCAGTTTGACAAGGTCAAGATTTTGCCATACAAAACATAAGGCTGGAGCAAGAACTTGGGGTTTATGTTAGTTGTGCTGGCATTGTTTCCTTTAATCCATTTGGAAAGAAACAACAGAAATACTCAACGTTCCTGAAAAGCTCTGGGTCAGAGTTACACTACTTAGGCTCTAGCAGAAATGGGTGGTCATTTAAAAATATTCCAATATATTTAAATGTTTAATAACATATATTCAAAAATAGCCATAAATAATGTGCTTGTTGGAGAGCTTTTTTTTTTTTTAATAAAAAAGAAAAGAAGTCAAACAATGCTGATGCCTGCCAAAACATTCCTTCATCTGGGAAAAGAACTGGGCCAACGTGGAACAAGCCAATGCATCTTATGTCTAAAATAACCTCCCAGGATGGAGTTATTGGGATGAATTTGAAGTCTAAATAACGTCCTCCTTGCAAATCCTACAAGACAACTGAAAAAAAAAAAATCAAAATCCTGGGTGCTTCCATGCAGAATTTCAGCAGAGAGAGCCCATGTGAGGCTGGGTCTCCTTAGCTGGCTCCTCTCAGAGTCACAGCCAGCAGACCTCGCTGCTGGCCTTGTTTTAATTACTGCTCAGGGTTTTTATTCTGTTTACAGAACCACTCTAAAAATATTTCCATTCCCAGATGCTTTGCCGAGCTTAACGTTTCTGTGACGAGGCTGCCAAGCCCAGTGTCATCCTGTACATCACACAGATTTTTGTAATTACAGCTCAGACAGATTTTCCACAGCTGATATTTCAGTGTCTGTGAGAGGGAGGTTCCTTCCAACCCCGCTGTCTGAGGGGAGTGCAGTGCTGCTGGAAGATGCTGCTCCAGGATTCTGATCCTCTCAGGTCTGGGAAATGGATCAAGAGGGATGGAAAGGAGGTTGTTGCTGCTGACTTTACTCAGGATGTGGATCTGTGCAGCAGCAGCCTAACACAGGATTTGATTTAATTCCTGATCTCTGCACCCTCCAATTGGCTTTCTGACTTTTCCTGTCTCTTCTCATTTCTCTTTCCTCTCTCTCTCCCTTACTTTCAGCTCCAAGTGTTTTGCCACCAGAAGCAGCAAGTTAATACCCTAAGAGTGACTGTGAGCAGCTGTAACCAGAACTGAGCAGGATGTTCCTTCTGCAGCGTCACACAAACCCCATCAATTCTAAGAAAAGGCTGAAAAATGTGTGACTGGGCAAAGAAAAGGTCAAATTCCCTAAAATGTGTGAGTTGTGTGCAAAGTGAAAAGCCCCACCAGGCACACGTGGTCGCTGACTCCCTGCACACACAGTTCAAGCCCACACAAACCTCCTGGCATGGTCCTGCTGTTCATGACATCACCCCTATGGTTGAGATTCCCTTCATTTGAAGTCCTCCTAATATAAACAGGGATCCATCATGTAATCCCAAACTGATTTATCCTAACCTCAGACAACTTCCAGAGACATGTTGTGTGTTAATCCAGACCATCTCTCCTCTCTGCAGCCAACAAAAGCAATTGGCTCCCATTAAACCCCTCTGCCTGGCCTGCATCCCTCTGCTGAAACACTGAAGGACCTGGAGATGTCAGCTTCCTGCCTCCTGCCCATGTGGTTCTGATAAAGCAAGAGGTGATCCCAGGACACCCAAGGCCCCTCTTTGTTCTGTTCCACTCACAATGGAAGTGGCTGCTCCTTTTCTCCCTCTCTCTGCAGCAATTTGAACAAAGACACGACAAAAACGCTGCACAACTCTGCAGAGCACCAGCAGTGGCTGAGAGCTGGACACAGAAGAGGGTTTTGAGCCATTTTTGTGCTCTCCTGAGTCACAGCCCCAGGTACCAGCTAACCCTGGAAAGCTGCCTTGGCCACGCTGGAGCATTGTGGGGAATCCTGGAGCTGCCCATCCATCATCCGAGCCTCTGTGGGTTTTGTGGGGACCAGAAGGCATTCAAAGAATTAGATCTGTGATTTGACAGCCCTTAACTAGAAACTTGACTGCAAAGGCTTCTTTCTGTCTCCACAACACTCTCACTAGGGCTGTCAGGAGCTTCCTACAGCCCAAATTTGTGCTTGTCCCAGCGTGGAGCTGCAAGCTTCCCTGAGCAGAAGGACAAGGATGGATGGATGGATGGATGGATGGATGGATGAATGCTCACTGTCTCCAGCTCCCTTCATTCCTGGCCTATTCCCTAAATCCAGTAGCAATATTTTGTGTTTTAACAGCACAGAATCTCTACAGAAAATGAGAAGACATCCAAGCTTTGAAAAGAAAAACAGCTTTGAGCAGTTACCCCAAATCCCTCAGAGCAGCCCACAAGGTAACCTGGTGTCTGTGGGTACAACAGGACAGCCACAAACACCAGCAGAGAAGTCACCTCTGAGCTGTGCTCTGTTCTGAGCTTTTGTAAGGAAAAGGTGTTGCACCCCTCCTCACATCTGGAGTAATGGATTAGTGCAGAGCTCTGTGAAGGTGTGACACACACACATGGACAGGCATAAATGTGTACAGACAAAAAGCCACCAGTCCTGAAATAAGAAAGCTTCATTTTAGATCCCTCTCTGTTGATATTTTAGAAGTGTTATTAGATAATTATGCAGGAAGAGGTTTTTATTTGTCTTGCCTGGTCTGCTTTGCTTTCCTGGGTGCTCTGGATCCCAGAGGTGCCAGCACCACAAACTCACTGCAGATCCTGCAGCCTCCACTCCCCAGAGCTTCAGGAACTGCCCCACTCACTCCTATGGATCAGATTTCATGAACAGAGACCCCCCTCACTTCTGGCAGACAAATTCCAGCACTGCACATTATGGCAAATTCTTGCTCACAAGTTTAATGCAAAGCAGGTTTGCAGTGCTGGGCACAGGCAGCAGGAGTAGGGCAGCCCTGCCTGCCTGGATCCCATGGGAATGCTCAGCTACACCAGCAGGGAAGCCTGGAGAGTGAAACAAAATGATGGAAATTCCTCCTAAAATAGAGATTCCTCCCTAGAGTGATCCATTTTATGCTTTCCCTGGAAGCTGTTCCACCTTCTGGGGCTGGTGCTGCCGATGTCAGCCTGTCCCTGTTTTATCCCAGGAGGCAGGGGCAGCTGCAGGATTTGTGCACACCACAACAAAGGAAACAACATATTCCAGAGACAATTAGGAGATGACAGACCACAGCACACTCCCATGTGAGCAGCAGCACTGCTTCACCCCAACACCAGTGTAGGAGTTCAGTGCTGGAGCAGCAGCAGGCTGCCAGCCTTGGTTTCATCCCTTATTTGCCATCCTTTTCCTTGTGGATATTTCCAGAGAAATATGGGGGTGTTTAGGGATCTTAAATCTCACTTGTTTGGGTGTCATTACGTACTGGAGCCAGCTGTGGCCAGATGTGCACCAGTGCAGAGCTGGGCACGGTGGGTACAGCTCCCCTGGATGGGTTTTTCCTGCTCACATCACCATTCCCAACTGGAACACACAGGCTCTGGAGTGTGACTGTGTTCTGAGAAAACCCAGCAAATGGTCTCTGCAAACACCATCACCCGGGAATTCTTTCCACTTGCATGAAAATATCCCTCAAATAATGGAAAAATGTGTCAAAGGAAGCTGTGGGGGAGAAGTGGTTTAATTAAAACAGCCACAGATGCTGGAGGCACACTCCGAGCTCCACTCTGAGCCTCCAGTTTGGGGCATGCAGACAACATTTCAAGGAACTGGCCCCAAAATCAGCTGCAGGGCAAACCTGGTGCCTGGATGGTGATGTTTGGACAAGCACCATCCAAGAGGATGCATGACCAGCATCCCAGAGAAGAAGGTTTTGGATTCTTATGGCCACAGTTCCCCACACAGCCACGTTTATTGTCACTTGTCTGTCACATCTGCTGCCTACAGCATGGGCTGGGGAAATACTGAGGTAAAAACAAAGCCTGACTTGAAATTTCTCATAATTTTATTTATGTATCTTTTCTGAGAATGCTATATCTGATTTATCCTGAATCAAAAGCAGAAGCACCAAAGCACTTGGGAGCTACTTCTGCTGAACCAGAATAAACTCAGGGACAGCAAAGCAGCCCCAGTTGTACATGACCACATGGAAGAACACCAAATGTTTTGAACCCAGGGACAGAAGCTGTGAGGGAAGATGCAGGGACAAGAGCAAACACCAGCATCAAATCATATTCCAGGCACAGAGGATGGGCAGGAGTGAGGAAACCAAGGTTTTCTGTACACTGCCATGGATTTACTGGTAGGAAAAGGGCTGCAATGAACGAGAGAAGACATTTCCAGGGGATTTTCATGGCAGCCTTACCGAGGCAGGTCCTGCCATCCGTGTGCAGGCGGGAGCCAGGCTGGCACTCGCAGTAGTAGGAGCCCAGGGTGTTCACACATCGGTGCTGGCAGCCCCCGTTGTGCACCTGGCACTCGTCAACATCTGCAAAAAAAAAAACAAGGGAGAAGTGGACAAAAACTCAGGAAGGTGTCTGAGCTCAGGAATATTTACCTTCTGTTGCCTGGCTGTGGATCTGAGGAGTGAATGCAAAGGGAACAAGACATTTTGTTATGTTTGGTCAGCCAAGCTGTTTGTGAAATTCCAGGGATAAACCTGGCGAACAACCACCACAAAAACCTGATCTTATTTGTCAGCCAGCACAAACCATCCTCATCTGATCACCTGGCAATGGTCACACTTCCCACTGACTCCAAGGTAATGGATTAATTCATATTTTACACTTCTTTGCTTGTCAAAAGAAATTTTAAGTTCTGAGGCAGATTTCTTCCTGTGCCATAACCAGAAACATGGAAATGATGTGGACAGAGCTGCACAGCTCCTTAATTCCTGCCATTTGTGAGTGTGTACAGGTGTGCACAGGTGTGCACAGGTGTGCACAGGTGTGCACCTACACAACCTTTCAGACTGGAAAGGATCAAAGGGGGGGAACTAAATCCCACCCCCACGAACAGCAAAGCACCCAACGAGCCATTCCCACCCCCGTGGAGAGAAAAACCTTCAGCAGCTTTGGGTCTCTTTGCATTTCCCTTTGCACTTTCTGCGCCTCCAGCTCACCCATGCCCCTCCCAGCCAGGACGGCCCCGAGCCGAGTTCCCATCCCCGTCCCATCCACGACTGTTACTAAGAAGATAAAGAAACATTTCCCGAGTGAATCACGGCAGGGTGGGGACCCGGCCGTGTCCTTGCACGCCAGAGGTGCAGGAACGTGCCCAGCCCAGCTCTGCTTCACCCACAGCTCCCACCGGGCAGGCAAAGGGCACCAAAAAAAAAATAAAAATAAATAAATAAAGGGAGCAACACAGCCTTGGGTGAGCCAAATTTCACGTTCATCAGATTAATTGCCAAGGAAATCAGCCAGCAGCAAGGGAAGGTCGGGGTCAGGGATGGAGCGGGAAGCGAAGTGGGGAAGGTGGTGCCTGTGTGAGTTGGTGTTTCTGAGCCCTGCAGTGGTGATACAAAATTATCCCTTTCACAGAACACTTTTCTTAGCAAGGCTTAAAACGTTAAAAGTTAAAGCTCAGAGGTCATAAAAACTCTTCCTGTCCCAGTGATACACAGGGAACCTTGTCTTGGGGTGTCCTGCTGCACTGGCCATGCTGGGCTCCTCCTGCAGAGCTCCCACTGCAGCTGTGGTCTCCATCAACCCAGCAAAATGCTCATTTCTGTAATGCCAGCCCTTTGCTTTATTCAGTGGGCTGAGCCTTTTAGGAGGCTTTGCTATTTTCTTCCTGTTTTTTCCAAGACACTTAACACTGAAAGAAAGGAAAATGAATAGATTTTTGAGGTGAAACACAAGCTTTGAGTGATGCTCTCTGAAGACTGAGCCAAAGCCAAAGTGGCTTTTCAAGGGGAAAAATGTGATGGCATGAGTCTGAGATGCTGGTCAAAGCAACCTAATTCTGATTAAATCATTTTCCTCTGCACACACTTGGGATACTGCAGAGCCCTGGAGCCCCTGAGGCACTCCCTACTCATCTCTGTGGGCAGGATTAGCTATTAATACACAGAACTGGCTCTATTCAGCTCCAGAACAGGAAAACTGGGGTTTGGGAAGGTTTTATATAGCATAATAAAGTTTTTTGGTCTGAATTTAAATGACTATTCCACTGCTTCCCTTCAACTCTAATCTGAAATTGTAGAGAATTTACTGTCCAAGAAACTTAGTGATGTGTTGAGTAAACTTCTTGCTTTCACCCCATTACTCACACTCAGTAATTTTACATCTCCTCTCTCCGTGTCTCCTCTTCCCCCTTTGTACTTTTCACCCTCTAAATCTCCGTGATTCCAGAGGGCTGTCCCCTATCCCAGCCCCCTCCTGGCCTGGGAGAGCAGCCAGTCCTTCCTCAGGCTGTGGCTGTAGAATCCCCCATCACCTTCCCTGCCACCACCCCCACGTAACCCACCCCATCCTGGAGCCTCCCTGACCTCCTCTGCAGTACCAGGGAGATTTTTGGGACACCCTGCACCACGGTGTGACCAAAACAAAACTGTCCCCAAGGGGCAGGCAGTGAGGGGGCAGATCCACCAACCAACCCTGGCAGCAGCAGCAGCAGCATCTCCAGGCGTGCCCAAGGCTCACCAGTGAGGGAAGCAGCTGGGAATAGGGATTGGGAAGCAGCAGGAGCTGCTCCCAGGGCCAGGAGGAGCAGCTCTGTGAAGGTCACATTGCCCCTGGTGCAGGTGCTGGCAGCAGGACCCCGAGCCCTACGTGACACTGAGCGAGCTGTGGTTCGTGGCACAGCGGGGTTGTTTTCCTACTGGAGAGCTGACAAAATCTGGTTGAAATTAATAATACCAAAGGGGAGAAAATGAGAAGCATACAGGCTCCTCTTCAGCTGACTCTGAGCAAGCCAGAGCTGTGCCAGGATGGAGTTTGCCAAGCCCTGCTCTGCATGCACAGGGCAGTGGGCACCAGGCAAAGCCAACTGAGGCAGGAGCTGGGAAGTGAGGCTTGGATCACCAGCAAGGAAAATCTCCCTGCTGTGTAAAGAAACTGGAGTTCATGTCTTCTGCAAGGAAGGCTCATCCCAGCCTCTTCCCTGAGCAGAAACAACCCCTGAAACCTCAGACATGGACTAACACAGGTAATACAGAAATCAAACATAGGGAAGATGTTTGATGCCCCCCCCCCAAAAAAAGGGGGCACAGAGAGAGGAGATGGCTTTGGCTGCACTCCCTGAACACACACAGGTCCTTCCAGAGGGAATACTGATTTATCTCCAACTGGAGCTACATGTCAGGGGGAAGAAAGTGGCAACAGCAGCTCTGCAAAGTATTAAATATTTGGTACAGAGGCAGTTTATCTCCTTGCAGAGCTGAGGAGGAGGCGATGGATCCCAGCTGGAGGCACAGGCAGGAAAAATTCTTTGCTCTGTCTGGCCAAGCAGCAGTGCCAGGCTGTAATCCCTACAGCAATTAGCCTGGATTACAGAGCAGGGCTGCAGGGAAAAGGTTAATTAAAATCCATCGAGATGAGCATGTGTGGGATTTAGTGACTTTATCTTTCCAGCACCAGTTTGTTGAAGATAATTCAACAATTTCAAGAAGACTGGATGGAGAGGACCTGACAGTTCCTGCTCCTGGACAAGGGAGCACAGCCATCCCACACTATGGACACAGATTAGAATGAAAAAACCTCTGCATTACTTCACATCTTGCTTGTGTCACACAGTCCCAACGTGAATAACCTGAGGAATTTGGATGCCCTGTTATTCCACACTCCCTGTGTGCAGACAAAACAGCCATGGCAAGGTCCAACAGTGCAAGGAGGCCATGGGAGAGGACAAGGCTTCATCCCCTCTCTGCTACCCTGGAAGTTTTTTCCTCCTCTAGGTTGAGGAAGGATGTCTGGGAAGGTGAGTGACTCACTGGAGGGAAGGGAAAGGACATTTGGGGCAGTCAGAACACCCCCACACCCTCAGCTTTCAGCTCATCCTAAACCAGGCATTTAAGAAGGCCCTGAAAGCACTTAAAGAGCTGCAGGGAGTTACTGAGGCCAGTATTCCTTCCACTGCAGGTGGGAGATGCCCAGACCTTTCCCACATCACCTGAGCCATCCTCAGCAGCAGTTTCCAAAGGCACTTCAGGAATGGATGCTTCAGCTTTAGAACAACCTGATGGAGTGAAAATGCTGCTTTGCCTCAGTCCCTGGCTTTGTCCTCAGCTCACCTTTTCCTGCCCTGGAGCACCGGGGCTGGGAGAGTCTCCCAGCTCCCACTTGTGCTTCCCTGTCTGCCTCGGGATGGGGCTGTAATTAGGAATTACTCAGTGTGGAGCAGAGCTGCACGCAGCAACAAGCACCTGGACTTGCTCTGGACTTGCTGCTGCTCTCACCCTCTCCAACCTTCTTTCATCACTGTTTTAGGCCATTCCCTGTGCAGGCTGTCACTCTGAGTGAAAGACAATCCCTGTGCCATGCTGTGGAAGCCAGCAGATTCCCAGACACGGGGCTGGGAACGGAACCCCCGGGTGGGAACGCAGGTCGCTGTTGAAGCAGCTAATGGAAAACGATCAAACAACAGCTCTGCTGGTTTCTGGCTGCTTCAGAGGTTCACTGAGAGGATATCACAGCACCAGCTCCACACCACGGTGATGATGGATTGCCAGTCCCCAGCAGAGCACAAAGCTCCTCCTGTAAGGGCGGCTGTGTCAGGACACAACACCCAGAGCTGCCATCAGCCACTGCCCCCACACTGGGACCCAGCAGAGCCCTGTCTGTACACACAGAGCACATCAAGGCACCCCAGAGCTCAGAGAAAGCCACTCTGTTAGTGCTCAAAGCACCTCCTCACTCTGCTGTCACACACAAAGCCAGAGCCCTGTGCCGGGGCAGCCGCCTGCTGAGGGGACACAGCTGGGGGGACTGCATGGAAACCAGCACACAGACCCTAAAAATCACAGCAAGACAACATCTGGGACCCTGAAAGCACACCAAGAGAGCTCCTCTTACCTGTCAAAGCGAACCTCACAGGAAAAATTAACCAAATTAACCAAACCTGCAGTGATACCAGTTCAGGATGATTCATGAGATGGATGAATGTGAGAAAACCCCTCAGCTGTGCAGCCTCAGAGGCACCTCACACCAAGGACAAACCAAGCATGCACAGGGCTACCTGTGCATGGAGCAGAATCAGGCTCAGGATCTGGTGAATCCTGTGTTAGGGAAGGGAAGGTTGGATCCAGCACAAAGCTGGATCTCGGGAGCTTGCCTTGGAGAGTTGCTTTGAGCCAACACAGTTGGATGGAGACAGCAAACACAATCTGTGTTTGAGACAAACATCTGATCTATAAATAACAAAGCAGAGACTCACCCCTTTCTGAAAGTCTGGCACATCTCACAACTATTCTGATATCACTTTATAACCGACTGCTTGGGGCATTTATTTATTAGCATTATCTCAGGATGAGATAATGCATTCCTTGATGTCTACATTACGCCCAAGCATCCCAACTCTTTAATGACCTTTACATATTCTCTATTATTTCCTAAATCTCCACAAGCCTTTCCTGCCGTGGAGGCAGCCAAGGACACACAGAGAAGGAAAGGGAGGTGCAGAGGCAGAACTCACACCTGGCTCCGTGTCCCCATCTCCCACCCCACGAGAGCAAGGGGAGCACCAAGGGCTCCATCCCCTCCACCTGCTCCATGGGAAGTCTGGCCAGGCTCTTCCCACGCTGCAGCAGGCTGGGAATTGGCTTCCAAAAGACACTGAGGGTGAATGTTCCAGTGCAGTGATCCCTGACACGGCTCCTCTGCCCGCATCCCTGCCCAGCTCCCGGCTCCGGCCGCTGCTGCCAGAGGATTCCCAGGCACAAAACCCAGCCCCGAGTAACTCCGAGCCCTGTCCCGTGTGAGAACCTGCTGAGAGCACTCACACAGCCCCGACAAACCCACAGCCTCACCCAGAGGGAAAGGCACCATTTCTCCGTGTTAAAAACGTATCAAATTTCACTTTTTGCCCTGGACCGGGGCGGGATCCTTTGGAGCTGAAGGGAAAAACAATCTATGTACCCTAGGAAAATGCATGCATTTGGCTTTTTAAGGAATGTGGCACAGGAGCTATCTTTAACCCAGCTGGACAGCAACAGATGTGAAGAAAGTCCTGTTTCTCTCTCCCTCTGCCAAGAACTGATTTTTCACAGTAAGAAACGCACTTAAAATAATAATAATAATATAAAAATAAATATAATAATACAAAGCACAGGCACATATACAGTATATACAGCCAGGTCACCAGTCTGTCACTTGGGTGGCCGCCAGCCTGGGACCTCCACCCAGCCGCTGGGGGATCTGGGGACAAACCCCTCGAGGCAGAGCCCTGCAGGGAGCCCCAGCCCGGTCACAAGAGCCTGGTTCTGAAGGGACCATCCCAGGCCACCCGGTCCGGCACGTACCTGGCCGCAGGTCGGGGTACCCCGCTCGCCCCAGGTAGCAGGGGTAGCAGCTCCTCCACAGGTAGCGGTAGTGCTCGCCCGAGGAGCCGGGGATGCCGCCCAGGCAACCCAGGCACCACAGCAGCGCCCAGGGCCGGCCCATGACCGCGGCACGGAGCGGGGATGGAGCGGGGATGGAGCGGGAATGGAGCGGGCACGGAGCGGGGATGGAGCGGGGAT
>WEIU01013753.1:645506-686760 GCA_013389925.1 Aegithalos caudatus
GCTCGGACCGGGCTGCACGGCCCCGGAGCTGCCCCCGCAGCCCACGCGTGGAGCAACGCGACCCTCCCGAGGCGAGGGACCCACGGCAGGTCCGGCCCCGGGGCTCGGGCTGAGCTTCCACCCTGGAATGAACCCCCAAGCCAGGCTGAGGAGGGATGGAAGGCGGGCAGGGGGGGCAGGATCTCCCCCTGGAGCGGCAGGATGGTGTGGGGAATCCGGGGTTACACCAAACACGGAGTTTTTCACTGTGGAAGTGCCTCGTTATCATCACAGCCCTCCCCGAACAGCTGGAACAGCACCCAACACCAAATCTGGGCTGGGCTGTTCTTAAAATAACGACAAAAAAAGTAAACCTTAATCACCAAATTTAAGCTGAAATGAGGAACAGCCACAGTGACTGCTCCAAAGAAAACCATAATGCTCATTCCTGTTTCCTGCAAGACACAGGATTTTATTTTACCTTTTTCATTAAGTAAGAAGCAGGAATAACTTATTGGATTTTCCAGAGGCAAGCTCAAAAGCCTCATTTAACTTTCTGGAATGTTTTGAAACAATGTGCTCACAGGGCTGAGCTGGGGGGGAGAGCAGGCCCTGCTACTTTGAGACGTTTTCACAGTATTATTTGGCCATAGTAAAATTCCAAATTAAAACTTGTGGTTTAGGCTGCAATGAATAGCATTCCATGAAAAATTTTGAAACAAGCTGAATCCAGGAAGAAAATAGGGATTTCATGCTATTGCTGCAGCAATTTCCAAAGGAAGGTGGACTCCAGTCACGAGTCCCCTTTGCTGATTGTTCCAAGAGCAGCTTCCTAACATTTCAAGGGACCACTTCAACTCGTTTTAATGTTTACACAAGGCAACAACCCACATGCTTTTCATTAATATTTTGATTCTAACAAAAATAACAGGCAAATTTTTGAGTCAGTTGCTTTGTGGAGGGAAAAAAAAAATAAAAAGTGACCTCTCTGAAGGATGCTGTGCATGTTTGGAAATGGTCTGGAGAAGTCCAGCCTGATGTGCTGCACACACACCTTGCTCAAGCTGCCTGGTGGGTCCCCAGGGAGATGCTCAGCACTAAGGGAGCAAAGAGATGGGCAGAGGAGGGCCAGGAGAAGGGGAAATGTCAGAGGGGTCACTGAGGGGCACCAGAAATTCCAGCTGCACTCCCCATGTCCCCCAGTGAAGCCCCTGCCCTGTTGTGCTGCCCTCCAACAGCCCTCACTGTGCATAGACACGCTGCCACCCTGCCAGGAGCCACTTTAAAACTATTAAAATACTTTACCCATTCCAAAATACCCCGTGGCAAGCCATGGATTGTCCTTGGATTGTCCAGGCCAGGGAATTCTGCCTCCAACCCAAGGCACTGCCATGTGGAGCAGACACCATTCCTGTAAATGTCTCTGGAGGTGCTGACAAGCAGAAATGAATGTTGCCACAGAGCTGTGGAAAAATGGGTCAGGCTGGCTTCTTCTGTTCAGAAATGTCACCAAGATTTGTGTGTGTTGAATTATCCTTGCCTGGAATGCAGATGGGTCACAGTGAGCAGCTCTTCAAGGGACTCCTGAGGCAGCCACCAAAGGGACCTTTCCTAGGAATTCCTCCTGCAGCTCCCAACAAAGAGTGCTCACCCTCAGCTCACAAAACAAGTGTCACTTTCTGTGACAACCCTGCTCAATCCAGTCTCCTTGGGCTGAGATAAAAACCTCACCAGGGTGAGAGGCTCAGACTCCTCCAGATACTTCAGAGGGACAGCACAGGCATCAGAAGGGCTTGAACACAAACTGAGCCCTGCTTATGAAATGAGCTATGCTTGGCCAGCTCCAGCTTCCTCCTCACCTAATTTACTTGAGCTGATTAATTACCAAGAGTTGTTTGGAGTATGGCAACACATGAGGATCCACAGCAGGTCCTTACTGCTGCCTGGGGAACCAGCCAGGAGAGCACCAACATCCTTCAACAGCACAGAGATGGGCTGAACCCCTGACTCTCACAGAATTTCATTCAAATTCAGTCTTAAAATTCTTGTAAGGACCCAAAAAAGGAGCTGGTGAATGTGGTCCTTCAAAGCTCAGCAGCATCATAAGCCCCAGAGTTAATTCATCCCTGCACAGACACAGTGCTGGAATCTTCATCCTAAACCAACCCAAGCCCTGAACCATGTTTCTTCTGACATTAAAAAATAAAAGGACTCCAGATAAAAGGAAATGGCCAGGTGGAGACTGGGAAAGCAGAAACATGCAGGAGATGGAACATGGAAGAGGCAAGGAAAGGAAGAAGCTGAAGGATGAGGTCTGTGATTTGGGGCCAGCATGCTCAGATATATTCCAGACAGGTTTTTGAACTTCTCTATGTGTAATGTTAGCTGGGAACTAAACTGAGACGATCCCCCCCATGTGCTGAGTCAGGTTTATAATGCACAATCCAGCTAAAATGTGAATTTTCATTTACTTTTGGAGCTAATGCCCTCGTCCTATGAAGGCCACAAAAAGTACAAATATATTTCTCTATGTCAAGTGGTGCTTAGAGGGATAAAATAAACAAGAGCTTGTGAGAATTGTGGTTTAGGGGTTGGTTTATGATGTTTTCTCAGAGCCCTGCACTGCGCTGCTCCAACACGCCTGCTGCTGGGGCAGAGCCCAGGACACATCAACACCTGAGCTCCCCCAGAACCTGCCATGCCTCAAAAGCCACTGTAACACAGCAAACCTGGTTGTTTCCTGTAAAAAACCCAACACATGATGTCCCCAAACCACTCTGCAGACAGCTTTTTCCACTGGAGATCAGATTAGAAATGCAGGCCATGCCCATGGCTCCTCCTGGCACTGATTCCAGGAGCAATTGGGCATAAAGGATATGGGATCACATAAGGGATGCCAAGCCCCAGCCCTGCCCTGTCCTACCCCAGCTGTTTTGCTTCCCTCTGTGCTGCTCACCATGAAAACAGCAGCAGAAAAAAAGGTATTAAGTGCTTTGTTTGGGGCAGAGATCAAATATTTAAGAGTTTCTCCCAAACTTGTTGCATTTGTGATCCTTCTGAGAGTGTTCCCTTCCTCCCTGTGGAGTGAACCAGCTCCTGATCAGCTGTGTACTATTGATATTGGTCAAAGAGAATTCTTAGCACACAAAATGCATTTCTCTGCCACTCTGGATCCCTAATTCCAAGCTGGTGGATAAAGATGGGAGCTGGTGGTGCCTGGGGCCTCGGTGCCAGCACTCAGGGAGGTTCCCAGACCAAGCTCCAATGGCACAGCCCTGGCTGGTTCCTCTCCTGGTGGCTTGAACAAAGCAGCCCTGCACTGGATAAATCCCTGCTCACTGTAATCCCTCTGGCTCAGAAGGGAAAACAGACTGGAGAGGAGAGGCAAAGGCTGTTCCAGGGCAGGAATCACTCCTCAGCCCTCAGGTGAGGGATGACCAGCAGTGCACACCCACAAGGACACAGACCCCAACCCTGTGGCTCACGTGTGAACATCCCAGCACTCCTGACAACCCTGCTGAGCTCCCACAGACAAACACAGACAGAATTTTTGGCCTTTCCTTGCAGGGCTCAGATTCACTCTCCATTTGTGGTCCCAGACTTCAGCATAACCCAGCATGAAAGGAACTCCTGGCTTTGCCCTGTGATCCTGCAGTGGCTCCCCACCCACTGCCTGTGTTTCTGCTGGGAGTGAATCAACATAATTTAGGCAATTCTGGGCAGGAAAAGCAGCACACTGAGCTAAAATACCCTTCTCCTGCTGACTAGAGGTCAGGTTGGGAAGCTCTTGAGTGGCTGAGATGAAATCTTTTTCTTCAAAACCTCTCCTACCTTAGGAGCACACGCTGCTCCCTGGTATTGTCCTGCCACTGCACACAAAGCTGATGCTATTGCAGAGCAGTTTGTTTAGCAGACACTTCAGAGAGAGCTCTGAAAGTCCCAGCTTGATGTCACTCCGAGCCAGGAACCAAATCCCAAGGATGAAACCTTTTAAATGCTGACCTCTGAAGCCACAGCTCCTCTTCTTGGGCCACCCTCAGGAGAGGTGCAAGCTCCAAACCCTCCCAGCCAACACAGGGCTCCAAATATCTGACCCTGTGGTTTGGAGCTCAGGCAGCTTTATTCAGGCTCCATCAGGACTCTGACCAACACAAGCTGAATATTTTTGCAAACTGTAAACATTAATCAGTGCCTTAAACTCTCCCAGTCTGCACAAACACAGATCCAACCCTGTCCGCTCCTGGAAACATGTGAGAGCATGTGGGGAGTCTGGAAAGAGCTTCTTATCTGATGTGAAAAATAGAAATTAATGTAAAAAGTGGTGAGGACAGCAGGGTCCCCCCAGCTGACACAGTAGTGGGGTTGTTTGAGAAATGCAGCCACTGGGGAATAACTCAACACCCGCTAGCTGGGGTGAAAAGATTTACACTCCAGCAAAGCAAACTCTTCTCTCACTTAATTTGAGGCCTGATCTTCCCTAAGTGTCCTGTTTTGGCATGATGAGACCTGCAGACAGGGCAAATCCACACAGGAGGGATGAGGGGCTCCAGGAGGATGAGAGCACTCAGGGCACCCAAAATCAGAGGCAAAAAGGGAGAGACAGGGAGCAAAGAGCTACAAATAACTCCAAGGTTATGTGCAAAGGGATTCACACCCTAAAAGTATAAGAAATAAAGAAAAAAAATGGAAAAGAAAAAAAAAATTTAAAGGATTGCTTGTTTCCACCAAAATCCTGAACCTCTTAATCATCAGAGAAGCTAATCCTCATCAGGGGAATTCTGGGGAAACTGGAAATATTTTCGCTTGGCTAAGATAAGGGCAAAGCTGTTTATTTCACACATCTCTACAGTGATACAGAGCCAGGAAATACTTTTCAGTTATTTTCAACAAAACAAGACAAATGTACCAAATTGGCAAGCAAGTGACATTTTTCTGTGGAATTCTTTAATGTCCGAACCGATATCCACAGAAACAGCTCTTTCCCCGTTCGTCAGCAATCTTTGTTAATTATTTGAATACTTTTGGCCTTCTGCTAAGCAAACCAGTGCTGAAAATATGCAAGGACTCTGCCACAAAGCCATGACCATCCCAAGCAACCCTTCGTGGGTGTTTCAATGTCTCTCCAGGGAATCCAGGGGTTTGGGGCTCTGCTCTGAAGGAGCCTTTGGAAGGTGTTTCCCTGACCCATCCATGAATCCTGGAGCTGTGATACGATCCAAAAAAACTGCAATCTTGTTCTTGGCTCTGGTGAGCAAAGAGCTTTTTTGCATTTCTCTGACTCTGAGCTGAACCAGCAGCGCTGGCACAGATGGAAGCACTGGGAAGATCCCACCCAGAGCATGGCAGGGCACAGCTGCTTCCTCTCCTGGTGGCTTCAGCCTGTTGGAGGGGAGGTATGGATCCAGATGAAGCCCAGCATACCTGAAGTATTATCATTATTATTATTATTATGTTTAACTGCAGCTTTCATATAAAATTCCCTTTAATCTTTCAAACACTGTGCTCACACAACCCCACTGAGGAGCTGCATTTACAGACCAGCACTGGGGCTTCTCTTCCACTCCATTTCAGGAGCAGGTTTAAGGAAGAACAGGGAACAGGGACACAGGCTGGGAAGGAGAAATCTCATCCCTTTTGAAGCAATAAATCACAAGGCATGGCCACAATTCCCACCTTGATCACCACAGCCACTAGTCCTGCCTGTGCTTGAGATGCTGCACAAAACCAAACCCAACTGCTTTTGCTGCAGCTCTGTTTCCCATTTTGAGCTTTCAGTGCCAGTAAGAAAAAACAACATTAACAGATATTAAAAAATTCCCCCTCCTTCCTTGCCCAAACACTCCAGATGTCACCCAAAAGATTCCTGTCCTGGAGGGACTCACATGGATAAGAACACACCTGGTATCCCAACTCTTTGGCTCACTCTCTAACAACCTTCTTGTTCATGAAAATAGCTAAAACTTCCCTGCATTATAGACCTGTTGTTCTAGAAGTTTTACTTTCTTGTCTTAGAACTATTATCCCTTTCCACTAAAATTCCTTCAAATAAACACACACAAGTGCCCTGGATAGCATTAATCCACAGACATCTAAATGAAAAGGTTGAAAAATATAAAATAGATACCTTGTATGTATTTTATACTAATTTTTGTAACTCAGTCGAGAATGAGAGAACATTACCCCAGCGAAACCAGAGCTCTCCCTACCCCTGAGCAGGGTGGGCCAGACCTTGAAGGCACAGAGAGAACTTTTCTCAAATTACCTTTTATTAGAGCGAGTGACTAATCACCAGGTGAGAAGGGAGGAATCACCACCCCCCTCTTACCGGATCCCTCCCTCCCCTCCTCGGCGGCTCCCAAGGATTCCACTGGGGAGCTGAAGGAGCTAAAACCTGAGATTTTCCCCCAGAGCATCCTCCATCCTCCCCAAAATCCCCCTGGAAGCCACGAACCAGCCCTGGAGATGCTCTCCACCCCTGCATCGCTGTTAGAACCACTCCATTATATTCGGATACAGATCAAAATCACCTCAAGATAAAGAAATTCCAAGTTTCAGCTGGAAGTGTGGAATATATGGGGATGTTTCAAAAAGATTTATCAGTTGCTGGCAAATTTTTGACATTTGGCATCGAGCAAGGCACTTCAAAAATGTATCTCTGCTTAAGTAGTTGCTTTTTTTTTCTCTTTTTTTTTTTTTTTTTTTTTCTGCTCTGTAAAGCAGCATTTCCTTCTTACAAGAGAGCAGAAAAATGGAGACAAATAGGGTTTGGAGGCATTTGGGCTGGATGGAAGAAGAATGGGCTGCAGCTGTGCCAGGAACGCGCTTCAGCCACGCCGTGCTCCGGGTTTCCTTCTGCTACTGCAGATAAATCTTGGTTTTTCCCTTGCTCACCCAGAGCCAGCCCCATTCCCATCGCTCCCAGATCCCTGCTGCCTCCAGGGCCAGCTGCAGAGGGAATCCTTTGACAATCCATGGGGAAGGGAATGGTGGCAGAGACACGGATGGTGACAAGAAGACCCTTGCAGGGCCATCCTTGGAAGTGACACTTTTATTCAGCATAAACCAAGCCCCAGATCAGCCCAGAAATGAAAGGTGGTTGTGGGCACCACACAAACCTGTCAAGTCATGAAGAATTAAATGCATTTGCAGCCAAGAACAGGGCTGGAGAAGGACAGCAATCAAAACAAGGCTGATGTGATCAAAGAGCCCCAGCCTTTAATTCCCTCAGCCTCCTTTAATTCTGTCCTGTCTGGGCTCGGAGCGCCCCGGCTGCTCGGAAACACCAGAGCCTGCAAGTTCTGTTTTACTTTTCAGAAATCTTAAAACCTGCTAGAGCTTAACGAAATCCCCGAGGGTTTATATTTGCTTAATCCCCTCTCCTCAGCAACCTGCCGGCACTGGGAGACGGCGGCTCATTCCCGGCTCATTCCAAGGGCTCCGGGCAGGGCAGGGTCCAGGCAGGGAACTGCAGGAGGGCTGCTCAGAACTCTGGGCACTTTGCACTCTGCAGGCTTTAAAAGTATGCATTCAGTAAAGCCATAAATTCTGATTACATTTTCAGGCAGAGAAAGTGCCTAAATTTTTGTTTGGGGGGAGGTATGGATCCAGAGGAAGCCCAGCGTACCTGAAGTATTATTATTATTATTATTATTATTATTATTATTATTATTATTATTATTACTGTTGTTGTTGTTGTTATGTTTAGCTTCAGCTTTCCTATAAAATTCCCTTTAATCTTTCAAACAGACCCAGTCTCAGCAGGTTTTCCCCCGTAAACCCTGAGTTTCTCCAGCAGACACAGCCACAGCCAGAATGATCCTTGCCTCCACATTTTGTCAAAATAAGCTTTGTGGTCGGGCTCTGCAAACACTCCTGCAGCTCCCTAGAGCTTGTATTTATCAAAGTATTATGGAACTTCCTTCCTCCATGACCAAAATACACGTTCCATAAATAAAACAAGGAGTGTTCCTCATCCCCAGCTCACCACAGGCTCAGCATCACCCCTGGTTGAAGATGAGGATTCTCCTGTCATGATTTCAGGGCTCTTTGGCCATCCTGAGTTCTGTGAGCTTTGGACAAGGTCTGCAGTTCCAATCCAGCCTGAGGGACTGATCCTGGCTCGGGCTGGATGTGGCACAGATGACTCAGGTGCAGCTGCTGTGTCAGATCACTCCCATCCTTCACATCACCCAGAAATGTAAATTTTCAGGTGATTTTTCAAAACAAAACAAGCCAGTATTCAAGAATGCTACCGAGCCACCTCAATCCTCAGCAGTGAGGGGTTGGATTTTCTTGTGCTCACGTTTTTAGCGTGGTGAGACCCCAAAGGACTCATGAAGCAACTGGAGCAGGCACAGAGCACTGTTCACTCCTCCTGGAGATTCCCACAGACCTTTGAAACCAAGTATGGGTCGCCTCAAATCACCCCACAGGCTCCACCAACACTTGATTTCCAAGGTCACACACAGTGGATGTTGAGGAGCTCCTGGAAAGCTGCTTAGTTTTATTCAAAGTGCCATGGAAGCATAAATTCAATATGAAACTTCCTCCATGATTTCTGTCAAAACTGCTTCAAATAATCTGCTTGTGAAACACCTCAATTTGCTTATATTTTCAAGGAAGAATTAGGAAAGAGAACATTGCTTTGAACTTTTACCCATATAGCATGTTTTTTTTTTCCAGATAATCCGTGCTCATTTAAAAAAACAAAACAATTCTCCTTTGAGGGAAGAATCCCATCCTGCTCCTCCAGCCTTGCACCTGTGCAAGATTTGTTTCAGATATATTCCCAGTACAAATCCCTCCCTAGGAAGGGACTGACAGCATCATTCCCTCCCTGGGGCATGGTGCTGTCCTGTGGTCTGTGCACCCTCCTGCAGGAACACCTGCACCAATATCCTGTTCCTGTTCCTGGGGGGATTTACAGGTAAACCTGGCTTAATCTGGAAGGTTCAGTGTTGAAACCCTGGAAACTTAGATTTTAAGGCTTTAGGCTGTAGTAATATATGTAGGGCAATGTGGAGGATTTAGGGTGTTGTCTAAGTCCTTCTTCACCTTCTTCATGGTTTTGGGTGGTTTTCTCTTTTTGGGTGAAAAGGTCAGCATTGCAGGCCTTGGGTGGTCAATTATGGGGTGAAAAGTATAAATAATAAATAAATAAATAAATTATGAAGGTGTTATCTCGTTATTGGGTGATTAGTGCTTAAAAATACCTTGGAAACAGTTAGAGGCATCCAAACCATTTTCTACCCTGCTAGTTAGAGCTCACAACATGTTGACAATGTAATATAGATAAGAATCAATAAACATTGAGTCCAAACATAAAACTGTGACTCCCATGTATTAATCCCAGTTCTAACACAAAGAAAAGAAGATAAACTGATATTTCAGAGCCTCAGGATCCCAGCTGGACGTGGCACCCGACCTGGCTGCTCTGCATTCAGTGTGACTCCTGCAAGGAAAGGTTTGAAATAAACTCCTGGGAACCCTGGGTATTCCTGTTCTTTATGAGAATTCCCAGATCGTTGAAAGGAAAACAGAATCCGAGCACATCTGGTGTTTTATTTATGGAGGTTACACGCTCCCACATGAAAGCAGCCGTCCACTTTTAACCTGATAACAAAACCCCCACTTCTCCCTCTGCCTTCGGGCTAAGACCATTAATATTCATGGTTATTGTCAGGTGATTTTTACAGCTCCGGGTTTGGAAGCATCTGGCTTTTCCCCTGGAACAACTTCCCAGCTTTTCCAGCTCCAGAGCACTCCTCAGCCCAGCTCCGGGGCTTAGGGCAGGGAAATGGACAGGAAAAATGGAATGTCTGTGCATTATTCCTGGCGAGCCCAGAAGGGGAGAGCTCTCCAGAGCACACAGAGCATCTCAACCATCTCACAGTTCCCTAGGAAAGGGGATCAGGGTCCAATTCCCTGGGAATGGAGGACCAGGGGCCAAATTTTGATGCCAGTGTGCCAACCTCAGCCCCATCCCAGCAGGTTCCTCACCTTGGACAGAGCAAACAGATTGGATTAATTCCCAATATTCAGGGAAAGCCACCTTGCTGCTGGGATTCTTCCTTTAGCAATCCTATGAAGGTGAATTTATAATGAAATATTCTCTGTAAACATAAGGAATACACCCCAAGATAGTCTAGGAGCCTAAAACCAAGTGTTCAAACTCAGGATTGTTGTCCCAAAAAGGTCAGGGCTCCTGAGATCACAGCACACACCTGGAGCCAGAAAAGGCTGGAGGCTGCCCTTCCAAATTCCAGACCAATTTCTTAAAAAGGGAGGTCCTGAAGTAAATAAAACATGTGAAAATCTGTTTTTCCAACAGATCTTGCAGTTAGATCTGCACTGTTGACTACACATACATACAGGTAACTCTTATCTGCAGTGGGTTCTTTTTTTTTTCTTTTTGTTTTTTTAAATTTCAAGAATCTTTTAAAAAGCTTTTTTCCCTGGTGGTTTAGTTGGTTGGTTTTGGGGCTTTTTTGGGGGTGGGGAGTAGGGAGGTTGTTTGTTTATTTTGGTTTTTTGGGGGTTGGTTTTTTTTTTTTGTTTTTTTTTTGGTTGGTTGGTTGGTTGGTTTTTTGTTGGGTTTTTTTGGAAGGGAGGGGACCTTTCTAAAGCCAAAAAAAGAAAATTTTTTTGCATTTTGTTTGACCAAAAAAAAAAAAAAAAAAAAAAGAAAAAAAGAAAACTACTAGAGTTTATACAGACTAAAGTGGTTAAAACTGGGGTAAAACGGGTTTTCCTCTGATTCTCTGCAGCTCCTGGATGGGAGGCAGGCACTGCAAGGAGAGCAGCTCCAGGGACAGATCCCGAGCAGAGCAGAGCCCAGCAGAGATGCTCTACCCCCTCCCTCTGGCCGAGAGGACACTTCACAGATTCCAGCTGCTCAGAGAGAAGCTTTGGGTAATTATTCCCTAAAAATGAGCCTGCTGTAGAACATCTTCCCAAAACCAGCTGTACTGGGACAAAGGCTGCGACATCCTGGTGATCTGACCCCTTAAAAACCCATCAATATTCCCCCAGGAGCAAGCCCTCCTGATAGCCTAAAGGAAATCAGACAATGTGCTTTCTCCAGCATTAAATGCAAGGATTTAAACACGGGACTGGCAGGATGCTGTGGGTCCTGCAGGCACTTCCCCGTGGCTGAATTTGGGATGAAAGAGGAGCCTGTCCGTTTGTTTCTCTGAAATTGTGCCAGGGGGATGAGCTGGAGCTGGGCTGCACAATCCTCCCAGTGTTGGGGCTCTGCTGAAGTTTGCCAGCATACAGGGATTACACACAAAATCCAGGCTGGGGTTTTGTTTCTTTGTTGTTTTCCTCCTTTTCCTTTTTATGTCGTTTCCCCTCTCTCCAGCTCAGCACCCTCGGGGATTTGGCATTTCAATCCCTGTCTCCCATGGTACCTCCAGGAGATCCAGCAGGGATCCAAAGACTAGTTGCAAGATACAAAGGTGTAACCAGACTTGTGAAAAAGAGAAACCATTAGGATATATTCTAGATTTTCCCATATCTCCAGAATTCCTACCCAGATTCTCCTCCTTCTTAATCCAATACTCCATAAACCCAACGCCTTTCTATGGATTACATCAAATGCTGAGACAAGCCTGGCTCCTCCTGACCTGCAAAAACAGAGACATCATAAAACAGCTGTGACAGACAGAACCTCCAGGAAATCTCCTTTTTTTTGGGAATCACAGGAGCCTGTGCCTGCTGGGAGCAGATTATCAGCCCCAGCTTCCTGCAGTGCTCAGATAACGCTGACTCCGTGCCATGGGCACTGCTTCCCACAGGCTTTTTCCTTCACCCCTTACTCCTTCCTTAATTTCCCATCCAGACTGATGTCATCTGTCATCTTTGGGGAGTTTTTCAAACGTTGCTGATGGATCTGGTGCTTTCTAGTTTGGGTTTGTTTGTTTATCGTGGTGTTGAAGGTGACAGGAGGTGCAGCAAGGTGGGGGTCAGGGTCTGCTCCTGAGGTACCAGGGACAGGACAAGAGGAAACAGCCTCAGACTGTGCCAGGGAGGCTCAGGTTGGACACCAGGAGGAATTTCTGCATGGAAAGGATGCTCAGGCCTTGGGAGGTTTGGAGTCCCCATCCCTGGAAGTGTCCAAGGAAAGCTTGGATGTGGCACTGAGTGCTCTGGGCTGGTGCCAAGGTGGGGATTTGGCACAGGCTGGACTCGATGATCTTGAAGGTCTCTTCCAAAATTAATGATCCTGTGATCCTGTGATGTTTTCCTCATACATGACCAGGGCTGTACCTGCTGTGGCAGGAAGGGCAGCGTGAGGGATGTTGTTAAACTGTGTGGATGTAGGAAAACACACCAGCACACATGGAGAGATCCCACATGCACAAACACACCCACATACGTGCCCTGTCTGGGCTTTGGGGAGTCCCAGGAGTGATGGAGAAGGGACCACAGGCTCACTTTATCACAGTGGCATCATTCCCACACACACCAGCTGTGCATGTGCAATCTGACCCTCCCTCTTTAGTGTGAGCCAGCCTCCCCAGAGTGATTGCATTATCAGTCTTGGCTCCCTCTAAACTCCTCACAAATATAAATATGTCAGATGGCCAAATAAGGTTTAATCAATATCACAGGCAGGGCTTTCAATCCTTGTGAAGTTAGAGGTTGCATAAGCAAGCTGTCTGTAAACTTTGCAGGTCTTTTGGAACTCGACTCCTTGACACAGAGGTTAAGGTGTGAAAAGCTGTGAAGGGTTTTATCTGCTCTTTAAGGTATTTATTTTTTAAAGAAGAGGAAAACTGAGCTCAAATATTTCACTGGTTCAGTTCAGGTAAACATATTTCTGCTCATCACTTTCCCAGCTGCCTCCTCCAAGGCGAGGTAACCACACTTCCAGGGAAACTGCCACCTAAAGGAGACATCTGTGACCTCTTCATTTGCCTCCATCCCAATGGAATGTGTGTGCCAGGTGAGCACAAGGTGCTGCTTTAGGCTGTGCAGATGTTCTGGGGGAACATCCACAGGAGAGACCAGACATGGACCCAAGAGCATTCCCATACCTGTGCCAGGCATCTTCCACACAGCTTCTGTTAATGGGAAAGGCAAAGATGTCCATCAAATGTCCCCTCTCCACCTGGATCACACATTTTTTCCTATGGATGTCACATCATTTGTTGTTTCCTCAGCTCCTTGAGCAAGATGAGCCTCAGGCAGACTCACCAGAGACATCTTCCTCCTCCTCCTCCTCCTCCTGCTCACTCCTACATCCTGCCACTGCTTTCTACCTGCTGCCATGCCCAATTTGTTGAGAGCTTGGGAAAATTTCTGCTTGATCTTCCCAAGGTTCCTCAGGAGCTGGAGAGGTGGGACAGGTCATGACATCCAGGTGAACTGTTCCTTTCCCCAGGTCACCCTCAGGTTCCCAGACCTGCTCCCGTGGAGCCAGAGGCAGCAGCCTGGCTTGGCTGAGCCAGGGTAACCTGAGACACTCCACTTCTGCCATAAAACCCCATGGACTATAAATATCTCCCCATAGTGGAGAGAATTCTTTTTTGACACATTATATAATGGATGCAATAAAAAATATACTGTGCCTGGCAGCTTTTCCGAGGCTTTCCAAGACTTCCCTTCAGGAGCTCAGTGCACTGGCTGGGCTTTGATGGGTTTTTTTCCCACTGTATGGCCAAAACTGTATTTAATGGGAAAAAGGGAAGATGACTCTCTTGGGAAAGAACCTGTATTCCTCTTATAGAGAAGGTGAAGAGACTTCCTTCAAAGTTTCCAACTCTTTGAAGCAAGCTCAGCTCTCTGAGATCACAGAGACTTTGCCAAGGCTGAGCATAGGGAGGTTTGAGTGTGTCCAACAGGTTTGTCCCATTTTTAGTTGTTTTTTTGCAGTAAAATTTTGCCAGGGTGAAGCTCTGTGCTCACCAGGCAGCTGGTGACCTTCAGTGGTGTGTCCCCATGACAGGTGGCTTCTGAATGGACACCAGTGACCAGGACTTGCTGCCAGCATGGCAGTGAGAAAAGCACTGAGCATCCTTCTCACCACTTATGAAGCCAAAGAGATTCACACAAAATTAAGGGGGAAAATTTAGCAAGATCTAGTTGGAGAGTTCAGAAGAAATGCTGTAGCAGCAGGCTAAGCTGTAAAGGGTTCAGACAGGGACTGGAGGAGTGGGTTAGGGTACCACACGTGCCCCAGGCAGCAGCTCTGGGTCCACACACATCCCTGGGCTCATTCCCACAGCCAGGGCTCATAACCATGGCTCATTCCCATTTTTCCAGCTAAACATCAAAAGCCTCTCCTACCTCCTGAGTCCTTCTAGCTGTGATTCCTAACACAAGGAGCCTGTCAGTGCCCAGCTCTGCAATGGGGGGACCAGGCTTGACAGGAGCAGCAAGGACAAAGCATAAATCTCTGCTACCACAGTGAGAAATGAGAGCTACAGGCATGGCTAGAAGTCAGTGCAACATCCAGATGTTTCAACTATCAGGTTTAAACTCACTCAGAGTGAAGAAAACACACTCCTTATCCCAAAGGGAGTCCTAACCCAGGACCTTTCCAAGTGCTGCAGCATTGCTGCTGGTTCCAACCAGCTCCCAGATTTTGGCCAGAACAGAGCCAGAAGCTGAAATACCACAAAGAAAACGGTGACCTCGTGCAGAAGGGCTGTCAGGAGGGCTCAGCCCTGCCTGTGCCCAGTCTTTCGAGGCACTTGGCAGCATTTGGGGTGTCTGTGACAGCCAGGCAGTGCCCACCTCTCCCTGGAGGCCGCTGGCTCTGCTGCCAGCGCACAACAACAGCCCGCGTCTTACACGGAAAAACTGGCACATCCCTGGGAAAAAAGAGTCTCCTCCAAGTCTCTTTGTCTCCATATAATTAAGCTCAATACAACAAAGCATCCAAGTGGGGGGAGCATTTTGGAAGGTTCTCAAGAGCCGTGGTTGCGTTTATAGCACAGGAAGGTCTGTGTGAAACTATTGATCGCCGATCTCGTTTATTTGTATTTCCCCACAAATATTGCCCCTCACCTTCCCAGATGCATAATGGGTGTCAAGAGTAAGAACCTTGGAAAATAAATGGAAAAAGTTACACTAGCAAATGGCTTGTTTATGCCATAATTGGTATTAGGCAATTAATGGTGGGATGAAACATCACAGTGCTGCTGAAAACAAAAAGCAATGCTGGGTAAAGAGCATTTAATGAGCACGTTTTATGTCGTCCTCAGCAAGTTTACTGCCAAGCCACAAAAGACATTTATACACACTCCCTTTTGTCTCTAATGAAAGGGTCAGGGCTACTCGCTTCTGGGGAGATTCATGAGTTTAAAAGAAAAAAAAAACAACATAAATGTAATGTTAAATGTTTTAAACTGGAAATTCACCTCCTCCAAGGAGAGGTTTCCTGGGCAGGGCCAGTCCCAGCACAACCAGGTGCAGATCAAACACCTCCCCACAGAAAGATGGGGCTCAGTGACAGCCAGCCACAGGGACCTATTGTACAGCTCCAATAGCCAGATATGCCAAATATCTGACATTCCAAAATCTCCACTATTAATGAGGTGAGATCCTGAGCAACTGGGGAAAAAGGAGACTGAAATAATGTATTTTTTGCCAGGAGTCACTACTCTGCTGTGCAAATCCAGGGCAGGTTCCCAGCCTGTATGGAGGAGGATAACCCTAAATCATTTTAAACCAGAAAAATTACCTGGTTGGCAGCTTCCCAAAACTCATTTTCTACATCTGTTTCTCCTACGCATTTCAAGCACCCCCGCTCTCCACTGAATATTGGGAAAGGTCAAAGCCAATGCTGCATTTCCAACCATGGAACTGAATTTCCAACTAGAATAGCAGCATGGAAGGGACAGGTACCTCCAAACACATCCCTTAGAAGAGATCCAGGTCCTTTCTCCTCTCCTTTCCTGCATGTCTGCCAAAGGAGCCCATGGAATGCTCCTCACCTTCCTCCTCCTCACCCAGACACGGCCCCAGGGCAAGGTCAGCACAGAGCCAGGTGGGAACAGCCACTGGAAGTGCTCAGGAAAGGGAATTGCTGCCCTTGTTTTCCTTATAATGAACCTTTCTTTTAGGTTTGAAAAATAAAAAATAAAAAATGTAAAATAAATGCAGGCCATTTCTGGAAGGGAGCTTGCTAAAGGGTTCTGTCTGGGAGATACAGACAGGAAGGAATGAGCTTCCAAGGGCCTGGAAAATGTTGTGTCCACAGAACTCAACAAGTGCCCTACAGCGAGGTATCAAACACATGGAACCTCACAGAAACCTCAGATTCCTGATGAAGAAAAGCCTGGGTAAAGTGTGAACATTTTCCTAATGAATTTATCCCTAACCATGAGCATTCTGTACTCCTATTTTTTAACCATAGCTTCAGTTTAAAAACACACTTTTTTTTTTTTAGGAGCATATCCTGTTGCACCAGAGACCACAAAGTGAAAAGCCATGTCTTCTTCTCACATAAGTAAAAAACCATCTCCAGCATTCTTCCAGTAAAATCCTTGGAGTTTTCTGGGGATCTATTTTGCACGTTAAACGTAAAACGTAATTTTATGGGTAAGTTTATCAGGGCAAATCCTAACTGAGCTCCTGAAAAAACACAAATCAACACACAATGCCTGATTTTGCCACATGTGACTGGCTTGGGCTGCACAGTTCCACGACTTGCCAGCTGAAGAGCAGCCTGACAACATCTGAGATGGCAGGAAATAGTGGGAATTCAAGCTTCTCCCGAGGAAAACAGCAGAGGAAGCGTTGGACAGTTTGCAGCTGGTAAGGAGAGGTATCCTCTAATGACACACATCTGGCATCCAAAACCCAACACCCCTCACACAACACAATGCCAAGGAAAGGCACAACATCCCTGGGTCTTCCTTAACTGCTGGGAGCCCTCCTGCCCCTTCCTCCCTACACCAGGCTCAGTTGTTTTGGCCCTTTGATCTCTGACAGTCAGATCAGAACCATGAATCACAGAACCGACTCCCATTATCCGTGATTCGAAACAGCTCCTGGCAAGGAGAGCTGGGTTGGACCTCTGGGAATGGTCTAGCCAGTCTTTAAGCAAGCCACATAAATCTCTAAAGGAAAAGAATCCTTATTTTAACTAACACTGGTTATTCTGCTTCTTTTTGCATTAGCAGAGCCCATCTGCTGCACGGTCCCACCTTAAACCAAGGCTCTGCCACTCACAAGACCATGGACATGCCATGATTGAAGGCATTTGGGAAAGGCAGATTCCCTTAGTGAGGTGAAAACCACCAAAAAACTGCTCCCAGTACCAGCCCAGTGCCTGGTGACCACCCTGGGGCTGGACCAACAGATGGCCTCATGCAGCACAAAACCCAACAGCAATGGCAACGCCCAAAAAGCTGCATCATGCCAGGCTTTCCAGCCAACAATCCAGGATGAATGGAAAGTCAAACACAGAGGAATGACTTCAGAGAGCAGGCAGGGGCCAGCAGCCCCTGAGCCATGGGGAAGGAGCTCTCTCAGCCTCTTGGCACCCTGCACCAGGCCTGCTGCTCCAGCGTGGAGTGGAGCCTTTCCAGATCCATGGCTTTATGGGCTTGCAGAGGCAGGAAGACAGGCAGTCAATATCCCTTAATGTACTACAAACTAGAAACACCTGTTGGCCTCCAAAATTGGGTTTTGGCTGGTTTACAGAGAGAGAGGGTCGAGCAGGTGCCCCTGTGGCTGGAGGGGCTGCAGAGGCCCCACAAACATTGAATAATGAGAGGGGAAAGAGGCAGCACGTTACACACAGCACGTGTGTCACTGTCTGCAGACTGCAGCCCCATAAAATTAAGTGTGTCTGGGAGGAAACCAGCCATGCTGGGACTGGGGAATCTCAGCCCAGAATGGTGAGGGTCCCCTGGACTCTCCTTTCAGTCAAGAGATTCCTCTGCTGAGGAATGTGCAGGGAGAAAGAGTCCCAGGGTCATAACTCCAGCCCTGGAGCATTAAAGCATGGATTTAATGGTTCTTGTGGGTCCCTTCCAACCCAGGATACTCTATAATTCCAGAATTCCATGATAAAGAAGCTGCAGAGGAACAAATTCCCTGAGCTGGTGCTTTGATCCTGGTGCCACTGACGCAAGAGGAGTCCCATTTTCCAAGGTAACATTTTCCTTTTGAACTTTGTAAAACAGTAAAAAGTGACCATAAAAAAAACTCCTTCACTGGCTGGTGCCACCTGGATTTCTCTGTGGGGGTTGTTAGTAGGAGATTTTCTTCCTTCTCCACTATCAAATAACTCCATTTGGATCCAGGCTGCCCAGAATATCAAGCTCCAGCCCAAGGGAAAAACACAACAGGACCTTGCACACACTGAAACTTGGATCAAGAATGTGTGGAAAGTGTCCTCCTTTCTTCACATAACTCACATGGATTAGACCTCTGGGGAGGGAACCCTCTGAGCATTTTCCCAGAAAAAAAGAAAGTATTTGTAATGACTGGAATCTCAACACGGGTTTTTTTCTGAATTATTAAACCAACTATACTGTTGTGCTGAGCCCATGCATCATGGGAGACAAAACAGAAACACAACAAATACGGAAAAAATGAAAGGCAAACCTGTTGCTGAAGTGGGGATAAGGCATTTCAGAGGTTGCTTGAAAGATGTTATCACCTGCCAGAGAATATGGCTTTAAAATGATGCTTCAGAGAAGGCAGCACTTAATGAATTAAAAAAATGTTTTCTCCAACCTTTCCAAACCCAGAAACGGAAAGCATAACATACCAATGATTTATTGTGGAGTGGGCTGTGTGTTTAAGCATAAATTAATTCTACAAATTCCAGGCAGCTTTGCAGCAATGCTTCTCGTTCCTGCTGTGGCACTCACTCCTCATCTCACTCACCAATCCTCCTGTTTTGGTTGGAACCTGGCCCTTGTGCCCATGGCTAGTGTGGCTCCCACACCTCTTATTTTCAGCAGATCCTTTGAAAACAAGGGGAGATTTGGTGAATGATTTGGCTTGATGGTCTTAAAGGTCTTTTCCAACCTAAAGGATTCGATGATTGTGTCACAGTCAGGGAGTCAAGCTGCTCCCTGTCATTTCTCTTTTGTGAATCCACTGGAGACCTGAGGATTTTAGTCTCTCACTCACAATCACGTTCTCTCTCATTGTAAAAAAGACAGCAATTGGTGAGGAACTGTGAGCTTGGAATGGTCCTTGGCTACCTGACCAGGGGGACGGGCTCAATCCTTTCCAGAAATGATCCAAGAATTCAGCTTTAATTCAGTTTCCTTTGCATTTGTGTAACAAATCCTCCTTATTACCAATTACACGACGGGATCCCAGTGGTCCAGTTACACATTGCCTGGAAAATAATCCATTCACCTCCACAAACATCCCTTGACTCACCCCTGAGCTCACAAGCCTGGCTTTCCCCGGGTGATTTACGGGAAGAAAACACCTCAGGCAGACTTTGCCACTCTCAGAGCCATAAACCCTGCACTGTCCTCACCCAGCTCTGAGGTTTTGCAGCCACAGCCCCTGTTTAATTGGTCACAGCTGGCTGGGAAGCTCCAAGGAAATCCTTTGCAGGGAGATTAGAGCAGGGGCTGGCACTGCCGTGGCGGAGGAGGGATCACGGGAGGTGCTGGGGAGCCTCAGCCCTCACGGAAAGGGATGCAGAGCTTTGAAGATGCCATCCAGCACTTCACATGATTTGGCCCAAGGTACCCATCACTCACAACAAAGCAGGGGTTTGGTCTTCAGGTGGCTCAATGAGTCATTTCCTTCCAAGTTTTCCTACTCTTGGCAGATCTTAACACGAGGAGCAGTCAAGATCTGTGCGAACGTTTCAAATCAGTGCAGCGCCAGTGAAAAGATTCCACTCTGATTTATTTGCCAAAAGCTAAGCAGAGGGCTACAACTCATCCAGAGGACTTGAGCCGTGTATTTTCTTCCACCCAATATGATAATCTCTTTTAAATGATCATGAAATCCTTAATTCTTGAGCTCAGCCCAAGGAAAGCCTGAAAAGAACAAAGCCAGCCATATTTCAAATCCACCAAAGCCCATCAGATTTGAGCTCTGCTTCACCCACTATCGTGTTCCTTTAAACAAATGGCCAGCGATGCTTTTGCCTCTGCACGTGCTCCATCACTCACTGATGGATCTGGATAGAGCTGGACAACGTCACACATGTCCAAAAGGCTGTTTGCTGTGCTCCAGTTCACCTTTAGGAACTCAAATCATACGAACCACTCAGTTATTCACAGAGTTATTGCCCTGCAGAGGCCAGAGGTGGTGCCAGGTGTGATGGACAGCTCTGTGTTTGACCAACACACCTCAGTGAGGGACCCTGGGCCTGGGGTGAGGGACAGTGAGGGCCTGGGGTCACCCCACAGGTACAGTGAGGGACTGGGGTCACCCCACAGGTACAGTGAGGGACTGGGGTCACCCCACAGGTACAGTGAGGGACTGGGGAACCTGGGGTCACCCCACAGGTACAGTGAGGGACTGGGGTCACCCCACAGGTACAGTGAGGGACTGGGGTCACCCCACAGGTACAGTGAGGGACTGGGGAACCTGGGGTCACCCCACAGGTACAGTGAGGGACTGGGGTCACCCCACAGGTACAGTGAGGGACTGGGGTCACCCCACAGGTACAGTGAGGGACTGGGGAACCTGGGGTCACCCCACAGGTACAGTGAGGGACTGGGGTCACCCCACAGGTACAGTGAGGGACTCTGAGCCTGGGGTCACCCCAGGTACAACTCCCAGGACTCTTCTTTTGCAGGTACAACAGCAGACATTCCCCCAGCTCCAGCACATTCTCTCTTTTCTTCCAAACTCCCTTTACAAAAGATGGGGTTTTTTTAGCTGAATAAGCCCCTGCATCACCTTGGCTTGTTTCCTCTCACAGATTTCTTCAAAGAGCTCAGCCCTACCTGTTTGCCAGCTCTTAAATACCACGCTTGGCTGATGGACAAGCTGATAGCACAGGACGTGGCCAAGCTCTGCACAAGCTGCCCTTGTTCCACTGCCTTCCTGAGCCAAAATACAAGAAAATCCCAGCAGGAATCTCCTCTGGCCTCGGGCTCCTCTCCCCTCCCAGCAGAAGGCTAACCTTGTGAATCAGGAGGCTGCTTATAAATAAAAGTATTCGGACTTCTTGGCCACTGGAGGAGTGCTCTGCTTAATTTAGCCCTGGTATTATTAACCGTGGATTCTCTCCAATGAACTGACAGCCCAAGAACAATTGCAGCCATTTAATTCCACAAAACGGATTTTAAATTGGCCTCATGAACTGGAAGCATGGATCACAGCATCTTGCTACTGTCATCCTGAAGTCTGCACCGGGCTCTCCTTGGGCTGGGGAAGTCACCTGAGCCTGAACTGGCGCTGTCACACGAATCTCTCCACCTTGGAAAGAGCACCTGGCTCCTGGATCCAAGAAAATACTGCCTGTGCTTTCCCTTGCTTCCAAAGACTAAACCCTTCCCATTTTGACTTCCAACACCTCTGAGTGTTTTGCACTCCCATGTTTCTGTGGCCTCCAGCAAACCCCTCTCTCCCAGCCCTAACACATCCAAAGGCTTCCAACTGAACAGCTCGGGAGAGATTAGCAGGAGAAATCAGGTCCTCAGTCAATCAAACAACACCGAGGGCACTTCAAGGGCTGGGTAAATGAGGGCAGTGCTATAAAAGAGACAACAATGGTCTCCTGAAGCAGAGGGTGACAAAGCCACCCGAGCTGGCCTCCAGGCACAGACACTAATCACATCCCTGCTCACCACAGCTGACCTCTCCTTTGTGCCCAGCCAAAGGAGGTTTGGGCTGGCCCATGCTTCAAAACACAGCCAGGCTAATTAGGAGCTGTCCCACATCAGGGCCTGAGTGTTGCTGAAATGATCCACTCTGCTGGGAGTTCCCTGTGAGCGAAGGGTGAAGCAGAGCAGCTGATTTACAGCAGGACAGGCAAATAACACCCACCTCCCCAGCCTGGGCACAGCCACCTCCCACACACACACAGCTCCTGTCCTGCTGCACCCACTGGGGGATGAGGGGCTCACCAGCACCGGGTCCCAGAGCGCTGGGTGGTCCAAGGATTCCCAGGAAGGATGGGCAGGCTTGGAGCAGAGCCCAGGCTCTCTGACATCCCCTCTCTCCAGCCTGCACTGAAATGTCATTTATGTCCAAGCCCCCCAAAAAAGGAGCTCTAAAGGGAGCCTCAACCCAAACTTTGAATGCTCCATTTACAGCCCTTTCATCTACCAAGGATGGAAGATGCCAAAGGAGGCCAGGACAAGCCAGCTGCTTCCTCAGCCCCAAACCAGTCTGTGGTCACTGTAATATTGTCCAGATCAACCTCTGCTGCAGTTTGCTGCAAACCAAAGCTCACCTGATGGCAAGTGGACAAGCAACAGCAGGGAAAAAAAAACCCAATTTCTACACTGACAGCATCTGACAGGCTCAAAAAGCCACTAAGAGGCAACAGAAAAGGTGTTGAAACCCGGATGGGCACACACGACGCTCTGCAGAGCTTCCTGCAAGAGCTCACACAGCCCCACCGAGGGCTGTGCCTTCACCACGAGGTGATTTAAGCCAGAGAGAGTGAATGTTCTCCCTGTCAGCAGCTCAGGGGAGCAGGAAGGACAGCACCTCACCCTGGAGGGCAGGCACTGCAGAGCCACTGCCCAGCCAGGGTAAACACCCGGCTGCTGCTGCTCGGGGCTGGCCAGCAAAAATATCCCGTGCTGAAAGCTCTGATAGGAGTCTGGCCAGGACAGGGAGCGTCCTGCCTCTAAAGAAAACATGTCTGTGTTTCTTTCCAGGCAAGAAAGAATGGTTCCATTCGGGTCAGACCCACATTTCTTGAAGACGAGTGACACGTGGAATATCACAGCTTTGGTCATGGGGGTTTTATTTTCATGTCCTTTTCACCAAACTGCCTCGTCCTGCCCACATCCAGAGCCACTCCAGCCCAGTACTCCACAGCTCCATCCTTTCTCAAGGAGGAACCATCATCTCAAACACCAGGATAGCTCCTCTGACAGGTGACAGATAAGGAAAGAATGAGTCCCTCCCCAAAGCAGCCTCTCATCCTATTAGGAAAATCCAGCACAAATGTTGACTGATGAGCAAAGCCAACCACCCAGAGCACTTTTAACAGTGAAAGAGAAGATGAAAATCCAGACAATTAGGTTTCTCACCAGAGATTTGTCCAAAAAAAGTATTTACCAAAGAGAACCTCTGACAAGAGTCAGTAAGAAATGAAGATGAAGGGAAGGATGATCTTATGACTGGGATCTTCCTGTGTCCTCAATCAGCACATCTGCTGTGGCAAGGCCTGAGTTTTGAAAAATGCTACAAATAACAAAAGGCATCAAGAAACAGACAAAAAAAAAAAAATCAGCAAGCTAAAGCTAATACAGCTGTTTCACTGGTTTTTTGAAATTCTGCAGGGGCAACATCTCTTTAAAAGCAGGATGGAAATCAAAGTTAAAAAGAAACTAATGTCAGGAAACCTTTCTGATGGTGCTTGCAAAATGACCACTGTCCCCTGTGCCTGTATCTGTCCTTCACCTGCATGTAATGGAAATGCTCAGATCTTTACAAATGATGGGCCTGGGAAACATCCAAGTGTTGTCTGGCAGGAGGGAATGGCAGGGAATGGGATGGCAGGGGGTCATCTCTGCCCTGGGTGTGAAATATAAATCACCCTGGAATGGCAATAATTTGAGGTTGCAAATGCAGAGGAATGCTCCTGGTTCAGCTGAGCTTTCCTCTGCCAGGAGGCAATAGAGCAATTAATGCTTTACAAACTCAGGACAAGCAGTACAAAGAGTGATTTATCCCCTCCACTTCACATTCTTCCCTGTTCCCTGTAATTAGTTCACTCCAAAACACCAGAGTTTGGACTGGTTTCTTCCTTTAACTTCAGGTAACAGAGCCATAATTTGTGTCCTTGTGTATCCTTGGCCATCCCTTTTTCACAGCCCACTCTGCCAAAATGGTGACAGTGGGATCTGACAAAAGACATTCAGGATCTCAGACATTTATTTAAAATATGACAGGTGTGTTAGACCCAAAGCCCCAACTTCAGGCCCTTTGTGCAAGGCAAGTAACTTCAGTGCCACTCCAGGATTTTCCTCTCCTCCAAATCAAGCCAACTATTTCCTTTTTAATAAAATATTGGGGGTCTCCAAAATGCATGTTCAGTTTTCAAAGCTGCAACCAATTATAACTGTGGGAATTGCTAAACATTTCCAAACATGAAAATGCTTTTTACCTCTGAGGTTCTGCACAGGAAAACACCCAACATTTACCACATGGATAAATGGGGTAAATCAGCCTGGATGAGAGAGGATGTGTGTGTTGCCTGCACTGATTTATTCACACTTCTTCTGATTCCTCACGGTTAAGGGGGTCTGAGGTTTGATAAAATTCTCCTCTCCAACCCTTCCAGGTCAGCTCCCCTACCTCCACACATCTCTGGTTCCAAAAGAGGACAGAACTGAGGGTCTCAGAAGGAACAGTCACAGTCATGGCAGTAAAGAAAAACGTCTTGTTATTTATTTTGGTGCTAGAAGTCAGCATCATCTGAAGATGATGTGAGCAATCACTACTGCCCTGGACCTTGCAGACCCAGCAGTGAGAGGGAGGAGAGAGACAAAAGTGTGTCCCTGCAGCCCAAGGAATTCAATCCTGTTCTCAGCCCTAGGAACATCCCAGCTTTTAGGGGTTGTTTGCTATGGACTCTCCCAAAACCAGAACATCTGTGAGCCACCAAATATAGGAAATTCAATCACCTTCCAGAGGGAGCTTGTATATCTCACAAAGGTTAATTAAATAAAGTTTAGCAACACCAAAATGCAGAGTGGCCAAAGATAAGAGGATGTTCCTTTCTGAGGTGGCACTCAGTGCCCTGGGCCCAGCTCTCCCCACAGGCTGTGACCCCAGGGTTCCTTTGTTTGACCCAACTTTAATCAGCTTCCTTCTCCAATTCCAGCAAATCCCACATGGATGGCAGCCAGGAATAAAGGCTATTGTACAGCATGGAGCTGTGTTTCACAGCAAGCCATGATAAGTATTTCCTCTCCAAACATCCAAGTTGCCCAAACACCACAAAAGCCAGGAGGAGATTGTTGGAGTTTTGCAGATAAAACAACGGTGACGATAAAACGCAAATAAATCAGGGCATCCCTCGCTCCAAAGCCTTTCCTCTTCCTTGGAATTAAAGGAGGAATTTGGCAGGGCTGCTTACTGTGCTGGCAGTGAGGACTCTGGAAGCAGTGACAGAGCTGTGAGGATCCCTCTCAGCAGCTCCCACCCTTGAGACAAACACGGGCGGCTGCAAGGAGGAGGAAGAGGATGATTCCCTCTCACCATCAGAAGGGCAGACACCCCATCCCTGGTGACATGCCCAAAGCCCCAGAGAACACTTCAATAATCACAAAAAAACACTCTTGAACCATTTTGGAATGCTGATTTTTTTTCTTTTGCTTGACAGCACGGTGTTCAATGCACAAAGCCTTAAAATTTAGGATAGGAAGGAAATTACCTCAGGGAATGTCTAAAGGCTTTCCTTGAGAATCACAGGCAAACATCAGGGCTGTAGTAAAAGATGCTTTTCCAGCCAACAAGTGGGTAGAACAGTCAGAAAACAACTCAAGCAGGATCTCGAGGCAACAAATACAAGTTACCTGTGTTGAAATTGGAGGGATGTTTCTAGAACAGTCCACTGGGAGCTGCTCCCACCTCTGCACTGAGCTTCCCTGGGAGCTGGCTACCCCATGGTGGTGTCACCTTCGGGCTGCCCAGAGGATGAAATGGAGCTAAACTGTAAGTAAGCCTGAGCAGCCACGTTTCTCTGTTCTCACCCAGCGGAGTGTAAAATGGACACGGAGACACAGAATGCTCAATTAGGCTTCTGAAATCCACCTTTCCAAATCGTCCCCATAAACCCACTAACAAGGTTATGGTTTTTCCAGAGGAGTGTGTACTTCTCATAACCCATGAAATGCAGCCCATGGTTTATATTTCCCACTGGGAAATGGTGATCTCAAAAGCAGAAACGTTGTGAGCAGGGGCACTGTCATGTGTGTGGTGCTTTGTCAGGGGGTAAGGATGCAGAACAAGCATCCATCTTCCTTTTAAAATCTGTTTAAAGATTTGCACAATGAAATTTTCTCTTTGTTCACTGATCTGGACACAGCTGTGGTGACAGCCAGCTCCTCTCTCCATTCTTTTTCCCTCTTTTCCTCCCACTTGTCACTGAACAAACTTCTACAAACTCCAAGAGCACTGGGACTGGTAGGAATACATCTCACAAAAACCTGGCAAACCTGGAGGAAAGAGCATCAACTGATGACACAGAGCAAAGATACCCAGTGGTGGCCCCTGTTCCAGCAGCTCCCACTCTCCCACCCCAACCCTCTGCTGAGCCCAGGCTGGAGTGTGGAGAGCCCTGGGGACCAATCTATTCCAGCTGATGCATCCCAGGAAGGAACACACTGCAGCCACCAGTGGTGTCCCAGGGCCTTCAGGTCAGTTACCAACTAAACACACAAAGCTGTGATTAAATTACAGCCCCTTGTACAGTCTGGGACCACCTGGTAACAATTACAGCAGCACTGAACCGAGGGTCCCCCACGCACGTGGGCTGTGCTGGCTGCAGCTTCTCCCTCCTATTTGCAAGTTGGGAGCCCCCCTGGCTTCTCTTTCCCTTCCAGCTAAAGCTGTAACTAATTAGTGACAGAAAAAGCAGGTCTGTGATTACACATTTCATTTTGTGTCATTATAACTGGCACCCCGTGCAGGCTTCCAAAATGGCTCCAAAATTCTTGGCACAAAACCCAACGCGCCGGCTCCAAAACACTGACTGTGCACTCAGGGGAAAAAAGGGATCACAGATGGAAACAGTGCAAGGCAGGGGTGGCAGTTTTGGGGCAGGACAGCTTGTGCACACCAGGAGATAAATATGCAAAGTCCTCAGTTGTCAAAGGCAACTCAAAAGTCTGAGGCAGCCACACGAAATTCAAGCTGGGAAAGGGCAGGGATTACCTTCCCAAAAGGAATCCAAAGCTGGTGGGTGTCAAATTGTCAGGCCTGAAAAATCAGTTCTAACCCACTGTACATGGAAATCTAATAACCACGTTGCTGCATTCCCGCTATTCAATCTCCCATATATCAAATATTGGCTCTGTTTTTTCCTACAGGAACACAATTGACTTCCTGCTTTCTCCTCTGTGCTAAATCCTGCTCCTGGCTCACACCTTCTGCCAAGGCTGCACTGACTGGGAAAGCTTTGTGATTCAGGAGGTTTTGTGATTAGGGAGATTTGGTGAAGGTTTAGGTGAATGTGCCATTCTCCAAATATTCACATTTCCCATCAAAATGCACCCTCTTGCCAGACAGAGCCTTAAAGAGCCTTTCTTCTGTCAATTCTTTTACCACACAGGGACACCCTGGGTTGGTTCAAACTCCACAAACTTTGCACCTTCCATGCACTGGAGCCAAAATCCTCGAGCCTCATCCCTGGCTCTTTTAAGGACCTGATGATTTTTCAAACCCCCTCCCCCTAGAAGAGAAGATTATTTATAACACAAAGGTAGCATTGAAGCCCAAACACTCTTCTCCTCGAACTAATGAACCCGTGATGAAATGCTGCTTCACAAAGCCAGTTATCTTCTCATCTAACGCTTTAGTCGCTTTCCTTGGCCACGTATCCCTGGGGACTGCAGCGATCCCGTATCAATCCCCTGCTGGCAGAGCACTGGAACTTGGGAAGCTCTTTGCCAAGCACCCTGCTCAGCCCAGCCCTGACGCCTGTGGATTGCAAATATTTCCCCTGCACAGCGAGGCAGGAACAACTTCCCATCCCCAGGTGTGTGCCAAGGTGTTCTAGGGATGCAGCCTCCGGGTTTTCCCAGCTCTGATCGTGCAAGAGGGGCTGTCTTTTCTTTTAGTCCTTTCCTTCAGGCCTCAGCATCATAAGAGAGAATGGGTTGCCTGGCCAAATTACACAGCAGTTTGGATTTTCCTGAATCTTTCACCTTAAATACCTAAAAACCCCATTTTCATGAGGGTCCCAGCAGAGCCCAACTCAGCAGCAGCACTCGGCTCTCAGAGCAGCTCAGCGAGACCCCAAGCACAACAATGGAAAATATTAGAAGCAATTTCAGCGACACAAATCAGGGGTTAGAAGACAGGGGTGTTATTCTTGGCAGTGCCCCAGATTTCCTGAATGAGCCGGACAATTCCCTGCTCTGTGCTGCAGGCTGGCACATACCGAGTGGAAATCATAATAACCTACTTCCCAGCCCGGGGGGCGGGTGGGGGCCGCGGGTCTCCCCCTCTGTGCCCTCCAGGCCTCCTGCAAACGAGCTCCTAATTCAGAGCGACAGAGTTTAATGCGATGAAATTTGGGGAAAGGGTAATGACACTGTTCAGGGAAACGGGAGAGAAAGAATAAATTATGGGAAGCATCACCGCCTTGTGCTCAGAGGCCGGGCAGTGTCCTTTGTGAGGGTTCAGCGAGGCGGGATCCTGGGGAAGTCGGAGACATGAGACTGATTTAGGAGGGAGAGAGATGAAGAAAAGCAACGTTTGGGCTCCCCGAGGTACAGCCCAGCCACCCCCTGCCTGGGCAGGGATGTGCTCCCAGGGGAGCCCACGATGGACCTTTAAGCAGCACTGAGCTCAGTGGCAGGCAAGAGGTTCAGGAGTTCAGTCCCAGCCTTTCAGCTGATTAAACAATGAGCCTGCAGCAGCCAGGAGGGATGGACAAAGCAAAGCCGCCTCTCAGGGAAATTAAACTGTCAGCTGGATGTGTTTCCTGCCGAGGCTCCCAACCTGGAGCACAAGCCTGAGCTGCGATGGTGCAAATGGTTGGGATCTGGGGCTGTGCTGGGCTCCAGGGCTGTCCCAGGCTCCAGGGCTGTACCAAGCTCCAGGGCTGTACCAAGCTCCAGGGCTGTACCAAGCTCCAGGGCTGTACCAAGCTCCAGGGCTGTACCAAGCTCCAGGGCTGTACCAAGCTCCAGGGCTGTACCAAGCTCCAGGGCTGTACCAAGCTCCAGGGCTGTACCAAGCTCCAGGGCTGTACCAAGCTCCAGGGCTGTACCAAGCTCCAGGGCTGTACCAAGCTCCAGGGCTGTACCAAGCTCCAGGGCTGTACCAAGCTCCAGGGCTGTACCAAGCTCCAGGGCTGTACCAAGCTCCAGGGCTGTACCAAGCTCCAGGGCTGTACCAAGCTCCAGGGCTGTACCAAGCTCCAGGGCTGTACCAAGCTCCAGGGCTGTACCAAGCTCCAGGGCTGTACCAAGCTCCAGGGCTGTACCAGGCTCCAGGGCCATGCCAGGCTCCAGAGCCATGCCAGGTTCCAGGGCTGTGCCAGTTTCCAGGGCTGTGCCAGGCTCCAAGGCTGTGTCAGGTTCCATGGCCATGCCAGGCTCCAGAGCCATGCCAGGTTCCAGGGCTGTGCCAGGCTCCAGGGCTGTGCTGAACTCTAGGACTGTGCCAGGCTCCAGGGCCATGCCAGGCTTCAGAGCCATGCCAGGTTCCAGGGCTGTGCCAGTTTCCAGGGCTGTGCCAGGCTCCAAGGCTGTGTCAGGTTCCATGGCCATGCCAGGCTCCAGAGCCATGCCAGGTTCCAGGGCTGTGCCAGGCTCCAGGGCTGTGCTGAACTCTAGGACTGTGCCAGGCTCCAGGGCCATGCCAGGCTCTGTGTTTGTGCCAAGGAAGCAAGGACAGCAGGTCTCCACGTGCATTCCTTCCCTGCTCACAGGTGAGGGGTGAAAACTCAGTGGAGTTGGCAGAAAGAAACCCAGTTCAGTGTGGGGTAACTCACTCTGGAGCATTTTAACAGGTCGTTGGTGACTAATAGCAGTTTTTTATTTTAATGGGCCAATTACAATCCAGCTGCTTTCTGCTCAGCACCAGGGATGATCCCAAGGGTTTTCATCGTGTCTCAGACTCTGATGCTCCCTCAAATGAGCATTAATTCTCCTTCCTACCTAGGGCCAGCCTTTACCTCCACCTGAGCTGAAAATCAGAAGACAGCAGGACCTCACCTGGATAAAAACTAGATTTCAGGACAACTTTGACCAGCTTTTGACAAGCAGCTCAGGCTGAGCTTCTCCAGGCCACATCACAACAGTGACAGTGTCACCCACACTAAATCCAGTCATGGATCCACTCTTTAGCCTCTTTACAGCTCTCCTTGGTGCCTTTCTGCCCCACCATGTCCTCTCTGAAGGTGGCAGGGGCTGGCCCAAGAGCACAGACAGGCTGAGCTCCAGCTCCTCCAAGAGTTACAGACTCAGAGGGACTCAGCTTTTCAACATCTGCAGCTGAAAGTGGAGATCACAGAGATCACCAGACATGCAGGCCCCTCACCTAATCACCAAGGGCTTTACCTGTGTTATTGAGCTCATGGAATTTAAGTAGCATCTCAGAGGCCACTTGAAAGCAGGCAGCTCAGTCTGAGAGTTAAACTATCAGCCATCAGGCAAGGAAAGAACCTGATGCCATCCTAAAAATGCAAAGGGTGCCTTGACTTCTGACCTTTGTCCTTCAAAAAGAGATGAACAGTCCAGGACAGAGGGCAATGGAAGGGAACAAATCCTCACCCTCTGCTACCAGCAGAAGAGAGGGGACAAAAGACAGAACCTGCCATGGTCAGGGCTCCCTGCCTTCACCTCTGACAGCCCTGGGGATGAAGCTGTCACCATTTCAGAGGGCATATGAGGAGAGGAACAAATCCAGATATTCTGTGAGACCAGTGCTATCTCTATTTCTATGAAATTTTCCATCTCTTTCCAAGCTATTTGCTCTTAGCAGAGTCCATACACTCCCAGTACTGTCCCCACAGCTCTGTAGGGGGGACATTTGTTCAGCTGTAAGAGCTCAGAGACACAAATCTGCAGGTGAGGAAGGGGAGAACAGCCCAGTTTTGCTATGGACAGCCTCCAACCTCTGCTACCAGTGAGCACCCCCTGTGCAGTGGCTGCAACAAGGCAAATTCCCCTTTCCCAGCACCAGGAGAGCTCTGAGAGCCCAAACATGCCCCTGCAGCATGTCCTGGGTGTGAACCCAGTGGCATCCATTGGATTTGAAGGGCTGAATGGGGACAGAGCTCACCATCTCCAGATCATGATCCACCTCAACCTCCCCAGCAGCTCAGCAGCAATTCCTGCAGGAGTTTTTGGGCTGGTGTCACTCTGCTTTTGGCACTGGCTGTCCCTCTCTTCTTCACCCCAGCCCAACCCTGCAGTGAGCAGTCCCTGAGGACCATTCCCAGCCCCAGTGATGAGAAGGATGAGTTCAGAGCGTGCCATGAGCAGCTCTATTTCCTTTTTTTTTTCTGCTTCCTTCCTGCATAGAATTACTCATTTCCTTGGCAGGAAAAATCATTACAGAAGGTGCTTTTCTGAGTTCAGCTGAGGTTATTATCTGCTCACTGACAAGGGGTTATGAGGCACCCATGGAGCTTCCTCCCCTCAGTGGGTTGTTCTCCTGTGCCACAGCTTGGAATAGGAATTGGAATAAAGACTGGCTGTTTGACACACCTTTTTACCCCTTTAAAAACAACAAAAAAACAAAACTTTGCTACAAGCATCAAAGCTCAGGGAAGGCACAGACAGCCTCTTCTCAGAACAAAAGGCAAGCAGCTGTGGGAGACATCTTCCTGTCTTGGAGATCAATCCCAACCCTGACTGCCTGCACAAGGGAGCTGGCTCTGGTCCCCTGATGGCAGAGCAGACCCCAAAACACTCTGCTGGCTCTCCTGCCTGTCACTTAAATCCAAAGCTGCTCTTCTGTGGGGAAGGTGGAGAGCACAGGGTCTAAATCAGAAAAGAATCAGGCACTGGGGCAGGGAATTGATCCCACAGCACAAGGAGTGTGCAGGGCTCTGCACGAGGTGATATTTGGTTCTACACACGAGTTTGGTTCCATTCAGGAGGTTTTTCCTTGCTCTCAACACCTCAGAAGCAGTTTCCAGTTAAGTGTTTCCCCAGCTGGACGTGGCTGCAGGGTTTAGGGGAAGGAGCTGGGAGTGACACAGCAGCTGCCTCCTGTGTCAGGCAGAGAATCTGGAGGGAAATAGGGAATGTGGGGCCCACAGGGATAAAGCTGCCTCTGTCTTCTGCAACAACAGCATAAAATCATCTCACAGGCTGATATTTGCACATCCCCATCGTGTGCAAACCTGAATACATCCCACAGCTTCCCCCCCCAGCTGGGGAGGACACGCTTCCATGCCTGTCTGGCAGGGAATTCCACTGGAAGAGAGCAGGAACCCGGCCACAAAATCCCAAATCCTCAAGTTCTGTGTCTCCACTCCAGAGCTGAGCAGTGCCAGCCCTTCCCCTGTGGCTGTGTGTCCCCTCCTGCAGGCTGGCACTGCAGAACCAGCACCCTGAGCCCAGCTCACCCTCTGGATACGGGAGGGAGCAGGAAAAGCCTGGATGCAGGGATCCCAAACCTCTCCCAGGGGCAGCTCAAACTCAGCCAGTCTTAAAATATCAAAGCCAGCCCTCAATAAACCTTCTGAAAGGAGCTTCCAGAGCTTCTCCCAGTGGTGCCACTGGAAGCATCAATTTGGCCTTGATTTTAAACATGTAGTAGCATTTGGCAAGTGGATGAATGGCTGGGACCCTGAATGCAGAAATTCTCCAGATATGGAAAGCACTGCACAGAACTTCCCAGGAAGCCAGAGCAGCATCCTTCTGATGCAAGGAATTAATAATAATAATAATAATAATAATAATAATAATAATACCACCAGAATAAAAAACTAAGAAAAAAACCCGTGACAGTTATTTTTAAGCACATTTTAAAAGATATTAAAGGACATTTCTTAGAGCAATTTCTGCAGGCACAGGGGACATGAAATGAGCCAAAAAACCAAGGAAGTTGAGCTGAGTGGAGCAACACTTACTGTGCAGGCAGCCAGCATCCCCTGAGAGCTGGGACCATCCTGGGCAGCACCTGTAGGTGGTCTGGGACCTCAGCTGGTACACCTGCCTGTAGCCTGTGTAATACACAACCCTGAAACACAAAAACCCAGCCAAAGTCAGCTCCTGCAGGACAGGGAAAGCAGGAAGGACAGAATTTGTAGCAGTGGGTGCAAATAAAATGAGGAATTTGTCAAAAGTGCTGCCATTGTTTTCCACACAACCTGGCAGTGATCACTGATGCTAAGAAAATACTCCTAATTTACTCTAATTAGGAACACAAGAGACAACACCCAGGTCTTCATAACACCCCAGATTATTTTTTTTTTCTCCTTTTCTAGACTATCCACAGCTCTGAGCTCCTCCACTACTTGCTCACGAAGGAAATGTAAATTTTAAGAACAGGAATTTCTGCTTTAGTGAGCAGGAGCAGGTGTCTCTAAGGGGCTGATGAGCTAAAAAATCCACATAATCCTCATGGCAACCCCAAGCTACTCCAAGAGTTGTGTTGGACACAGCAAGGCTCCACAGCTTGGCAGGGAACACTGAGGGTCCCTTTAACTACTCCCAGTAGTTCCCTCCAGGGTGGGAGCTGGGGGAGTAAAGCAGGGACTGATCTGAAGCGTAAATAAATAAAAGCGACACTTTTTTTTTTTTTTTTCCCCCGGAAATTTGGTGTTGTGTGTTTGTGAGAATTGAAACACAGATAATACTTCTGAAGCCGATTTTTAAAAAGCTCCTTTGGCAGAACATGAAACTGCTCCACCAAAGCAAATCAGGCAAAACAACAACAAATATTTGGCACGGCAGATGTGTTGTGCATGTCCACTGAAAATATTTATCCTAACTCAGTCGACTTGTTTGATTTTGTCTGAATGTCCCTACAAAAAAAAACAAAACAAAAAACAACCCAAATAACAGTGAACTGTTAATCCCTGGGAAGGAAACCTTTGGTGACTCCTGCGTGCCAACCAGCACATGGAAGCACAGCTGAGAGAAATAAAAGCAGATTTTTTTTTTTTTTTGGTTTTGTATGAGCTGTTAACAAATTATGAAGGAAATTGTTGTGCTCCAGAAGCAGCTGAGAAAGCAATTGACAGGCACAGGGATCCTCTTGGTACCAGGAGCTCTCTCCAGCCCAGCAGGAAGGAGAAGAAGAGATGGTGGATGCAGGGTGGTGTGAACATGACAAGGAGGCTCAGGGATGGGGAGGAAAAGCTCCAAAAAGTGATGTAGGACAGCTCAGGGCTCTTTGTGCAGCAGCAGTGCCCTGAGCAGCCCCAGTCCCACCCTCTGGCAGCTCTGTTGGACACTCCAGAGCCTTCAGCTGCTCCAGGCAGCTCTAAGGGCAGGCAAATATTGTGACAGCCTCAGTGCCTCTGGGTGCTGCAGACAGGAAAGAGCCACACAGGAGATATTTTATCTTCAGTGTTTCTCTTTTCTTTTGTGGCTTAAAGAGTCCCTGGCACAGAAAACGGGGAATGAGCCAGAACTAATGGAACCCAGGGAATCCTGCTGTGTCCTGCTGCTGGAAAATCCCCTTCCAGCCCCTCTGGCATAGCTCTATGATTCCTCCAAGCTTGATTATGGAGAGCTGAGCAAAGCTAGCTGCTGTCATTGCTCACTGGGAAGCTGCACAGACCCATCCCTCCACCAGGAACATGGAGCAGCGCAGCCCAAGGATGCTCCAGCTGAGCAGATGCTGCTTTTTCCAGTCACCTCCAGGAACTCAAAGGCACCAAGGCCAATTGCAGGCCAGACCCTGGAGTTGTGAATACACTTCCTGAGCCTCCAGAGCCAGGTCCAACTGGAGCAGCTCCAGCATCCCTGTGAGTGCTGACACCACATGCTCCACTGCCTCGGCTGCCTGGCACAAGGGAACTTGGCAGGACAGCTCCCAACTCTTGGAAAAGCCTAAGCCTGCTGCAATGGGAACTCCCAGAAGTTTAGAGAAAGGGGATCTGGGTCAAAACCTTGCCCAAGGAATGTTCTGCTGATAGTCCTTTCCCTGTCTGCATTTCACAACTCCCTGGGGTGAAATCCCTCCGTGGCTTCCCCTCTGTGCTTCCATCAGGAACAGTTTTGGCACCAGGTTGTTCTGATGTTTGTAAGGAAGCAGAACAGAAAGTTGTTTCATTTCAGTCCCTTGATTTGTGATGTCAAACCCATCCTTTAAGGAGCTGAAGGGACTGCTGGGGCTGAAGAGCTCCCAGCCTTTGAAGTGGAAGCAGACAGGGCACCCATCCTTTCAAAGCCTTCCCTGCAAACACAGCCAAGAGTCAGACTCTGTTTGCTCCTTTGTTACCAGGACACAGATCTCATCACCAGGGTAATTACCAGCAATTACAGGTTAGGAGGAATTCCTAAAGCCAGGACTTAAAAGCTGTCTTGAGTCCAAGATGTTTCTTTGAAACGACAACTATCATTTTTATTCTGCAAAGGCTTGTAACTCCCTAATGAGGCCGGAAAAGCAGGTGGAGGGTGGAAGCAGCTTGGGCATGTTGTGGTTTGGCTGCTGGGTAGGTAAGAAAAGTTCATTTTTTGTGCTGTAACACGTGTCCAGAGCCCTCCTTCCTCAAGGCCTCTGCCCAGGCTGCCATCTGTGGCCAGCTGGGAACTCAAGGGATGCTATGATTTAGGTGTACAAGCACTCAGGGTATGTTCCAGCTCTGTGCTCACCTGTGCAAGGCCAGCTCAAGCTGTTCTGACATGGCATGGTCCAGCTCAGCAGCCCCTGCCCTCACCTGCACCACCCCATCCCCTGCATCACAGCCACATTTATTGTTATTTTAGCCAATAACCCTCACCTGGCCCCAGCTCCTGCCATCAGCTCTGTCAGACAAGAGGCACTGAGGGGTTTCAAGGAGGAGACATTCAAAGATACAGGAATAGTGCACGTGATGAGAATAAAACATTCCATTAATGTGGCTGGATCATAGGAAACAGATGTCATGCATTGTCTGGAGATGGGAAACAGCCCACCATGAGGACAAAGCTTCTTCACAATGAAACAATGGATAGACCTTCTCTTTCCTTCCCTGCTTAAAAACTCTGAGCATCACAGAAATGCCAGGTTGAACCTGAAGCCTCTCCAGCAAAATGCCCAAAGCTCTTGGGGTCTCCTGCTTTTAGCCAAGAAAAATAGCCTGTGAAGTAGCTCTACTCCTTACTGGAAGTTTGTGGGGTCAGGGCCACATCTCTGCTCATGGGACTGTTCATATCAAACTGTGAAAGAACTGCTCTGTCTCCTAATCACAAAATCATGGAATCATAGAGCCACAGAATCACAGAACAGTTTGTGTTGGAAGAGACCTTCAAGATCATCTAATTTCAACCTCCTGCCACAGGCAGGGACCCCTCCCACCAGCCAGGTAAATGCCAGGCACCAAGGGTTTCCTCCAAGGCGTTTCCTCCTCTTTCCCTTGAGAGCTGTGGGACATCCAGGTGAGCCCCAGCCACACTGTCTCATCACTGAGCCTCCCTGGGGACACCCTGGCTGTTTCCCCCTCCACAACACAGCCAGGAGAGCAGGATGGGTGCACAAGTGGCTGCCCCCACCCATCAACAGCTGCGCGGCCACTTCCAGCGAGCACCAAACTCGCTTCCCTGCTACAGCTGAGGATTGGGAGCTGCTTTTCCTGCTACAGGGAGGAGGGAAGGGCACTCACCTGCGCTCGTAGCCCGTGCACCAGCGGCGGCCCCCGCAGTCCTGCTTCCACACCTTGGCGGTGCGGGTCAGCGCCTGCACGCACGGCTGCCGCAGCCCCACCAGCCCCAGCTCCTGCTCCGCGCACACGTTCGGCCTGGGAAGGAGAAATGCAGGGGTGGGAGGGATGCACGGCATGCAGGGGGATGCAGGGGGTGGCTGCTGCGATGCTGCTGCCTGAATTTCCTCCTGACGGGGTAGGAAGGGTTTGGGCAGCCCGCAGCATCCACCTCCGGAATGAGTTTGATCGCTGCAGGGAAAAGAAAAGGGTGCCAGGCCGAGCAGCCACAGGGGTGGTTTCTTGTTCATTCAGAGCTAAGGGCTGCGAGGCTAATTCCAATAAATCACAAAAATGCACTTTGTTTCTTCTCTAATCCTAATTCTGTCTCCAAGCACAAGTCAGTGGGTTTAGCTAAGGATGAAGAAGGAGATGTCTGTCCCTGACTCCATGAGACACTTGGTATTTGGGGCTGCTTCTGCTGCTTCCAAGGGGACCCAGAGTTTTCACAGGGATACTTTCTACAAAAGAAGTGAAAGTAACTAATTTGGACGTGGTGAAGCTTAGAGGTCACAGCTGGCATCCGACTGCTCCAGGCTGCTCAATTCCAACCCCTGGGCTCTGCTCCAGTGCCTGATCCAAGAAGTCCTGAAAGTAACTGTCAGGGCAGGAGCACAAAACCCTGTTGTGGGGAGAAAAAGCTGCTTCTTCAAAAACCTTTATCTTCTAAAGGACACCCTTTTTTTTTTTAAAGAATTAAACCCTTTGGGGAGGGCGGCTTGGAGTCTGCACCCCACCCCACAGCAGCTCCATGGACAAAGGGAATTACAGTGATCCCCTGGCTCTGAGAGACCATCTTCTGGCAGGAGGCCAAATTTGCAAGGAAGTTTTCCAGAGCAGCCAAATGATTAACACCAAACTGTAACTGTAAAATGTAATTAAAAAGAGCAGCCTACGTGCTGCTGGAGAAACAGCAGTGGGGCAGGGAGGAACGTGGAACAAGAAAGATTTGTGAAGTGAAATAAAAGCAGCAGGTCTTGGAAGAAAGGGCAAAGTATTCACACAGGAACCCTCTCTTGAACTCAGACAACAGTTTCAGCTAAACCAAGGAGTTCCCTCCTACAAGAAAATACTATCCAGGTTTTCAATTTTCTATTCCCCTTTCTGCACATCTAGTAGTAAATAAGAAACCCACAACAGCTTCCTCCCCACTACCCCTTTACTCTCTGCTCCTCGCTTCACCCTTGAACACACTGCATTTGGCTCCTGGCTTTTCCATTCCCTGCCCGACAAACCCCTCCAGAACTCTTTTTTTCCTACTCACATGTGGGGCTGCAGTTTGCTCCCAGCAGCCAGCGGAGACATTCGCAGCGCCACGATGAGTGACAGTGCCACGGCAGGAAACTCCATCGCAGCTTCTCCTCTCCCTCCAGGTGCTTCCAGCGGTTATCCCGGGAATTCCACCGCCTCCTCCACCGGCTCCTGCTGCCTGCTGCTCCCAGCTTGCCGGTGTCTCTCCTTGCAAAGGACAAAGCTATCGGAGCACAGGGGAGTCCTCGCAGGGATTTGTCATTCCTGGATGCTTCCTCCCTCTCGGGTTCCGCTCAGCGAGTTTCTTCACTCCACTGGAAATCACAGTGCAGGCTGCAGCTGGGTTTTTCCCCCAAACCAAACCCGGCTTCTCATGCTCCTTTGAGATTCACTGAAGTGACTTTTCCCTCTGGGATTTGCTTCCTGACAAAGCTCGAGGACCTGGGGGCTCACAAGACCTGCGTTGTGCACAGGCCCATGTGGGCTGAGCTGCTCCGGAGCTGCGATCCCCTTCCCAAGGCACTTTGAAATCCAGCCCTTGGCAAGGGGAAGGAAAAAGGAGGAGTGCTCTTCTGGCAGGAGAATCTCACCTCCCAGGGGCTTTTCCCGAAGCAGGCAGGGGGATCCTTCACTCCATCCACAGAGGTGCAGGCATCCTCCTGCCGCAGCTCCGCGCCTTCCTCCGGAGCCGGGAGCGAGGGACTCCCCCCCACACACGCACCGGAGCAGCTTCCCCGCGGTTCAGGGCAGTAACAAAACTTCCCCCTGCCTTTCCCAGGTCCAGCTCCTTTCCCTCACATGCTCTCTTGCCTCTTTCCTCGCTGTCAGTCAGAAATCCCTCCCACGAGCTGTGCCCGGCCCCGAGCAGAGGAGGGGGAGGCTCTGCTCGCAGGGATGGAGCAGCGGTGCTCCGGGGCTGTTTCTCCACAGGCCAGCTACGGACACACCATCCCAAACCCCTTTCCCAGCAGCTCGAAAAACATCCCACAGAGATTCCAACAGATGCGCTCCAACAGATAACAAAATTGATCCCTTCCCAAGGAAATTCTGCTGGCAGGGACACCTCCAGCAGCGGGATGGGGAGGAGGAGAGCAGAGCAGAGCAGGGATGCTGCACTAAACATCCTAAGCACCTGCCAGGAAACCCTCCCCAAGGGCCAGGAGGAACCAGAGCAGCAGCCAGGCACCTCTGAGCTGCCCCGGGGCACTTCAGAGCTCACTTGGCCTGGGGCAGGTGCTGATTTCCATCAGAGAAGCAGGATAGGATGGTTTGGAGGAAGGCTGGGGTAGTTTCATGGACATATTTTGTGGCTGAAAGACAACCATTAATCAAGACTAAAGTTCCCAAGGGCTATGCCCAAAAGCTGCTGGCTCTTGGGAAAAAAAATTGAAGCAGCTGCTCCTTACGCCAGAACCCTTCCAAGGTCAGAGCAGTGCCATAAATCCTCAAGCAAAAGAAAGGAGCAGGTGAGGGGGGTTAATGCTTCCACTTAGCAGTAAAATACCAGCCAAGCCTAACAAATGGGAAGAAAATATCCTTTATTCTTCCTCGAGAAGAAAGGCAGCTACATAAAGATGTTTTATAACAACAGAGAGAGCTCCAGGATACAATAAATCCAGGCCTCTTTTCTTCTATCTGGGATTTGAAAGTTAGGATTTTCTTACAGTAGGAAACAGGCTGCTCCCGGTGAGACTGCCAGGGATTCCTCCCAACGGGCAGGGATGGGGCAGAGCCGGGAGTCGGGCTCCCTCTCCAGGACACGGCTCGAGGCCAAGGATTGGGATTGATCAGCCCAGCCACAGCTCCCAGCTGCCTCAGGTGACAATCCTGGCTGTCACACTGCTGGGACACAGCTCACTGCAGGCTCCTGGCTGGCCTGGCATGGCCACTCTCCCAGCCACAGCCACCCCAGGGAGAAGGGGAAGCTCCAGTGGGAAAAGCTGCACTTTGAGGGGTGACCCAGCACAAAGTGAGCTCTGCAGACCTTTTAAAGTCCCTTTAAAGGCAGCAGTGGGGTTTCCCACCTAAAGAGGCCCATGTGAGCAAAGGCTGTGGAGAGCACAGCAGGGGATTCATGGGACACATGTGAAAGACAGATATCTGAAACCCTACCCTGTCTGTGAAGTCAATTTAGTATGTTTTCAATTTTATATAATTTCCCAGCACAGCGGCCCGCCGAGGATGTCATCCTCTGGCTCCGTGTAAAACAGCCCTGAAAGTGGTCCAAGATATGATACAGTTCCATAAATACTGATGATAATATCTGCAGTCATGCCAGAGACCACAGAAACTGAAACATGAGCATGCCATTCATTCCCCAGCATTATTTAATCTTCGCTATCAAGCGTGCTGGATGTGATATGGGCGCCAGGGCTCTCCATGCACAATCCTGCCTCTGTCCCACTGCTCTGGTACCTTCCTGAGCTCTGTCCTGATGATATTTAAGCATCTTGCACATCTGACCCAGATCTGCTCCACAGCAGCTCTACCTGGCCTCTGTAGACCTACAAATCTTGTTCCTTTGTGGGCATACAAGAGTCTTGCCCAGACCACCTGGGCAGAGCAGAGCATCATTTTGGCTGAGCTCAGGGCCTCCCACTGTACATTGCGTGATGTGTGTGGGTTCTTGTCTTAGCCCTGAAAATCCCCAGCAGAGCTGACACAGGCCTCATTCACCTCTGGGTGTGCAACCGTGGTGGCACCTGGGACCTCATCCAGCCCCACGTGTGTGACAGCAACAGCACCTGGTACCTGGATATAGCTCTGGGCACGGGATGGTGACTGGTACAGCCCCAAGTTTGTGATGGTGACAGTAACCAGTACCTGGTGCAGCCCCAGGGTGTGACAGTGATGGCATTTGGTACCTAACACAGCTCTGAGTGGGCAATAGTGACAGCATCCAGCACCTGCTGTGTGATGGTGACACAGAGGTGACACAGACCTGATACCCAGTACAGCCCAGGTGTCCGATGGTCACAGCAGCTGACACAGCCCTGGGCACGGTGATGGTACCCGGTATGTAACCAGCTCTCAGAGCTGATAATGACAGCACCCACCACTCTGTACAGCCCCGGGTGTGCGATGGTGACGTTCTCAGCAGCCGCCGGCTGTGACGATGACAACACCGATGCCCAGGGCCAGCAGAGCGGGCGGTGCTGTCCCGCACCTCGTATCCCGCATCCCGGCCGGGCTGGCTCTGCCCGAGCGCTGTCCCGCACCCCGTATCCCGTATCCCGGCCGGGCTGGCTCTGCCCGAGCGCTGTCCCGTATCCCGTGTCCCGTATCCCGCATCCCGGCCGGGCCGGCCCTGCCCGAGCATCCCTGCCGGGCCGGCCCTGCCCGAGCATCCCT
>WEIU01013753.1:687055-705047 GCA_013389925.1 Aegithalos caudatus
CCATCGAGCAGGCGGTGAGCGAGATCCGGGTGGTCGTGCTGCCCGCCGAGGATGGGGAGGTGCAGAGCGTGTGGCTGCTCACCGAGTGAGTTCCGCGGTGAACGGGACGGGACGGGGCGGGGGGAGATGAGAGCCCGGCGCAGCCTCTGCGGTGGGGTTGGGCCAGGGGCGCACATCCCACAGCGCTCCTCTGTATTAAACCTGGTGAAGATTGACGCGCGCACAAGGCCCGGACTGGCCCAGGCTGGCTGCAGCCATCATTATTTCATTATTTCTTTATAACCCAACCCTCCCGATCCAGACCAGTTAACTCCTTACGAAATCCGGTCCCGTAGGGAACCACTGCTGCAGTAAGGCGCGGCCGTAGCTTTAACAAAAGTGACGGAAAGCTCCGTGTGTGCAGCAGGCAAAGAAAAAAAACAAACATAAAATACACCATCACTAAGACTTCAGATTTGTTCTCCTCAGCAGCTTCCCTGTCTGCCAAGCTTTTGAGCGTTTCTAGCCAGGAGTCAGAAGCACTTAAAGCTCAGTGTTCTCTCCCCAGGATCGATCACTGGAACAACGAGAAGGAGCGCCTTGTCCTCATCACAGACTGGTCCCTCCTGGTCTGCAAGTACAACTTCATCAGCCTGCAGTGCCAGCACGTCACCAGGATTGCCCTCAGCGCCGTGGACACCATCTCTGTGGGGGAATTTGTGTTCCCACCCAAGTCTCTGAACAAGTAAGCAGCAAGAGTCACGTGTAAGTCTTGCACAGTTTATTGGGAACAGATTGAGCTGTCAGCCTGACCACTGGAACAGTTTGAGAATTCTTCCTTTTGCTTGCTTAACTTGGCAAACAATTCCTGAAGCTTTATTAGAAGACCTTGTAGCTGCTGGTTTAGCTGGGGTGGTGAGTAGTTGCACTAACAGCAAGTTCCTCAAGGACTTTCAAGATAAGATGAGTAGATTTGGGAGCAGAAACTCAACACCATTACATAATGCAGTAGTGGTAACACCACTTTAGAATGAGTAGAAAGCTGTGAGTGGCACAGGGGCTGTGAAGGATGACCAGGCTGTCACAGGTGCTTCACCTTCTTGCTCTCAGCTCCTAAGAATGGCCCTTTGCACCTTTCATGGCCTGAATTACTGCACTTCTTGCCTACAGCAAAATTGACTATCACTTGTATTTCAACATAGCTTCTAGTTGAAAGCAGGTCTTTTCCAAACAGAGTGTTTTTACTTAACCTTGCTCAAAGGCTGGGAAGTTTTACCCCGTTCATTGTGCACTGTCAGGAGGGAAGGTGTCGGGATCCGCATCCAGTGGGACAAGCAGAGCCGTGCCTCCTTCATCAACAGGTGGAACCCCTGGTCCACCAACATCCCCTATGTGACCTTCACTGAGCACCCCATGGCAGATGCTGATGAGAAAATCTCGTCCCTGTGCCGGGTAAGGAACGGCCTCTGCTGCTCCAGGCAGCTCACTGAGCTCGTAGGGTGGACACAGCTTGGATGGTTTTTAAGCAGTACATCAATTAGTCAAACAAAATCAGTTACATCAGAGGTAGAATTTAGAGCTGGGAGCTCCATCTCCCCAGTCTCCAAATTTTGACTTGCAGGGTGGCCCCACTGCCTACTTTTGCCAGCCACCCGTAATTGGCTGAAACACAGAGGAAGCCAAAATTTCTGAAGGTGCAGAGACCTGTAAATCCTAAAAGCAAATGGATCTTGGGCAAAAGCAAATGGATCTGTTTCTGCTCTTAGTTACCTGATAGGCTGATGGACTTTTCATCTAGGACTGCCAGCTAATTAACAGATGGTTTAATTGCCCACTGAAAACTTTCACTGAGGTGGTTCTGTTCTTTTTATAATGGGTGCTTCCATCTGAAGGTTTGCCTGAAATTAGAACACTATTAAGTGTAACCCATCAGTGATCAGGGCAGAACCACAGTCAGAAATAAACACCTGGTCACTGATAAATCTTTTTGCTGTTTAAGTCACACACCAGCAGTGTCCTGTGTGAAATTAACATTGAGGTTAAATATCACAGCCCATAGAGCCCTACAGCTTTAATACAACCCTTCACCATTCCCTAGCAGCAGCTGCTTATCTTAACTGTTTGTAAAACAATGCAAAAACCAAGGTGATTTTTTCCAGCTGGAAAACTTCCAAACACAGCTGATCCAGGCTGTGAAGAAAGCCCACAAGGAGGGCACAGTGCCAGGAAGTGCCAGCGGGGTGTTGGTGCTGGAGCGACCCATCCTCATCGAGACCTACCTGGGACTGATGTCCTTCATCAACAACGAGGCCAAGCTGGGCTACTCCATGACAAGAGGCAAAATTGGATTTTAAACCCCTTGTGTGTCACCTGTTCAAGGGCAAGTGAGTTGCTGGTGGTGCCCTGGGGAGATGGTGCTGAGGGCAGAGCATGTGATAAAGTTGCCAGGGGAAGGGAAGGAAAGGAAAAGGGGAGGTTGGTTGACAGTTCCCAGGTTGGATTTGAAGCAGGGTGGTGTCAGTCTGGGATTTTGTACCTGACTTGGAGCCCTCACTGGTCCTTACACAGGGTGAATGAGCCATGGTGTGTTCTGTGTCCCAGTGCCTGCTCTTCCCAGTCCATGAAGTGCCACTGGAATCTGCTGAAAGCCCCAGGGCACAGCAGAACCTTTGTGCCACGGCCCTGCTGTATCCCTGCGTACGGTGTCAAATCCTCTCGTGTGCTTGGGACTGCTTTGTGTTCTGCTGTTCCAATCACCATGATCTCAGTGCTCTGATTAATGCCTGTTAGGAATTTTCAAAGCTGTCAGTCAGTCTTTAACAGTATTTGCTGGCTTTTGCTAAAGCTGCACTGTTCCTCCTGCTCAGCAGTGGCTTGTGAACTCAATATGCATTTCTGAGCTTGTAAAAATCCCTCTAAGAACCTACTGGAACTTCTCTACTTCTGTTTCTTTGCTGCAGCCACAGAATAAAGACTGTTGTCAGAGAACATTGCCAAAAGCCTGACAAACACATTTGCCTTCAAAGCTGTTCTTTGTAGAACTGAAAAGGAATTCTATTTTGGTTAGATTGATACTCTCAGCCATTTTTTCTTAAATCTACTCTAGTTTGGGCCAGGACTTTTTAATGGAAACTTTCAGCACTGTGTGTCAGCCTTGGTTCATACATTCCTGCACTGAACCTCTCATCCAGGGATGGAATTCAGAAGCAGCCCAAGAGATTACAGCTGTAATTGCTCAGGAGGTGACTCTAACAAGCTTTTTCCTTGTGCATGACCTTCTCTCCATGCCCTTTCATCAGAGCATTTATCTGCTGGATGAACACTGTGCTGCAGTGTGGGGTTTTTTTGACCTTAATGTAGGTGAGTGTTTGTGAAATTCCTATTGCAGTCTATCCTGACTCCAGCTTTCCAAGCATCTCCATACGTTTTTTAAGTTACCTGTTCAATTTTCATTAACCTTGCAGTAAAGTTAAATTTCAACTCTTACTTGGTATTTGTTCTTCATTTTCTGGAGACTGAGGCTGTGAAATTAGGAAGTAAAAGAAGAAACATCCAGTAAATTCCTAAACAAGAGGCTCCCTCCTTGGAAGGACACAGGAAAAGAAGGAAGGATACCCAAGTGCTCCTTTCCTGGCACAGTTACTGTCACCCAAAATTATTTGTGTGCAAGTAACAGTTTCCTTGTTCTGGGATAAATCACTACATCATCACATCACTGATCACACTGAAACAAGACTTTCAAGTGCAGAGGTGCAGGTTTATAGTTTGTAACTATCAAAATATTTATTGGAAATAGAAAATTTAAATAATAGCTATACATTATATACACACAGAGCTACAGTCTTAGAAAATAAGGGTTCAGAGTTGAAAAAGAGATGTTCAACTCCATCAGTACTCGGGTTCTCTTGCAATAGACACTCATTCCCTACATTGCACTTGCTACATCACTTCATTCAAATGCAGTCATAGTATTTCACACACTGAGCTTGGAGCTCCTTCAAATAAATAACTTATAAATACAAACACTTCAGACTGGGCAACAGGTTTTGACTCCTTTCCTCTTTTCTTCCTCAGACTTGCGAGCGTTTTTAATGCATTTTAGTTCTTTTATTTTACTTCTTCTCTTTCCAAGTAACACACACAGAAGTGGTCCTTACTCAGGAGCAGCATGGAGTCCCCACGGGAATTCCAGGAGAGAGACATGATCTGGAAGTCACCTGCAGGAAGAGATCAGAGTGTGTCAGCAAGGACTGGCAGCCCACCCTCCTGCTGGAGGAAAAGGCAGCTGGAATCAGCCACACCAATAATCCCTGCTGGCCTTGAGACATTCCCTGTGTCTCACTATGAACTCTTTACCTGAAGGTGAAAACACCCCTTTTTAAACACCTCCAAGAACACACCTGAGCTATTTCTAGGACAACACTCGGATCAATTTTATAAACAGCACAATATTTTCTCACTGAGCAGCTGCTGCTCACCTTCCCCAGGCACCTGCACCACGATGCAGCCAGCTGGGGACCACAGGTACACTCTGCTGCTGCCTGTGCACACAGCCAGGCGGGGCTGGCAGGGATCCCACTGGAAATGTTGGATCGTGCACAGCTGCTCCAGCACCACCGACAGCTTCAGCCTCCGCACGTCCCAGATCCACACGGCGTTGGGAATGTTGTCTGCAGAGGAAACAGGGATAGCTGGAGGGTAAGAGAGAGCCTAAGGATAAAAGGAACACTTTTGGTTTTTTCGAAATGCACAGGAATGAATAAATTCATATAACCAAACCTTTGGGTACACCCCAGGGTTAGCATCATTTGAGTTTTGTCAAGCAGAGCCTTCAGGAAATATTCAGTCTTGGAAATATTACAAAAAGAGGTAAAAGTCATCTAGTCCATCTCCCAGTCCTTCCCTGGGTTTTGTCAGGTTAGTCTGTCTGATGGGTTTTGTACCTGACCCAGAGCTTTGGCATCCAGGCACAAACAGCTCCTCAGGGCCAAAGGGAAAAATGGAACATGAATTCCTTGACTTTCACTATTCAGCAGGTCAGAATTCCTCCTGCTATAGGCTGTGCAGAGTTCTGCCTTTTCAGAGACCCAGGCTGTAAGTGGGAAGATGTGTTACATTTTCAATACAGTGAGCTCACACAAACTTGAATAAATATAAAACCCCAGTATTTTAATTAACAACAGAGCCAAGGCTGAGTTCATGCCCTGATCAGTTCTGGCAGCTCACAACAGTTAACACACACACATGCAAGACAGGCTGGGATTCCTCTGTAGTTACAGATCTCACAACAGAGCTGATTTTACAGGGTCATGACTCTTTTAAAATAGTGCAAAGGATCATTTCTGCCAAGGAAATCCCCCACATGCCCCACATGGTTTCCCCTCCAAGACAGGGCAGTCAGAACCTACCATTTTTGGTTGCCAGGAAACAGTTATCTGCACTGAAGGCCAACATTCCAACTCCCACTTTGGGATTTGCCCTGTCAGCAACTGGTTTGATGTACTGTAAAGAAACTGGCACCTGGGAAATGTCATCTGCAACAGGAAATGGAGGTATTTCACTAGGTGAGCCTGCATGGACAATGCATTTACATCCAACTATTAAAACCCCTCATCTCTGAAGTGGCAGGACCACATTTTATTCTTCTCCAAGATGTTCCAATCAAAATTTCAATTGCTTTAAGATACCACATCCTCACACAGCCACCCTACTACTATTCCTGCCCTCCTACAGAAAAGGAAAGGCTGGAAATTCAGGCAAGACTGAGATTAAATCAGAAAAATGAGGAGAGATTAATTTTTCTACTACCTTTTAACTAATACTTCAAACACTGTTAACCAAAGGTGATTTACAGTGCCACAAAGACTGAGACTGATTTTTACTGCCCTAGAGAACATCCAGAGGATCTGTTCCACCATCCAAGGGGCAGAGTTCACCTACAATGTTTATTTAAAGACTTCCCAAGGCAAACTCAAGTGTCTGGTTTGAGTAAACTTTGGCTTACATTTACTCTGTGTGCTGAAGAGAGAACTAGCCAATGCTCTTGTTGGAGGGAAAGAAAGTCTCTCTGAGTCAACAGTTGGGGATTTCTCCACTTCTTTATACACAATCTACAAAGAAACAAGTGAGAGCTCTACAGAAGGGCCTGGGAGAGTTTGAACATGGGCTGTTACCAAATACCCACATCCCACTGGCTCATTTGCACATATAGTACATCTCAGCACCCCCTGGGTCATCAACAGAGGAAAGGGCTTCAGGGGCAGATCTGCAATCCAGAACCATGGGCCATTTGGATCCACGATCAGGAAAAACACTGCAAAGAATAAGTCTGAGGGGCTGCACCTCATTCATTATTTTTGACAGCAAATTAAGTCACCCCCATTACAGTGGGAACACGAATCTCATTTTTGCAACCAAAAATCTTTAATCTAATTCTATCACTAACAAAGTGCAGCACTGCAGAGGGAAAATAGCAAAAATATTTTAGTGTGCCTGCCACATATTCCCAAACACAAGCACCAGGATAAAACACAGCAACAACTGCAATTCCTGTCTGTGTAGTGGAGATTAACAGAGCTATTTCCATTTGTTTTCCATGACATATTTTACACCTAAGTGGAAGTTAAGGCATTTTTCAGCCGTGAGAAGCTTTGCTGAGGTGCTTTAATGGCTCGTGCCTTGCTCCTGGTTAAAGAGGCAGAGGCATGTGAATATTGCAGGCTTACAGTCCACACACAAACTCTTCCAGGAGGTCTGTTCAGTCCCTCTGCAATGGCAAGCAGCACCACACACTGTTCTTGTTACCTCCAGGGATGAGATCAGCTTGGGATTTTGGGAACAGCAGCTCTGCACCTGCTGCCAACGGCCCAGAATCTGTCAGGCCTTGCAGGTACAGGTATAAAGGATAAAAATCAATGCTGACAGATGTTCCAGGAAATGCCCATTAGGTGAGCTGGATGAGCCTGTCCACACAGGATGGAAAATCTGAACACAATCCAGTTCCAGCACTGTTCAAAGTTAGGAATTGTATAAAGCTGAGACAAATCTCTCCTGTTCAGTTTGCCATCAGCTGCACACCCAAATCTGTAATGCAGCCACCAAAATACACTGGCACGTGACAGGAGCATCTGAGAATGCATTACTACTCAAGAGAGACGATCATAAACACATATCCCATCAAATCTGAAAGGATTCCCACATTTTTGTTACATTCCCAGGTTGCCACGCAATTTCCCAAGCCCTAGGGGGGAAAAAAGCAACATCTCCAGAATGAAATGGACTCATCAGCATCTTGCAGATACAAACAGCAGCACCCAAGCTCTGCTAAGGACTCCATGGATTTGGGATGCACACTTACAGTCTTTTTGCTGGAAATGGTTGCTGGGTGCTCAAGCTCCGTGATCTTCTTCCAGGTCACATGGTTCAGGATACGCACCTGGCTCGGGAAGCGTGGCAAGGGGAGACTGTTAGGGCAAAGCTCTCCAGATGGCTTTGATAAAAGAGGCAGGAAACATCTCTCACCTTTTCATCAAAGCTGCCAATGGCCAGGAACTGGCTGCTGGGGCTCCAGGCAATTGATTTGACACCCAGGGGCCACTCGTAGGCGCGGTAGGAGGAGAGGAGCCGCCCATCCAGGGAGTACAGCAGCACCTTGTACTGAAACAGAGACAGCTAAAATCCAGCACTGCTGCTAAAAAACCAGGCAGGCAAACCATCCCTGCACAACTCTGCCTGTTTAACATGCAGCAAGTTAAATACAAAGGTACAAATGGTCTCTTATCCATGAGTTAAGAGGCTTCGTTGCTCTCTTTTTGGATGAGTACTTTCATTAACTGTAAAAATCACTGTGCAGTGCAATGTCAGTAAGGCTGCAGAAGACTTACATTCTTCCATTATTCTTCCATTATTCTAATAGCAGCTTCTGCAATGTTTACAATTTTTTTGCAAGATGAATTAGAAATAATTTGCTGTCATTGAAGGTTTACAGAACAGCGACATCCACTTGCAAGGACACCCATCCCCAATACGAGTGTAATATTTAACAAAAGCTGGACTCACAGCCTTTTATGTTCAAAAGAAACATTTTAAACACTAATTATTTTAGTCACTGCTTTATACATGATGGCCAAAGACCAGCTTGAACTCTTCAAGACAGTAATCTGCTTTTCCTCCTACCTCCAGGCACGTGTCCCATGCTGCCAGCACACAGCCATTGGGAGCCCACTCAATCCCAAACAGATCCTGGGTTTCTGTGTCAAAATGCTGCCCACAAAAGAGAAACCACAAAACCATTTGAAATATGTCAACAAATCCTGTTGCATCTAAGCTGACAGAATGCTCAGTTTTAACCTTTCAAGGGCTACCACAAACACAAAAGAGCTTTTTGTATGCCAGAGTAGCAACAAAAATACTTCCTCTTGTAATACATGCTGCATTCAGTGGATCTTTGATCCCCTCTACAGAAAAGCTAAAAGTTTCTATACCTTCAAATGAACAGCATTTCATAAGAAAATGAAATTAGTTACACTTGGTCAGTCAAAAATCCAGGAAGCCTAATTCCTTGTCTTAAAGCCCAGTACAGGATCACATAATCCCAGAATAGTCTGAGCTGGAAGGGATCTTATAGCTCATCTCATCCTATGGGCAGGGACACCTTCCACCATCCCAGCTTGCTCCAAGCTCCATGCAACCTGGCCTTGGAAACTTCCAGGGATGGGGCAGCCACAGCTTCCACTGCAAGGTTCATTAGAGAAGAGCTCAAGAACATGACAAACACTTAGTGGTATGTCCCAAATTTTCTCTGAGCTTCTAGTGAGGCCCAGAATTCCCAGATTAGAGGTGACACAACACCCAGCCAAGTTCTTTGTGAGGTTTAATCGCTCAGATCCAGCCCACGGCCAATGCCACCCTCCATGGACTGATCCCACATGTGAACAGCTTACACCACATTTCCTAAGCACCAAGCACTTGCTCCTCTCCCTGTTTCTAATGGAGCAGTGTGCAGGAAACCAGAGCAGAGTGAGAGGAGAGGCAGGGCTCACCCTGAGGAGCTGCCAGTTGTTGCACACGAAGATGCTGATGAAGTCCTTGCAGTCGCGTCGCTCCACCACGGCCATGTAGCGCCCGTCCTTGGTGAAAGCCACCCCTGCCACAGCACAGATTAATTAAAACTGGCTTAAACAGACATCAGACAACAAGGCAGAAGAGCTGATGAGGCTCCAGCGAGGAGCAGTTGCTCCCAATCCAAAGCAGAAATAAAAAGAGACAGAATCTCTTCGCAGAAGGTCACATTAATCAAGGCAAAGCACAGTGTTACTGATTCACTGTGTCAGCAGTTTTTAAGCTGGGGATGTACAATTTCTCAGGATGCAGAGCTCCAGCGTGCTTCAAAACACATCTAACCACTGACAGTTGTTATATAAACCCAACAGATTTCAAATAACCACTTCATTTAGCCTGGCTAAATGGATCAGTTATGCAACCATCAGGTCTCCACCAACTCCCAGGCATTGCTCCCCATCCTCTTGGATTTTACATGGAATACATAATTGTCTTTGTCATCTCTGGGATACAAGCCTTGGGCAGGAAACTGCTCACCACAGCCATGTGGCCTGACAGCCCTGACACAAGCTTCCCTTTCCAGCTTTTCCATATGCAGAAGATGACAAAAGTCACTTTGGATTAACATTTTTCACCGGGAGCACGTCCAGCATAATTTAAAGTCTTAAAGGATCCCTCTGAGGCAAACACAACACAGATGCACATGTGAAGAGCAGGCACATGGATCAGCTGGAATCCTTCACTCAGACACCACAACCTGGCTGCAGGTGCTGCTCAGAAGGGACAAGGACCAGACCCTGCTCCCAAACATGGGGTTTGTCGTCACATTGAAGCCATTTTCCCTTTCTGCCACATGAAAGGACCATTCCCAGGCAGGTGTGTGACACTCACCTTGCTGGCACGCCTTGGGGTACTTGATGTAAGACACAGACTTGGTGCACAAGGACCACACCGTGATTCGCAGCTGGCACAGAGACAGGGAGCAGGTTTAGTTATTTTTGTAGATTTAAAAAAATTTAATAGGAAAACATCAACCTAATTAAGCAACACATAGGGAATCAATGAAACTTCTGTGATTAATTAATTCTGCAGCTATTTTGTATAACACAATGTCGTGGGAAGCAACCGTGAGGAATTTTTTCCCAATTTCTGGCAGTTAGCAGGGGATTTATCCCAAGCTTACATGAGTACTCTAGATAGGAATACAAAATTCACACCACTGACATGGAGAAAACCTCTTCACAAAGTTCCTGGCATTAGCACAAATGTCTTCCCAATCTATTGCCCAGAGTCACTTTGCAATTGGAAAAAGAGATTCATCACAGAATCTGGAGGAGATGGGGAGTTTCCTGCCTTTGTGAATGGATGACAGATTCCAATCCCTTTCAGAACATTGTATCCCTTGGGAAAAGGCTACCAAGTGTGAACACTGAGCTGTATTTTACCTTTAGAAACCCTCAGCTTTGATGGTTATCCATTTGTGTTTTGCTCTTCTTTGCTCGAGCACACACAAGGAGGCACCCTTACAGAATTACTAAATAATTCAGACACTCAAAACCTGCTATGCAAAGCAAGGCTTTACACTGGTGTTTGGGGGATTTCTGGAGAACTGTGCCTCCACAAGCACCAAGAGCTGCAGAAGAGGGCAGGCAGCTGCAGAGCCAGCCTCCCCAGAGCTCCCCAAGGTCACAGCTGCACTCCAGGCTCTGCCTTGCCATCTGCACATTACCCAATTAAAAACAAATATTCCCTCTCCCATGGCAACAGCACCCCAGACACATGGGCATTCACCAGGATGGCACGTGAACCTTTGCATTTGGAGCTGGAGCAAGGAATGTTTCCAGGGACAGCTTTTTAACTGGTGTTTTCCTGCATTTTGCTGCACTAAGGAAGAGCTACAGGTAGGACTTTTTTGCAGTGAAGCACCTCCATCACAAAGGTGCCTTTCCCACCAAATTCTGATCCATTAAAACACCAGCATTGTCCCCATTTCCTCCCACAGCCCAGCAGCACCTCAGCAGCCCTGGGAGGAAGGTTCCCCTACACCTTTTTGTAGGTTTGTCCTTGACACACCTTTTCCTTCCCTGAAGTACCTGTTCAATGGTGACAAGGGATCCTGAGGGAGCAGCCTATGGATCTGCTTCACTGGTAACACTGCAGGCTCTGTGTTACAACGGAAGTTGGAGTTTTTTCCCTTGCTGACATGATCAGTTTTGGTGGGAAGCACAATTCAAGGGATTTACAGGGCTCAAACCAAGCTTCGGAATCCCAATAAACACTGCCTCTCTATCAGAGATCCATGGAATCCCAAACAGTCCCTTCTGCCTTACACATCAGACAAACTTCTGAGATTTGAAGAAATAACACAGAAAACTTTTTCCATGCAATCACAGAATGATTTGGGCTGGAAGGGACCTTAAAGCTCATCTTGTCTCACCCCCTGCCATGGACACAGACACCTTCCAGCAGACCAAGTTGTTCCAAGACCTGTCCAACCCACAGGGAAGGATTTCTTCCCAGTATCTCACCTAACCCTGCCCTCTGTCAGTGTCAAGCCATTCCCCCTTGTCCTGTCACTCCATCCCTTGGAAATTGTCTCTCTCCATCTTTCCTGTAAGTTCCCCTCAGGCACTGGAAGCAACAATGAGGTCACCTCAAAGCTTCTCCTCTCCAAGCTGGACAATCCCAACTCTCCCAGCCTTTCCTCACAGCGGAGCTGCCCCATCCCTCTGATCATCCTGGGACATCCTCTGGACTCTCTCCAGGTCCTTCCTATGCTGGGATGCCAGGGCTGGAGGCAGCTCTGCAGGTGGGTCCCACCTGGGCAGGGCAGAGGGGCAGAGCCTCCTCCTCTGAGCTCAGCAGCTCCTGGAGGAATCCATGAGATGAGCATTAATCCACTTTTATCCCTGGGGCCACTCACTTCCGGCCACCCAAACCCAGCGTTGTCAGTCTGCTCCTCAGGCAAGATTTACTTTAAAAATACCAACACAATGCCTCCACACATTCTTCTGCAGCAACTGCAGCACTGAAATGCTGCTGGGGACTATTAATTGCAGCCCTAAATGCACTGGCTGCCTTGCCTCCCCCTAAGCAAAACACACAGCACACATTCTCCAGCCACTTAATACAAGCTTAGCAGCTGCAGGCTTCAAATGCTGAGGGCTGGATCATCATTTTTCCTGACAAAGGAATCTGAGTGCTGCTACTCAGCCTCATGAACAGCTCCCCTGGCCTGCTGGGAATCAAACACACTTCCATCCTGGACTACACTGGCTGCTCCAAGCCTCAGGAGGCAACACCTTGCTGCTCCTGTTGAGCTCAAGGGCACACAAATCTCTGGAGATGGGACACAGCACAAGCCATGCTGGGTTCCCAATGTCACCTCTGCCCTGCCTGAGGCTCAGCCAAACAAAAGGCAAGGCCACCTTAGTTTTGAAATATTTCTGCAGCCATTTCTGCTCCCTCACAGAGGCACAGAATCATTTAGGATGGTAAAGCCCTCATAGACCACTGAGTCCAACTATTTCCCCAGCACTGCCAAGGTCACCAATGCCTGATCACCTTTTCCATGAAGGAATTCCTCCTGATGTCCAACCTGACCCTCCCCTGGCAGAGCTTCAGGCTGTGTCCTCTCATCCTGTCCTTCTCTGTCTGTTCAGCTCCACTCTCTCCCCTGCTGCAGGCTCAGAGGGAAGCACACAGATATATTCCATAATTCCATTGTAATTTCTCACCCAACTCATACAACTTGATGGTTTGGCCTAGTGCTAGGAACATTCAAAACCAAATCCTCTTGATTCCTGAAAGTAGGATCCTTTTCTGTTGTTCCATTTGTGCCCACTCAGACATTCCTACAGAGACACTCACATTATGTGCTTAATGTATGGATTTCACAGCCCCTTCCCTTAACATTGTGTTTACAACTGAATTGTGACAGAAAGGGAAAACCTTCATATTCCCACCTGGAACATTCCACAATCTCACTCAAGTTGCCAACATAAATGAGATGAAGAAGATTAGAAGGATTATGTCACAGCTTGCAGAAAGGATCAGGAGCAACAGAAACACCAAACACAGAGGGTGAGAAAAGAAACCAAACGCTTCAAAAATTACAGGAAATTTCCATTGCTGCTCATTGCCTTTCTCAGGGAATTCATGGAGAAGGGACATTTATAGAAGGAGAACAGCCCATGGTCAGTTAAGGCTGCAGCAAACCCTTCTCCACTGCTCCTTTTGGGGGATACTTTCACTTCAGCACAGCTAACTCCACCGAGTGGAGTTGTCAAACTCAAATCCTCACAATAATGGTGTCTGAGAAGTTTTCAGCTGTTGTTTTGCAGTGCAAACCAAAAGCAGAAGCATTTTTAAAATAGCCTAAAAACAGCTGAGAAATAAAAAGTATTTAGATGGCAACGTGGTAAACAGTCTCCAGCGCTGGGCCCAGGACCACAGCCCGATGTTGACAGCTCCAGGCAGGTGTAGGACTGGTGATTTTCAGCAGACAAAAACACACTTTTAAACAACCTACAGCTCAAATGACTGTCAACTCTTGTCCCAGACTTGACTGGGTCACTCAGCCCCCTTACATAGCAGTGTCTGTCAGCACCGGATTTCAGAAGATTATTCGGAGCACATTCCTCGCCAGGAAGCATTTTTCAGCCACGCACAGTTACTAAGGATTAGCTGGGATACACACAGAAACACACACTTTTCCCTGCTGCTGGAGTTCCAAAGAAGCTCCTTAATGCTAAAGGACCTGACATGGAATGAGACAAAGTATGTAGTTTACAAGCACAGCTCTTGAGAGAAACACTCCAGAACATCTTCACGCTATTTATCCTAAAATACGAGGGTCATGAGGAAGCAGAGAATCCCAGGATGGCTTGGGTTGGAAGGAACCTTAAAACTCATCCAACTAAACCAGGTTGCTCCAAGCCCTGTCCAACCTGGCTTTGAGCACTTTCAGGAAAGTGAAGAGGATCCATTTGCTTCCCTTCAGGTCCTTCACCTGCAGCTGTTGGTTAAGCTCTGCCTGTGCTTGTAAATTCTGGTGGAATGATGGCATTGGAAGGAGTCACATGGGGTTCAACACCTTCCATAGGTCACACTGATAATGTGGAACTGCCTCCCAGAGTAGAGGAGAAACACTGACCACAAAGAAACCCTACAAATTAGCTGATGAATTCCAAGTGTAGAGGATGGTGCCAGATTCCTTAGGTGCCAGTAACAGGACAAGGAGTAATGGCCATAAATTAAAACACAAGTTCCAAGTCAACATAAGGAAGAATTTCTTTCCATGGAGGGTGGCAGAGCACTGGAACATCTTGCCAGAGAGGGTGTGGAGTCTCTCTCTGGAGACATTCCAAACCCACCTGGATGCTTTCCTGTGTCACCTGCTCCAGGTGACCCTGCCTTGCCTGGGGGGTTGGACTGGATGATCTCCAGAGGGCACTTCCAACCCCAACTATTCTGGGATTCTGTACTGATTTTTCTGAGGCATTGGTAAGTACTAGAAGTAATTGCTAGAAGGAAATTAGCACAACCACAACCTTTAAAAAACTCAGGGGATAAGAAAGTTCCTTGTGGGCTCTCAGTGGAGCTCACACACTGACCTGAGGATCAAAAAGAATGAGTGGTTACTTGGTGCTGTCTGGAAGTGACCAAAACCCAGCTGAGCTGGCTGACAGGGAACCCCCAAACCCTCCAGGCCATGGCTGGATTTGATAACACACTGATATTAAATATCCTGAGCACTGCCCACATCCATCCCCCCAGACTGTGGATTTAGCAGGGAGGGAGTAAACACAGCTCCAAGCGTGGCCTGGCCCCGGCAGCTGTCTGACAACAGCTAATTTAGCAACCTGTTTACAGCTGGAAAGGAAACTTATCCCAACACAGATGCCAACTTGGCAAAGGCTTAATGAAATCCTCTAAGGTCAAACCAAGTTCTGTTGGGAGGCAATAAATCCTTGCTGGTCCACCCCCACACACACGTGCCACGAGATCCTCTCTGGGAGCCCCAGCCTGCACTTCTGCCTCCTCTGCTGCTGCCTGACCAGCAGGGATGGCTGCACTGCCTCCAGGCTGGAATTTTGGGCTTGTTTTTAATTTTTATTGCTGCTTTTAGGGCAATTCACACCTAGGAAAACTAAGGCCTAAGCTTATCACTCCTATCTAGAGGGATGGGGGAGTGGGTCTGTACACACATGGCAGAGTCCACAGCCATATCCCATTAACACTGAGATTTGCCCAAGAAAAGGGGGAATCTTGCACTGCAGGATGTGAATTCTGTGCTAACCAGCGTTATGGCACAAGAGCCTGTTACCTAAAACCCTTCCACAGGTTTAGAAAGAGTAAACACAAGTGTCTCATGTGTTGTTTTTGGCTATTTTCTGACCCTTCATTGTTGTATAACAGGAATCATCAGCTCTAATCCAAAAGGTGGAAAAGTCAGAATCCACAAGCTTTCCAACAAGCCCACCACCCACAAACCAATTTGGATTCTACATTAGTAGCATTCCCCAATATGAGTCTTAATAAGCATTAAAGGTGTAATAATTTTAATTTTTCTAGTGGTTCCAGCAGCGGTTTGGCTCCTGCATGTCAAACCAAACTGGGAAAATATTTCCAGGATCTGGATCTAAGTCTCATCTCATAGGTCAATAAACATAAGCCTGTAAGTTTTAATTTAAAATCATTCTGGAACGTTTATAGTTTGTGTTTTTTTAAGTAGAAATAGTGAGTTTTTCTCACCATGCAAGCAACATATTGGATTTCTAAGACTGCTTTGATGAATGCCATCAAAATCAAACACATCAGGATATGTTCTAAACCACACAACTTTACCTTCAAATTTAAGTGTCCGTTTTCTATCATATCACCAGAAGCAAGAGGACAAAATGTCAGTGGAACAACAAACACCCAACCTAGAATTAACCCAAGTTCCACACAGGAGCCCAGAGCTCTCCACCACCTCTGCAGCTTTAAGGGCTTTGGGTTATTTTAGGAGGCAAAGGGCAGACAGCAACATCTGACACCGAGGGGAGCAGCCCTGCCTCCACACTCACATGGAACTCGGTGGTGTTGAGGATGTGACGCCCGTCCGGGCTCCAGGATGAAGCCACCAATCCCGCGGAGCCCTCGTCGATCTTACAGTGCCAGTCCGGCTGCTCCAGGGACCAGACCTGGGCCAGGGAGCAAGCACACAGCACAGGAAGCATCAGCTCAGCCAAACCTCTGCCCAGGAGGATTCCCTGCAGCTGGCAACAGGAGCCTGCATCCCAGCTCAGGGAGCTCAGGAACACCCAACCACCCGCAGCCATGAAGGACTGGCGCTGGATCCCGCTGCAGAAGTGAGTCCCGCACCTCTGGGTGATCGTGGGAATGGGAAATGATGGGGGGGTTGGGTTTTTTATGTGATAAATATTCTGAATATCCAACAGGTTTAGTCCTTTTAAATGGACTTTAAACAATTTAAACAGGTTTAGTCCGTTTAACAAACCTGCATTGTTATTTATTTCCTACTACAGTAAAAAAAAAAAAGTGGTAAGATAATCTCAAATTCTGATCTGTTTTCTTAGCTATTTTTATGCTAAATGTTCTTTTTCAAGCTAAGATGTTTGTTTGTGGCTTTCAAACTCCTGGCATGCTGGGTTATCCTCAAACTGTGTTATCAATAACATCAGGTGCTTCAGCAAAGCCTCAGACTGGTGCTGGCTGTTAAGCTCTCACTCACATCACACCCAAATCCCAGCAAGAAAACACACTTTCATCCATCAAACCCTGCTTTCATGCTCACCTGGACAATGCCCCGCTTGTACATGGCACACAGGATGAACAGGGAGTCCGAGGACCACTCGATGTACTGGATGTGATCCAGGCAGCTGTAGAGCTGGAGGATCTGCAGGGAGCTCGCATCCCGGACCACCAAGCGGTGCTGCATACACGAGGCCTGGGGGGGACAGGGATGAGCTGGGGCAGGATCCTGGATGGAGCACCAGGGCTGTCCCTGCCAGGCTCGCTGTCATCCCAGGTTTAGCTCAGAGAGGGTCAATGTTGTGTTTAAAAACAAATAAAAATCCTTCTTGTGGGTGGTGAGCCACTGGCACAGGTTGCCCAGAGAAGTTGTGGCTGTCCCATCCCTGGAAGTGTCCAAGGTCAGGTGGGACAGGGCTTGGAGTAATTTGGGATAGTGGAAGGTGTCCCTGTCCATGGCAGGTGCTTTGAACTAGGTGAGCTTTAAAGTTTCTTGCACTCCAAACCAGTCTAGGATTCTGTAATTCTGTTCTATATGCACTGAGCTCCCCTGCAAACTACAGTGGGTTAATGAGAACTAGCCCAGGGGGAAAGGAGGTTTTATAGTAATAAATAGAAGAATCCTCATTGATTCCATGACTGCTGAGTAAGTAACTCCAGTTTTTTAAAAATTATTCTCTGCCTTATTCTATTATTTTATTTCACAGAATCCCAGAATGGTTTTGGTTGGGAGGGACCTTAAAGTTCATCCAGTTCCACCATCCCAGGATGCTCCAAGCCCTGTCCAACCTGGCCTTGGACACTTCCAGGGATCCAGGAGCAGCCACAGCTCCTTTGGGCACCCTGTGCCAGGGCCCCAGGACCCTCACAAAGAAGAATTCCTTCCCAATATCCCATCCAACCCTACTCTTCGGCAGCTCAAAGCTGTTCTCCCTTGTCCTGCCTCTCCAAACCGCTGTAAAACGTCTCCCTCCATCTTTCCTGTAGGCTCCCTTCACGTACCACTTAAAAATACTAATCCACGTGAATGATTAAGGTTAATTTAACCTAACTCAGGTCTCCAGCATTGACCCTTATTGCCTCAAAGCCTCTCGGCAGCAGCCTCAGAGCTCAGGCCCGAGGCTCCGGGGCTCCATCGCTGCCCGCTCCGTGTCCGCCCTCAGCCCGGCCCGGCCCGGGGGGGCCCCGCGCCGCG
>WEIU01013753.1:705088-720993 GCA_013389925.1 Aegithalos caudatus
GGAGGCCGCCCCCGGGGCATGCCGGGAGTTGTAGTCCCCGCGCCGGCCCGGCAGGGGGCGCGCGGCGGCGGGAAGAGCGCGGGAAGGAGCCGCGCGAGTGGCATTGGTATGCAAATGAACTGCTAATGAGCCAGGTAATGACGCGGTTAATGAGCTGAGGGGAGCGTTCCCCCTCCTCTCCCTACCCTCAGGGAACCCTCCCTTATCTGGCGCCTTTCCACGGGCAGCGTCCCTCGCGCGCGGACAGCGCCGGCTAATTAATCAGCCCTTCTGGCTAATTTATCAGCCTTTCGGTCTAATCGCTACTGCCGGCTAATTACCGAGAGTAACGGGAGCACAAGTGGGATGTCCCGCCAGATTCCCCGGACAGGACAGAGGAACTAACAATTGCAATAGAGATACCCCAGCAAAAAGGATGTGAACTGACTGGAATCAATCAATCAATCAATTAATAAATACAGGCACACCAGGGGAGGGGCAGGTCCCAGATAACCTTTCTCAGGGGGCATTTCCTTTGGGAAACAGCCCCCTCCCGGTGCAGCCGGCTGTCTGGGAGCAGAAGATCCAAGGGGGAACGAGGAGGGTGACAGGGATGTCTGTGTTCCCAAAACACAATCAGTGTCTCCAAAACTCTCTGGTCCCGCTGGCTGAGGCTCCTCTGCCTGCCTTTCCCGCTGAACAGCCAGCGGGATGCACAACTGCCTCCCTTTGTCCCCACGGTCTGTACCCCCGGAATTTTGGGGTGGCTCCCGTCCCGGTGACAGCGCGGCCCGGGTGGGACCCCGCTCCCTCTTTGGGGGCATAATCACCATCACTTGAAGATAAACCGCACGATCAGAGTCTTGATCTCATTACGGATTATTTATGTTCCAAAAACTGTTTCCAGCCCCACCGATGTGTTTTTTGGGGGGTGAATGCATCGGTTTTCTGCCCCCGCAGCAGAGGGACAGACGTGACAGCTGCTCTGCCGTCACCATCTGCCCCTCGTGTGATGTGGGGGTGCCCTCGGGCAGGGGGTGTCTCTTGGTCCCCCAGTGGGGACAGGGGACCTCAACACAAGCAGAGATTGCCCAAGGATGAGCAGTGCTCGCTGCCTGCCTGGGTGACCGAGGGCGAGTGACCACACACGGGAGTTTGTGAGGGGGGTTTCAGGGTGTCTGTGAGTCCATAATTAGCCTTGCCAATGATGGGTTTTAATCAGAAATGTCCGGTCTTCACCCACTGCCCCTCTCCTGTGCCTTGACAAATCGCTGTTCCCCGGGGGAAGCAGCGCAGGGAATCCCGGAGCCATTCCCGATCCCCCAGGCTGTCCCGGCCGCCCCAGGAGAGAGATCAGGTCACTTGGCCGAAAGCAGCCACAAAACCTGCTCAGATGATCAGGTCACTTGGCCGAATGCAGCCACAAAACCTGCTCAGTCCACCAATCTGATGAGGGAAAAACCTCCTTGATCTACGCTAAGTATCCTTTGATGGATGCCCCATCCCTGGAAAGTGTCCGAGGCCAGGTTGGACGGGATTTGGTACAACCTGGGATAGCGAAAAGTCCCTTCCCATGGCAGGGATGGAACGAGACGATCTTTAAGCTCCCCTCCGACCCAAACCATTCCCTGATTCCGGGACTGATTAAAGCCCAGCGGTGCTGCCGGGTGGCCGCCACTGTCGCATCCCCCACACCCAGCTTGCCCCGGCGTCACTCTGGCGCTGGTGGCCGGCTTTAATTCCCTGGCACGCTTGGCTGAGCACTCCCCACCCCCTTGCAACTGCCTCCTATTCCAGGAAGGAGCGCAGGAGCTTTTGCCTCACTTTTCACACAGCTTTCAGCAGCTCCAATGTCATTGCCTTGGCGACCGGGACGCTACTCCAGTGTAGTGCAGTAAATAACGTAGATCCTCAATCCCAGGCCACTCCTGTCTACGGGAGACCTCCGGGGGAACTCAAAACGCAGGTAGGAGGGAAAAAAAACCCCAAAACTACAAAAGGAAACCCCTTTCTCTGGGTGTGTGTGAGTTTCTCGGCACGACCCTCTCCCCATAAGGCGGCTGGAAGATGATTTGCGGCCGCTTTGCTCCACGGGCTTTTGACACAATATTAAAGTGCCTTGGAAAGTTTGCTCCCAAGTGCCTTAACTCCGGAGTGAAAGCACTTTTGGAGGAGCCTCGGATGGGAGAAACAACGGAGGGATGCTGGTGGGATGCAGGGGCTGGTGCAGGTGCAGGGCTGGGGCTGGGCTGCCAAGGAGGGAGGGGGAGCAGCGGCCTCAGCTCCTGCCCCATCACGAGCTGCTGCCAGAGAGGATTTCTGTCCAACCTGCCTCCTCCTCCTCCTCCTCCTCGGAAAGAAAATTCTTGATAAGCTGCTGGACCCCACGGAGGGGTCCTGAGAATCAAAGTGTGCTGCACACTTTGAATGCTCACTCGCTCTCCGTTGCTTTTACAAAGCTCATTTTGCAGGTGTGAATTTAACAGTCCGGGACAAATGAATGATAGCACGGAGCCCATTGGCACCGTGGGACTGGCAGCATTTTTTGCAGACTTTAAGTGATTTTCTGTGGGCTGGATGAGCCTGATGGCTCTCATTGTGCAGAGGAGAGAAGGTCCAGGGCCAGTTCCCAAGTCATGGAGCTGCTCCGTGTGAGAGGTGGAAATGGTTCTCAGAAGTTCTGCTCTCCCGGAGAGTCTTTAGGAATTAGTCATGGCCCTGTTACATCGGGTTTGTGCATTTATCTCCCTTTCAGGTGGCTGCAAAACGCTGTTCTGTTTCGTTCTGGGCTGTTGGGGTGGCGGGGTAGCAGTGAATTACCAAGTGATAACAAATACTGAGCATTTCTGGCGCTAAACCTGAGCCCTAAAGTTGATAGTGAGATCAAAGATGCTCCTTGCATAGAGTGCAGAAACTCAGTGTGCAGGCAGTGCTCCTCAGAGCCCACAGTGCCTTTCACCGTCCTCATTGTGATGAAAACAATTGAGTTTATAATCATTCTAATGATTTATTCAGGCTCTGTGGTCTCAACACGTGAGTGAAGCACGGTTGGACAGACGGAGGTTCATCTGCTCTGCTTCTCCAGGGAGTTGTTCTCCCACCTTGGAGTGCCTGTAGGGACCTCGGTCCGTGCTTCTCCTTCTCCCTCTGTCTCTAAGGCTGCGTTTTCCACAGCACCGTGAAAAACTGAGCGCGTGGAGCTTTTCCACCCTAATCTTTGGGAATTATTTCAGCGGCCGTTCACGGGGAAGCTTCCTGGGCAGGAGGAGCCGGAGCCGGTGCGACCCCGCCGGGTCCCGCATCCTGGGGGTGCAGCCCTGCCGTGGGCCGAGCCGGGTCCCACGGGGAGCAGAGGTGGGGGACAGCCTGTTCTTAGGCTTTTTCTCCCCGCTGCCGGGCTCTTTTCCCGTGTGCAGTCTCCCTGCAATGCCCTGACCAGCAACAGAGGGAAGCAGCAATCCAGGCAACGCTGCAGCCGGCTCGGAGTGCGGCTCTGCCGATGAACGCCGGCAAATCCCACCGGCGACCCAGCATCCCAGCCCCAACCCCCTGGTTTGCACATTTTCGTCTTTTTTTCCCCCCAGAAACCTGAAATAAATTCGGTGCAGGTCCCTCCCGAGCTGTGCCAGCCGTGCCAAGCATCCCCCACTGCATCCCTGCCGTGTTGAGGCAGAAGGGATGGAGAATTCCTTGCTGCACTCTTTCACTGGGCGAGGAGTTCTCACTTTAATAAGTAGTTTGGGGGTCTCTGGAGGTGATAATCCTCCTGGTGGAGTCTGGCTGCAGAACTCTTGCTGCAAGGATTAAACCCCAGGTCTTCCCTCTGGTGTGGGGAGCTGACACAGTCAGGGCAGAGGCAGAATAGGCTCAAAACTGGGGGGCTGGAAGGTGTAAGGAGCTGAGCTGGGCTGTGGCTGGTCCTGAACCCAGCCCCAGGTGCCATTTGCTCAGCCTTGGGCACAGGAATTGCATCCAAGCCGCCAGGATTTTTTTCCAGAGCAATGCAGAATTAGGCTCTAAAGCTCTTCCCAATTTACCTTTAACTTTGATGTTGCACAAAGCTCCCACTGCTTCCCACAGGGAGACTTTTCCTGCTGCAGGACCTCACCATCACAGTGCTTTCCCACCTTCCTAAATATGAACACCTCCAGCATTCCCTGAAGTGGAGCTCTAAATGGCACCTCCCTACAGAGGGAATTAAATCAGCACTGGACAAATTTTGGGGAACCCTTTCTGTAGGTAAATCAGTTGGTAAATTCATTACCAGCCCAGGTGCTTGGTCCCAGGCTGTCACTCTTGCTGCAGAGGTGCTTTCCCAGGATGAGCAGAGGTCAGAGCAGCAGGGATGTGCCTGAACAGCACCGACCACCCCAGCTTCCCTTTGTACCCCTCAGTTCTGAGCTCAAACACAAGAAGACGCTGGCCTGGCTTTGCACACCCAGGCTGTGCTTTAAAAAGAGTGAAAGGGAACTTCCAAAACACCCTTAAAATAGTCAGATTTCTTTCATTTTGAAAACGAGAGCAGCCACGTGGTTAGAGCTGGTGTCACCCCTGATGACCACACAGCCGGGGCGGTGCAGAGGTGCTTTCTCCTCTGGAGGAAAAGGCCTGGCTACTTCCTGAAGCTGCTCTGGGCCAGGAAAAGCAGCATGGAAGGAGGGTAAGGCCACCAGCAGCTCTGTTCTGTCACCTGCATCTGTTCTAGGCTTTTCTTCCTCTCAGAGCTGCCCCTTTTGTAGGTCCTTCTGTTTCTCTGTGTGTCACACGTGGGATGAGGAGGGACGGGAGGACATCAGACTCTGCCTGTTAGCTGTCCCTGACAGGGAACCTGTGCCCTCCTGTGCCTTCCTGTGCCCTCCTGTGCCTTCCTGTGCCCTCCTATGCCGTGGGAATTCCTCCAGGCTGAGGATGCTGTGTTTTGTAGAAAGCTGCTCACGGGATCTGCTGGCGGGGAAAGCTTCCCTGCTTTCATTTTAACTCCTTCCCCTGCAGCCACCCGGTCCCCAGCTGAGTCAGAGGGGCCCTGAGCATCCCTCACTCAGAGACCAGCTGCCCTCCACTCGGCAGCTGATGCCCCAAAAGCAGGAAATGTTGGGTTTTCACTATGAGATGTCTCAGCTGAGGTGGGATGTTAACACCAGCGTGGGTAAAAGGGGCAGCCGGGTGTGCCTGGGGGTGTATCCGTGTCAGCCAGGCCAGGGAGGAGATCCTGCTGCTTCAGGGAGAGGGTAAGGGAGGAGGAAGATGGTTTCCCAAAGGGGAAGGCAGCACGAGGCTCAAGATGGCTCTGGGAAACCTCCAGCTCCAGCTGCTGGGTCTGAGGGGCTCTGGGCACACAGGGAGAGCTGGGCTGGGCTGCTTTCCTCCGTGCCTGAGAGAGGCCAAGGATCCTTGTGCAGGGGCCAGAACAGACTGGACTGAGCATGGATCTGGTTATGGCCCTGCAGCAGCATCCAGGAGGCTTTGGCTGAAAAATGAGTTAATTCCTCTGAGCTTGGGTCATCCCTGCCTGCTGCCCTGGCACTGCTGGGGGTGTGGGCACTGTCCCCCACCATGGGCAACGGGGGTGTCCAGTCCTGTGGTCCCTCATGATGGGCTCTGAGGGGCTCTGGTCCTCTGTGTCCCCCATGATAGCTCTGAGTACTCTGATCCTGTGTGTCCCTCACAATGATTCTGGGTGCCCTGGTCCTGTGTGTCCCCCACAAGGGGTCCCTGACTTGTGTCTCCCCTGCCATGGGCTCTGGGGCTCTCTGGTCCCTGCTGTGCTGCTGGGAGTGAGTTGGGATTGAGGGATTCCTGCCCTTGGAGAGCTGCTTTGCTGGAGTGAGATGGCACAGCATGGCACAGCACAGCATGGCACAGCACAGCATGGCACAGCACACTGGCAGTGCTAACCCTGCTGTTTCCCTTTGCCCCCAGAGTGATTTATCCTCTGTCAGACTCCCCTGCTGTGAAGATGTCTCAGTCATCCCCAGCTGATGAAGGCACCACGTTTGAGCACCTCTGGAGCACGCTGTAAGTGGGCTGTGATCATTCCCCATGGGGGGGTTCAAGGACAGCAGTGGCTCTTTGCCAAAGACAAATTTCCTTTTGCATCCTCTGCTTCCCACAGACGCCTTTTCCACCTGGCAGATTTTGCTCCCTGGTTCCAGACTCTGCTCAGCACATTCCATTTGCCAAACAACACAGCACTGAATGTCTCAGGGGTAGCTCCTTCCTGGCTGCATGGGGACAGTGTCAGGGCCAGAGCAGAGCTCCCCTCAAGATGAGACCCTTAATTCCAAAATTAAACTTCTTCCAGCTCCACCAAAATGTTTGCAAGTCCTCTGGACTTTGGGCCTCATTCTCTAATCAAGAGAGAAGGACTGGGCTTCATTTAATCTTCTCCCTTCCTTGGTCCTCTCTCAGACAGACATCCTAAGATGACAGATATGCTGGAGTAGCTGGGTGGATGCAAAATTTCCCGGGTCTCTGCTTGCTTTACCTGCCAGGTGGCAATAAAAGCAGAGGATGGAGGAAGAACTTGGGAAAGGGACAAGGTTTGAGGGATCTGCAGGTTTCTGGGGTGGGTGGTGATGGCACAGGCTATGTTGGAGAGCTGGGGAGATGATTGTACCCTCACCTTCTCCTCAGGGAGCCAGACAGCACCTACTTCGACCTCCCTGCAGCCAACCCCGCCGGCAGCAATGAGGTCTCCAACAGCACAGAGGTCACCATGGACGTGTTCCAGATGAGGGGCATCCCTGACTCAGTGATGGTGAGTGTGCTCAGACAGCAGGGATGGCACCAGAACCAGGCACAGATTTGATTTCCCTGCAGGGGTGGCCTGGGGTGATTGCTGGTTCATAAACCAACCCCGCTGGTGCAGCACTGCTGCAGGGTCTGCTCACCTGTAATCAATGGCACAAGAGTCAGTAAAACCGTGGCTGTTTATCGTTAGATAACATCAGTGCAGGCAGCAGCGGGGGCTCGGAGCTCTAGGGGAGTACCAGGACAGCAGCAGGCTGTCATTCACTCCGGGACAAACGGTGTGGAGTAAAATCCATTTGGGATGCTGCTGCGGAGGCAGAGCTGCTGGAGGGGCACGCCGTGCTCGCAGCTCTGCTCCCACCGCATCCCCAGGTCCGTGCTGCCGCCCTTCCCGTGAGAAGCCTTTGCTTCTGTCTCGGATAAAGTCTTGGAAAAGCATCGCGGGCGTGCGAGACATCCCGGCCGCTTGCGCGTGTTCGGCGGCGCTCGGAAGCATCCCTGAGGCTGCCCTGCCTGTCGGCTGCATCTCCCCGCAGAGAGCCGCAGTTTCCCTCCCGAAAGCCGCCGTTTCCCTCGCCGACAGCTTGCCTCCCCTCCCCCAGCCCTTTTTCCCTCTCTTTCCGCTCTCTTTCCCTCCTTTTCCCGGCCTTTCACAGCGGGCAGGAGCTGCGCAGAGCGCTGCTAATTGGGGCTGTGCCCCTGGCTGGGCGAGCCCTCGCCTTTCCCCTCCGTCCCGCTGTGACCAAAGCCGAGCCCGGCGGGGCCGGAGCAGCCTGGGGTGCTCGACAAGATGTGCTGGAAACGGGATGCCAGAGGCCTGAGGGAAAGGCAAGAGAGGGGAGAGGCTGTGGAGGGACTCAGTCCCGCGCTGATTCCCACCGTTCTTGGCACACGTTGGTTCCAGAGTTATGCTGATGCACGGTGGTGGCGAGCAGGTCACCCCAATGCTGTGTCAGGCATCTATCCCTAAGTATTCCTGTCTAGGAATCCTATCTATTGCCTCTAGATATCCATCCATCCATCCTCACCCATCCATTCATCCATCCATCCATCCACACATCCATATCTATCCATCCTCATGGAGATAACTCCACACCTCCCAAACACGGAGCTCTCTCAGAGTCACTGCACTGCCTGCTCAGTGCGAGGGTGGCCAGATCAGGGTGCTGGTGACAGGTGCCAGCCCAACAGGTCTCCATCCCCCTGGAAGAAGCTTTTGGGAGCATGATCCAAGCAGGTTTGGTGGCGGAGCTGGACCCCAGCTCTCCCTGCAGTGGGAATGGTTGGTATCGCCCAGTCCATCACTGGGCAAGCTGGGGCCTGCCCCGTGCTTTAATGAATAGTCATGAGGGACAGAAGGGGTGGGCCCCGTTTTGTTGTTGGATGCAGCGAGTTGACAGAACTAAGGGAGATGAAAAAAAGCAAAAAAAAAGCCAACAGACGGCGGCACACGGGTGGCCAGCGCAGCATCCCTGGCGCTGCCCGCCCGGCCCCGCTCCCGCTCTCCTTCCTCCCGGCCGCCGCCCCGACCCCATGACTCCCGTGGCAGGAGGTTTCCCCGTGCTCCGTGAACCCCGAGGCAACTAAAATGCTCTACATCAGCGACCCGATGCAGCATTACACCACGGTAGGTGCTGCTTGCTATGGATGGGGTTGGTTTTGATGCTCTCCTTAGGATTTTCCTTCACTTCTGAGCTCTGGCTTTGCCTGCCCCAGCCTGGGTGCTGCTGGCCGGGATGCTCCAGGGATTATCCCAGTGCACTGTTGTCCTTGTCCTGCTGCTGCACAGAGGATTTGGGGTGGTCCAGCCCTGCTCACAAGCTGTGTTGGTGCAGGATGCTGCAGCCTCAGCAGTCGGTCACTGCTCCTCTTGTTTTTTCCCATCTGGTGCTTGCAGAGCCCAAAGTGTGATTTAAAGCTCAGGTGCCAGGGGTGCAGGGTCCCTTACCTGTGTGTGCACAGGTGGAAAGGGGTGTCAGCCAGAGCATCCATCCAAGGAACTCCTGGAGGTGCTGGACACCACCAGCAGCACTTTGTCATCCACTGGGGACCTCCTCAGCCGAGCCCACTCTGCATACCTGCATCCTCAGGCAGGCTTCCTTTCCCTGGTGGAAATCCCTGGGAGGGCAGGGCAAGTGAAGCTTGCTGCAGGCAATACATTTCCAGCCCTGTCCTCAAGCACTGAGGTTGTTTCCTTAGGGAAAAGGGATTTTTAGCTGTCCCTGGCATTCAGAATAGTCCAGCACGGGCACAGAAGGGGTCAGAGATAGAAGGAAATCACTTCATTCCTGGTTTTTATCTTAAATGTTGGTACCAAGCCTGTGTGTCCCATTGCAGGGGCTGTTCTGTGGGAGGTCATTGCTGCAGTTATGTGAATAATTACCCCTCTGTGTGTATGTACATATTTACACACAAACACTCCTGCCTTCAAATCGTCTTTTAGGGGGATGTTTCCCCAATTTTGAACAGCAAGTGTGTTGTTTTGCTCACCCACCTGACTCTGGGTCTGTCTGCCAGCAGATTCCCAAAATCTGGGCACTCAGGATGCTGCCTCTTGCTTTGTGCAGCCCAGCCTGGCTGGTAGAGGTGATACCCTGGGTCTCATACCTCACCATTCTTGCTGAGGGAAGGTTTTCTCCCACACAGAGCTCAGGATGCTCCATTCTGTGCTGCGTCCCCATTCACTTGCCCATTGACAGCCACAGGCTTCAGCCATGAATGAATGGTCCTGTCACTCAGCAGGGGAGCAAAACAGCTCAGTCCTGATACTCCTGGATCAGCTGGGCTTTGAGCAGCCCCATCCAGCAGCAATCCCTTTTCCCTTGCTGCTGTTCTCCTGGCTAATCCCTCAGCTTTGCCAGCTCTGCTCTGCCTGCAGTCCCTGCAGGAGCTGAATTTCCCAGTTGCATGGCAAGAGCTTTCCTAATGTGCCTGTTTTGCCAGAGTTTCTCATAAGTTTTTCTCCAGGTGAAGCCTGGATTAAGGAAAGCTTGGCTTGCCTTTGGCTGGGCTATTTATAGAGCGGCAAGGAGGAATAGAGGGATTTAGGCACATATTTTAAGGGAGAAAATGGCTGGATGCATAAAAGCAAGCCAGATCTTGTTCAGCATTCCTCCAGTTAGTCACAGGCTCCAACGACCTTGTGAGAGATGCAGGCAACAGGAGAACTTCCCTGGAGAAGGATGATTGCCTTTAAACCATTCCACATTGAAGAGGGTTGGGTGAGGTTGGGATCCCAAGTTAAAACACGTCTCCTGATTCCTGAGCCGTGAGCCTCGCAGCCCTTTGGAGAAGGCTGAGCCTGCTGGCTGTGCCCATGGCTGCTTCCACAGCTCTTGGCTTCCCAGAGCTTCCCCAGTGGGTGCTGGGGACAGGGACAATCCCTGCCAGGGCAGTTGAGGGGGGCTGAGTCCCTGCTCCAGTGCAAGGAGCCAGGATCACACACGGCAATACACCGGACACTGGCGTGGTCACCAGCACTGCCCCTGGGGCTGCAGGGTGACAGCAACCCCCAGGCAACTCAGGAATTGCAGATTTCTGGGGGAAATAACCATCCCACTTGCTCTGAGAAACAGCTGTATTTGAGTCTGATTTTCTAATGAAATATTAAGGTCACTTTAGCCACACGGCTCTTGGGAATGTCGCTGTGCTTGGGCTGTGCCTGTGGGTAAAGGAGCTGCCAGCTCTTGTTGGAAGACTCTGACAGTAATTGGTCAGAAGAGAAATAAGGAAAAAAATTGTAAAAAGTCATGATTTGGTCCAAAGGGTCTGGAATAAGAGCCAGGACCTGCCTAAGTGGGTCCGTTTGCCCTGTGACTTTCCTGCAGTGCTCTGCATCGCAGCCCCGTGCTTTGTAGGTTTGAGGTTTTCCCCAAATTAAAGCTGCATCAGGCGTTGGGAGCAAACATCCCGCTGGGAAACCAGCTACAAACCACTGCTCGGGGCTGGCTGGCTCCGGGAATCACGCCCAGGAGCGGTGAGTGGGTGTGTGCCCGTGACCAGCGATCACACGAGGGACAGGTTGGAAAAGAGGTTGGAAAACAGGACGGCTGCCGGTATCCCGTCCCGACGGAGCGATGTCATCGCCGGGGACTGCTGCTCACCTTGCCAGGGCATCTCACCGAGCTGTGACCCTCTGGCTGCTGGAAGGGACAGCGGGGAGCAGAGCCCTGCGTGCGGGACAGGGCTGTCCCTCCCTGCCCGCAGCGGGACATCTCCCAAACCTGAGCAAACCCCACAACATCCCTGCCTTCTCCCCGCTGTCAGAAGCGTGGCTTTCCCAAGGCAGGTGCGCTAGAAATCCGGGATTGTGGCACCTCGCTGCCTGCAGCGAGGATGGAGCAGCTCGAGGGGGGTGATTTAAGCGCACGGAGTTCATCCCTCACACAAGTGGTGACCTGTCGGAAAAGCCGAGCCACCCAGACCAGCTCTTTTGGCTCCCCTCCCGCACGCTGGCCCTTTAAGGAGGCTGTAACAGGACACCCCAGCCCTGGAGAAAGGTGGCTGAGGTTTCCCCGTCTCTAAACTGGCTGGTGTTTTCTTTTTTCCCTCCTCCCCTTTTCCCTTCCTCCAGTCCCAGTTCAATTTGCTGAACAACAGCATGGATCAGAGCATCGGCAGCAGAGCAGCCTCCACCAGCCCTTACAGCTCCGAGCACACCTCCAATGTCCCAACGCATTCTCCCTACTCTCAGCCCAGCTCTACCTTCGACGCCATGTCCCCGGCCCCCGTCATCCCCTCCAACACCGACTACCCCGGTCCCCACCACTTCGAGGTGACCTTCCAGCAATCCAGCACCGCCAAGTCAGCCACATGGACAGTAAGTTGAGTTCTTCTGCCTCGGCCGGGGAGATGCTCAGCAGCGCCGGGCGCGTCCTTCACCGCCAGCACCCAAAGCTGCGGTGGGGAAGCTCGCAGGGGCAGCTGAGGGATGCAGCCGAACTCTGGTGGGGATTTCACCGGCACACGCGGTGGTCCTGGGATGCAAAACGTGCTGGAAACATCGGTGCTTGCTTTCCAGCGGGTTTTCTCCCAATGGGATGTTTGGGATGTCACTTCTCTCGCGCCAATTCGCGAAATTGTGGGGAAATGTGCTCCGAAAAGAAATGTCCTGGGGAGGTACCTGCCTTGTTCTCACGGTGCTTCCCGGCGTATTTGCCAGCGGGTGCTGTCAGAGGCGAGGCCGTGGGCGAGAGGAACCTTTGCTCGTGTCTCCCGGCAGCGTTCCCAGCTGTGCTGTAAATGCCTGCTTGTCATTTACAGTCCTTCTCCATCCCGTGTTAGAGGAGTAACTTAATCCCTATAAATCACAGCAAATAACAGAGCAGGTTTTGAAGCGCAGGAGGTTTGGATGCACAGAGGGATGGCTGCACAGCTCCTGCTCTCTGCTCGGGATGCAGCTTTGGTCCATCCAGGGCTGCTCCGCCCGCCCTCCTGCTGCCCGGCACAGGGGAGCTCTGCGAGCCGGGACCCAGGGGCCGGGCAGAGCGCACCCAGGAGCCGCTTTGCTTTTTTGCGCCAAAAGGTCCTAAATTCGCATCCCTGCTGCTGGCTCAGCGCAGCGTTTTGAAGGAGAACCAGCACTTTTGTGGCCAGTGCCACAAGTGGCAGTCCCACAGCCGGTACCTCTGGAGTACCCGGAGGGCAGCTCACCCTGCTGGAGCTGGGTTTGCTCCTCCGGGAATCAGGAAGGTTGGGATGGGATGATTGACACCCCCCAGGAGCAGCAGAGTTTCCTCCGGGGCTGCGGTTTGACATTGTCATGGAACGGGCAGAGCAGCCCAGGGATATTTAAGCCCAGGGTGTGGTAATGACCTTTGTTTGCGGAAGGTGACGCGTTTAATTGCCAAGACAGTCCTGCCCGCGGGGGACAAAAAGCATCCTCGGATGCTGTGGTGCAGGGACACCCCGGGCAGCGGCGGGCAGGATGCTCCCGGTTGCCGGGGAGGATGCGGGTAGGGACGGGCAGTGGCGGGCAGGATGCTCCCGGTTGTCCTGGGAGGATGCGGGTAGGGACGGGCAGTGGCGGGCAGGATGCTCCCGGTTGGCCGGGGAGGATGCGGTGGGATCGGGCAGTGGCGGGCAGGATGCTCCCGGTTGTCCGGGGAGGATGTGTGTGGGGACGGGCTCCGGCAGCGGCCGCAGCGCTGGGGCTGTGTCCCGGGAAAGCCAGTGTGGAGTGGGAAAGCAGCAGTGGGTGGGCAGAGATCGGGTGTTTGAACACAGCCGAATTCCCGGCTGTGCAGTCCGGCAGCTTCCCCGCGGCCGGTGGCTGCTGCTTCACACGGAGCGGGGACTTGGGACAGCGCCGTGCTTCAACAGCCTCGCAGGGGTGGGCAAGTCTCCGCACTTTCTGCTGTCTTTCCTTGCGGGATGTTGCTCAGGGATGATGCGGATTCATTAGGAGCTGAATAAACCGGAGGTCCTCGGGCAGGATGTGATTCCAGCCCACTCCTATCTATCCCTGCTGGGGGATGACTCCTGTCAGTCACAGGTAAAGCTGCACAGGGAAGGGAAGCGCCCCAATGGAAACCGAAACAAGGCACTGCAGGGTGTCCTGTCCCGGCACGTAGGGATGGGGCCAGAACGTGTCCCATGCTCGCTTGCTACTGTCCCCAGCTAGGAGTGCTGTGGGATGGCTTTGGGATGGAGCAGACACGGCACAGCAGGGCTCCCCTCCTGAAAGCCATCCCATTCCCCTGGGATCTTTCCGCAGTCCTAACGAAAGGGAGCTCAGACTGCCTCGCATCGCCCTGTGCTGACTGTTCTCCTGTAGCTGTGTCCCACTGGGAGCTCAGCTCACCAGGACAGGATTAGCTGTTTTTTCCCGAGCCTTTGAGGGAGATCAGGGCAGGCAGTGCCACACGGTGCCCTCCCAGCCCTGGGGGAGCAGCTGGACCCAGGAGCTGCCCAGAGAACGGGCTCATTCCAGGGGTGGCTGGGAGCATCTGTGGAGGATGCAGCCACCAGCTGGGGCTGGGAGCCACGGCTGCAAGGAGGGGCCCTGGGAAAGCTCCAGGGTGAGGATTTGAACCCCAGAAGTGGCTTTAACACTCAGGAAGGCAGCCAGAGGTGTGTGGCCCTCTGAGCCACGATGCTGGGGTGGCTGCATCCCCCAGAGCAGCCTGGCTGCAGGTCCAGTGCCCTCCTGCATGGAGCTGAGCCTCGTGCAGAGCAGCAGTGGCTTGGCAGCATCTGGCACCCTGGAGAGCACAGGGGATGTTTCATTCGAGGCAGTGATTCCTGCAGGATTGCCAAGGCCTGTCCAACACGGTGCCACAGGAGGAATGTCCTGCTGCACTGACAGCTGGTGTCACTTGGTGTCCTCCTGGTCCTGGCTGGGGCTGTCACAGGGGTGGTCAGTGCTGGAAGATGTCACCTTGAGCTCTGCAGTGCCACTGCCACACCCAAGAGTTCGTCCTGGTTTGACAGGGAAAGGAGCTCAGCAAAACAAATGTGCTCTGTGTTGTCAGTGAACACACAGGTGACACTGTGAGCCTCCACAGGAGCTGGGGACAAATGTAAGATAAGGAAAAGCCACTGGGAAATGCAGGCTCTTGGGAATGGGAAGGTAAATGCTTGGTCAGTAGGGCTGGGGACAAATGGGGACACCACAGCAAGCACAGCAGCACCAACCATCCCAGAGCTCTGCAGGACACACGTGCTTTGGGGCAGCACTTGGGAAGGACCAACCCAGCCTGTTCCTCCTGGGGAAACCCAGGTGGCTTTTGGATACACTGAGCTTTGCTGCACCCAATAATTTATGTCAGGATGGTCCATCAATTTCCACTGAGCACTGACCAAAAGCTCAGCAGAGCCAACAACCTGGGCAGCATTTTGGAGCAGCAAGGGGTCCACTGCGCTGGAAGGAGTCTCAGCTGAAGGTCTCTTGCAATCTGGGGTTGAATCATGGAGGATCTGGCCATGGAGGAAAGGACAGCTGGTGAGCAGGCAATGCCAAAACAAATGGTTTGTGTGTGTGTGTGATCTTGTCAAAAGATTTGGCATCATTTTTTGATATAATCACGAGGTTTGGTTGATGGAAGCATGTAGCCCAATGGCCTCCTGGTTGTGAAGGGTTTTGATTTGAATCCCTCTGGGAGATGTGGCATTACCCACTCTCCCTCACTTAGGAGAGGAGGCTCCTAAGGATGAGGTGAGCTGGCTCCTCGGGTGCTGGACAAGTGCTTGCTGTGCAGGGCTGGGCACAGCAGTGTCACCCAGGCAGGGGAGCAAAGTGTCCCCAAGCCCTGCTCACAATTCAGTGCTCCTGTCCACACTTCAAGCCCCTCTGTTGCCAAAACAGACATGGCCTGGGAGGGAGGTGTGAAGAAGATGAACAGTTTGGAACAGATGCCTTGTAGAGCAATACCAGAGAAACGTTCTGCATGGAAGCTCTTCCCAAGAAGAGCAAGGGGGCTCGATCATGGTGTGCCCAGGAGATGGTTCTTGATAGCAGCCAGCTCTTTAATCTAATAGCAAAAGACATAATGAGATCCAGCACTTGGAAGCTGAAGCCAGGCAAATTCAGACTAGAAACAAGGAGGAATATTTATTTTTTTTTTAGCAGTGAGGATAATTAACCATAGGAACAATTTACCAAGGAATGTGGTGGATTCTCCCAGCTCCTGAAGGATTTAAATGAGGAGTCTGCATATCACTGCAGAGATAAGATGTGCTTTAGCAGACACCTTGACTTAATGCAGAAGGAGGAAGGGGTCTGAGGGTAGCAGTGTGGGCAATGGGACCAGAACATCAGCTCCTCTGTCTCTTGCTTCAAAATGCTGATTTTCTAATTTTTAAAAAAGAGGTGAGCGGAGTAAGGTGAAGCTTTGGGACTGACATTACCCATCTCTGTCCTCTCAGAGGGACTCTGGGCAGCGATATGTGACACTGGGTGACCCCCGGGGCTGACCCCTGAGCATCACCACCATCTCTGTCCAGAAACAGCCACACCAGCCCATCCTGCTGGAAACCCTCCAATCTGCTACCACCTCCCTTTTCATTTTTAACAACCTCCTTATCGCGGAGAACAACGGCCAGATGCCGAAAATAAGATTTATTTTATTTATTTATTTTTTTCCCCTGCGGGTTAGAATCCCCCCCTTCTTCCATCAGGCGAAGCGAGGACCGGGAGCTGCGGCACGGCAGGACCGGGCACGCCGGCATCCTGCCCG
>WEIU01013753.1:751958-766383 GCA_013389925.1 Aegithalos caudatus
AGGTAAAACTCACACACGTACACGTACAGCACACACATGTACTGCTTACACAGGGACAGCACACACAGGTCCATGCACAGCACACACATGTACCGCTTACACAGGTAAAGCTCGCACAGGTTCACGTACAGCACACACATGTACTGCTTACACAGGGACAGCACACACAAGTCCATGCACAGCACACACATGTACCGCTTACACAGGGACAGCTCACACAGCTCCATGCACAGCTCACACAGAGGTACAGCTCACACAGCTACAGCACACACAGGTACACAACTCACAGGCACGACTCACACAGATCAGGTCCATCTCACACACATACAGCACACACTGGTACAGGTAACACAGGTACAGCACTCACAGGTACCCACAGGTGCTGCAGGAATCACAACCTCACCCCACCCTGTACCGATTTCCATTGTAGCAGGTGGAAAATGCAGGCGTACCCTCCAGAGTGGCTGAAGTAATTTATTAAATATGTGCAATAAAAAAACTCATATTTAATGTACAGGTTACTCCTTTTCTTGATAAAATCTCCCAGATTTTAATATCTGTTCATCTAGCACTTAGGAACATGCAAGTGCTATAAATTGCTCTCTTGGGGTAGTGGAACACCAAGAGGTCTTTTGGGAAGAGATCAACTCCTGCCCACATGGACAGGGGCTGCTCTGGAAACATCTCTGCAGTGGCACATGAAAACACCTCAGCTGACACTCAGGCACAGTTCAAAGGGACAGAGATGACACAAAAACCAGCCCTGAGCTCAGGACCACTCTGTCCTTGCTTTCCTACTTGAGGCTTCATTGTTGCCAAATCCAGTTTCCAGTCCAACACTTTGCAGACCTTTTTTCACTGCCCAGACCTGCACCTGTGCAATGGATTTTCTCTGGAATGTTTTGCTCAGCTCTTGGTGGCACAGCACCAAACCTCACAGTGTTTTTCTCTCTGGTGTTTATTTTGCCACTGCAGCAAACACAGGTTGTTAATTAAGGAGTAACCCCAGTAAATCCACTTTTAAACATGACACTGGTGGTACTACTGTACTCCAAAAGGGTCCTTTCACATTCTAAAAAAATTCTATTTTATCACTGCTAAGTTATTTCCTTATTTTACTACAGAGTAGTTTTCATCCTTACACTTCTGAGCAAGATCAATGGTTATTTTGAGATACTTATTTTTTATTCAGCATACAGAATCAGGCTCTCAAATAGGAACCCATGTCACAAAAGGGAAAATAAAAATACCTATATATATATATATATTCCTAATGTGTGTGTAAGTATTGAGATATGTATTTGGAAAAGCTAGAGAAACTATTTATACAAAGACTTTTGAAATCCAAAAACATTGATCTACCTGGAAAATCCATAAGCTGGTAGGCAGGCTGCAGGCAAACTAGAAAAACTGTATTACAAAATCAGCTCTGTATATACAAAACAACACCACAAAGTCACTCCATGGGAGCAAAAACCCCCACATTTCCCCTCATATTATCAGGATCACTCATTCTCACACCCAGGGTACCAATTCCACACTGGAAAGCAACAGCTGGAATATTACAGGTAGAGATGTAAGAATTGCTGCTTTGGTGCAAAGCTTCATGCCTTGAGTATTTAATAGACTTTGTCTCTCTGAAGCTCTTAAAGACATGCTCCAGTCTGTGGATGGTTATTTTAATCAATATCTAACTAGATAAGCTCAGTATTTGAGCTGAAAGTGCACTAAAGCAGGCAAAAAGGTCTAAATTTCCTAATTCAAGCTCTTCAGGGCTCAACCAAGATTATTTTTTCATTTCTGTGAGTGGCCATTTCTTAGGGATACAGACTTGGAGGGTTTAGTTTAACCCTCCTGCCACATGGGCTCATAAGGCACTTGGTGCACAGTGAGAGAGGCCACAATGTCCTGTCCCCTCCTGAACAGTGGCACAACACAGGGAAACGTCCAACCAGCCCTCTGGATTTTCCATTTTGTGCCAATTCCTGGGACTGAGCTGTGCTTTGGGTACAGCTCTGCTGCCTTTAGAACCCTAAATCTGACATAATGCCAGTGGCTCCTGCTCCTCAGGCACCTCAGGGAACCCAGGGAAGAGACATCTCTCCCCTGAAGTAATTAATGTGCTTGAATCCATTAAATTACAAACATGAGACTGGAAAAGAGAGCAGTTATCTATCAACACAATGTTTTTGTCCCAGAACGTTTGGTATTATCCAACATGAGCATTCCTAGGAGCAAAGCTCAGTGCTGCAGTGACAGCAACACCCTGGGGATCACACCAGGCACTGGTCAAGGCTAAAAACAGCCCACACAAAAGATGATACAAGTTGCCCACAATTTTTAAATAGCTCTGAACAGCCACGTGCCCAGTTATTGAGACAAAGGAAGAAATACTTGTCCTGTCATCGCTTTGAGTAGGTTTTGCCAGTGTTTTTATTTGGGCCCCCTTGGGCTCTGATCTTGCTTCCTATTGAAGGAGGTTGAAGCTTTGCTCCTGAAGGACTCGGTTTCCTTAAATATTGGCCACCTACTTTGGCTGTGAAGAGAAAAACAGAGATCATTATTGCAAGCACATCTAGTCCCTGGAGTGAATTTAATCCACTGTTCTGATTCACAAGATCTGTTAAGTCTGAATGACTGAAGCAACTAGAAGCTGGCAGACACTGAGCCTCAGCATGTTCCACACCAGCAGTGGTCAGGCTCAGTGGTCAGGGTTTCTTTCCTATCTCTAGGGAGTATTTATGGAATCAGAGATTATCCAGGCAGGATTTGCTTCTGTTCCAAATTCTAAGCTGCAACAAGCTAACAACTGATCGGCATCTTATTAGCCAGTACAAACAGCAAAGCTGAGGACAGACAGGACTGTGGATCCAGTTTAACACCAGAAAGTGCTGAGTTTAACCCCTATGATTCACTTTAGGTCAGCTGGAATGGGCAATTCCACAGCTCTTCCCAGGAACCTGGAATAGTGACATGCAGATATGAGCAGAGCACAGCTCAGAGCAGGTGAACTCTGAACATGCAGCTGATTAAAAAACTCCAGAGTCTGAAGGAGGAAAGGTTTGGATGGGACTGGCCAAAAGTTCTGGTGCTGCAGGCAGTTTGTTTAACTTTTGTGTTCTGGAAATAAAAGAATTTTCAATGTTTTTCATAAAGGCAGCTGTTGAAATAAACACCACCTGACATCATCAGTGTCTCTGATGGTGAAAATGCTGTCAGGTTCCTGAGTCTGGACTGGAAAGGAAAAGCAATGCACAGCACTCACTGTTCAGTTCACCCTGTAATTAGGATCACATTAGCAACCTTTGACTGGACAATAAAAGCTAAATCAGGCTCTGCTTCCCTGTGTCAGCATTCAGGAGCTTTCCAGAACACTGTTCAGATGATTGTTCTATTCATGGTCATCCTGTTCTGCAGAAAAAAAACCTCTGAACTGATCAACTTACCAAAACTTCCAGTTCTCCCCACCAGCTGAGCTTGTGTCCTCCTTTTAACATGATTGTTATTGCATGATTTGGGAAATTTGCTCCCCAAGGACACTCCTCCAGCACAAGAACTATCACTTAGCTCACCCAAACCACAAGTTGCACAGCTCTTGGGGATGAAACACTTTCCTTAAGCAAAGGGAACACAGTAAAAAGCATAAACATTATTATCATTAACTAATGTCTCACCAGGCTGCACCAGAATGGTTTTGTTCATGAGGGATGTCCTCCTCTGGTTCATTTTACAGCCATCTTTGTCCATCAGGTGACACCTCCAGGCCTGAAGTCAATTACAAAGAAGTGATAGTACAACTCCAGCAACATGGGTAAAATGATAATTGTGCACAGACTTTATATCAACAGCACTTTAATCTGCTTTTTCAAAGTATGAGCTCCTTGCTACGAAATAGAAATTAACATCTCCATTATTTTAATATATCTTGAAAGGTCCATCATATTAAAACAACCCATAACATCTGCCCAGTGTAAAGGGTGGCCTCACCTCTTCTCCAGGGGAAAAGTTCTCATGGCACAAAGGGCAGTGGTTTGCCACATTTTCTGGTTTGGCAGCTGAAATTGTTTGAAAAATAATGTAAGAATTAAAAAGAGAGGCTAATTTCAGAACTTGAAGGAAGAGATACACAAGAAGAGAATTTGCATAGCAAGTAGCATAAAACTACCCCATGTCTAATCCAGTTCCTGCCCTGTTATTATTAACTGCTCCCAAAGAAGTCCTGTGTTTAATCATCTTCATCAAAACAAGATCAAAAGGAAACTTGGAATTCAGAATCACATGGATTGGAAGGAACCTTAAAGATCATCCAGTTCCCCCTTGTCCTGTCACTCCAGGCCCTTGTAAATAGCCTCTCTCCACTTTCTTGTAGCCCCTTCAGCCCCTACTAGGAGGCCACATTTAGGTCATGCCAAAGCTTTTTCTTCTCCAGGCAATCCCAATTCTCTCAGCCTTTCCCCACAGCAGAGGTGACCCATCCCTCTGATCAACTTGGTGCCTCCTCATTCCAACAGGTCCATGTCCTTTCTGTGCTGGGATAGTGCTGAATCTACAGGGATATGGAAGAGACTTCCCAGTCTTTTCACTCACCCTCCCCACACACATTCACACAGGCTGGAAAACTCAAGCATTTATCCCAAATCTTTTCCCTCCTGAGCATTTACTTAGATCCCTAAGTCTGAAACACAAGAAGCCTGACTTGCCAAAGATCCCTGGTGTTTGAAAGCCTGAAGCTCTGATGTTCCACCTCCCTGTTTGGAGCTACTCACGATGGCAAATCCTGCTCTTGATGTGTCTGTGCAGCTCATCCGTGGGCACGGCCTCTCTGCAGCGTGGGCACTTCCCAAAGCTGTCCCTTTTGTCACAGTCAGTCAGCAGGTGCTCTGTCAGGCTGGCAATCTCCAGCATCTGCAACACAGCCAGCAAGGTTTGTGCTGAGCTAACAGGGATGGGATTTAAACAAAACCATCAGTTTAGCCTCAACTTCCAAAATGACAAAGGGAAAATTCCATTTCATTCCACTTATTAACTCATTTTTAATGCTGCTCTATTCCAAAAGCACTACCCAAATCACATGTGTGTGTTCAGAATTCACCTGCCCAAGTGCTAAATATCTTGCAGTGCCTCTAAACCAGAATAACAACAGCCCATGTGTTAGTAGCTCTGGGAAGTTCAGTCTGACCTGTTTGCAGTGCTCACATCGGGTTAGCATGGGGCAGTGCTTCCAGTAATGCAGATCCAAGCCTTCCTCTGTGAAGGACTCGTTCCTTTCACCACAAAAAATACACAAGCTGGGGAAAAATACAAATATCAATGACATCAGAGAGAAATGGATGAGCTCCTTTTGTTCCAAGATGTTCTCAAAAATAGCCAATATCTTGAAGGGTTTCTTTTCCCTGTGTAGAGCTGAGCTCAGGATGGGGGAGGTACTGGGTTGTAATTTAGGGTAAATACAACTATAAAGCATTTTTTCTTATAGAATGATTAATTCCACAGAAGTTCTGAAAGCAGCTCACCAAAACTGGCTTTTTTGGCTCCAGAATTTCCAAAGGCTTCTTCTATGCCTTCCCCCTACAACACCCAGCAAAGCCACACCATATTTTTCCCTTATTTCATACTGGCAGCTGAACATTAAACTGTGGCTATTTCTTATCCCATGAGCAAATACTCAGAAAAAAAAACAAACCCACAAAGTCACACTATCCAAGAGCTTAAAAAAAAGAGCACCTAGGATTGCCTGGTGATAATTCCAAATCTTTTAGAAGAGATTTTAGTCTTTATTGTTTCACTGCTGAAGGTATTAGCTTTGATCTACTGGAAAAATGTTATTACTGTTAGGAGCTCACAGGTGACACCAAGGGCTTAAGGTGATTAAAGACTCATCTCACTTACTTATCCAGGAAATTTGCAACAGAGGAAAGTTCCTCCTGAATCTCTGCTGCTGTAGCCCGGGGGCTTTCATATACCTGGTAACCTGTCAGGAGACAGCTATTAAACTAAGATCACATTTTAATTCATCTACATTTCTTAACTCTTATTTGAAACTACCTACCTTCATTCTCTGTCTTCTGAAAATCAGATGCTTTCTCCTATTGAACAAAGAAATTTAACTCAGAAATTTGCCTTCCAGGGAGAAAGGGAACACATTATATTCTGATTTCTGCCTGGAATTTAAAATCTAGAAGCAGAGCCAATGCACTAAAACATTTGTGCTCCTGGTTCTAGGGTAAGTCACTTGTATAAAGGTATTATTTTATATTATAAAGCTATTATTATATTGTCATATTATAATAAAGAATCAAAATTTTACACTGTGTTAGGAAAAACAACACCCCAGATTTTAAGCTGGACTAAGGAGAAAAGTCACCCAGGGTACATCTGGAGTTTCTCACTATTTTTAATGAGACACCACCAATGTTCATTATCTAAGTCCATGATATCCAAAGAGCAAAGGATTAAAACAACCTTAAACTGAAACATGCTCACCTCTTCAGCTTCAACCTCTGCTTGTAACTCTAACTTTGGAGCTGCTGGGTGGCCTTTTAGAACTTTCATTTCTTCCTTTTTCTGTTTCTCTGCTTCTGTTGCTGCTTTTCTCTGTGCCTGGCAGGAAATACTCTGTCAGTTCCAAAAGCTTTGGAACCATCCCTCATACATGAGAGATTGCAAAACACATCAGCACAGAACTCGTGGTTGATGCAGGACAGGAAATGTCCTGCTTGGTTAAGCGATGGGTGTGATACAGTGACACCTCCCTTTTCCCAAATTCCTCTGCATTACCTGAAAGGAACACACAGCACAACCAAGGACTGACAGCAGAAAATAGCATTTGTGCCTTTTCAAACTGCTTATCCATCTCAGTATTCCTTGTTGGCTTGTGAGTATAGGGAATACACTCAGGAACATGAACCACGCACCCAAACACACCCTGCTACCTGTGTCTAATCCAGCCATAAAACCAAGACACCACTCAACCAAATGCCATGGCTGAAGTGGCCCTGTACACTCCACCTCTCATTACACACCCTCATTTCAGTTTCAGAAGGTTTCCCATCGATTTTGGCAAAGCCCTCCAGGAGCGTTTTGTAGCGCACGGTCCTGCGGGCGCCGGCGTCGTCCGGGAGATGTTCCAGCACGGCTGCCCTGTGCTCCCTGTACATGGCAAAGATGATCCTCAGCACCACCTCACGCACCTCCTGAGCCCTGTGCTCCAGAGCTCCCGTGGCAAACTGGAAATAAGTATAAAAAGAAATTATGGCTCTCTTTTCTCATGTTTTTTAGGGGTTGGTTTATTAGTCCGAGACTCTCCTGCAGCAGGAGAAATCTTCCTACAAGACAGGTTTTTGAAAGCACTTTTTAACCCATTGTTTTGATGGTTTTTTTTTTTTTTCAGATATTAACATCTTGCTTCATAGAATCCTAGAATGGTTTAGGTTGAGAGGGATCTTAAAGTTCATCTCATTCCACCCCATAACACAGTCAGGGACACTTCCTATTAGATCAGGTTGCTCCAAGCCCTGTCCAACCTGGTCTAAAATTACCAGCACTGTTGATCAGGGGAATACACCTCTTCAGGAATTCCCAAGCACTCCAAAAAAGCCAGGCAAGCCCCCAGAAAACCATCAGAAAATCCTCCATGTGCTGTAACCTCAACCACTTACCTTCATGACGCTGTTGATGGTAAACCCAGAGTTTTCAGTCCCCATGGCTCCCAAGAGAGATTCCACCAATTCCACGTGACTCATTGCCAGGTGTGTTGGGGAGTTTGGTTTTAATGTTTTAACCAGGTGGACTGGAATAATCTGGAGAGGTTTTACTTCAGGGCACAGTGCTATTTCCTAGAAATACAGAGTCAGTAAGCACACAGATGCTAGATAAGGACAATTACCTGTCTCTGCAAAGCAGAGTTTTCTCATCTCTGTAGGTCACTTGCAGTAAAGGACACAAGAGTCACATCTGCTGCAGCAGCAGGTACCCCCAGACTGCTCCAGGTGACCCTGATTTGGCAAGGGGTTGGACTGGATGATCTCCAGAGGACCCTGCCAACACCAGCTATTCTGTGATAAACTGTGGTAAGATTCTGTGATAAGATTCAACACCTCACAGCAGCAACCCTGACCTCACAGTCCACTCTGATCAGGTGTCTCTCACCTCTGAGCTCCCTAATTTGAAGGGAAACACCCACCTGGATGAAGGTTGAAGCCAGAAGACGAAGGCGGGATGAAGAGTCTCCTGTTCTAGAAAGCAAATGTGGCAGGGTTTTTTCCACACAATGAGAAGTTTCTAGCTTCCCTAGTTTGTGTTTTGGTATATATTGGGTAATGATCATTTTTAGAAGTTTCAGGGAAGCCTGAAAAACCTAAGTTAAAAAGAAAAAGGAAACACTGAGCAAAAAGAACACAGAGACCTATTTTCAGACAATAGAGTAAGGTCTATTCTTAATGTGGAATTACAGTAACACCCTTAATGGAAGCTACTTCAGACAACTGTCTTCCAGAAAACCTGGTGACAGGACTTAGGTGAAAGGCTTCAGAAATTGTTTCATTAAGAGTATCCACTCAATTTTCTTCTTTTCTTCTTATTTAAGGTTCATTTGATGCCCAAGTGTCCTTCAGCTAAGTGCAGACCCTTGAGCTGGAAACCAGAAGTTACTTCATTGCTGTATTTCAGCTTTAACAAAGAAAAAGGATCAACCTCACTGCACATTTACTCCATCAGCTCATGGCTCAGCTCAGTTTTCTCCATCTGTTCAATGCCAGATATTGCCCAGTTGTTTTAGGAGTTTTGAAGGGCTTTGTTTTGATTCTGGATTTGTTCAACAGCAGATTCATAAACTATTTGTTCAAAGCATCCTAACCCCATGGTTCTGCAATTTTGGCTGCCAGTTCTTCACTGGAGCATCAAACCTTTCCAAACTTACTGAAGACACAGTGTCTTTGATGGCCCTCCTCACAAGGAAAACAGCAGCCCTCAGCATGTTCCTTAAATCCTCCTTTGGAGTATCCACTGACACTTCCATCAGCATTTTGTACACAGTCAGTAAAGCATCTTCTCGACAGGACCAAATTCTGGAATACGCTCCTGAAACCTGAGCACAGAACAAGTCTATTTTTTAAAAGGTCCCTACAGATATTTCAATACATATTTAACATTTATATAGAGAACCAGCCTCAAAAGAACATATGAACTGAAGTGTGAAAGCCCCAGGTGTTCCCCACAGGAATCTGGCTTTATTAAAAGCACACATCTTCCAGGAACAGCGAGGGTTTCTCTCCCTGCAAAAGACAGTGGCAAGTTATGGATGCTCTGGGTCCACATCCTAAAACAGTCTGTCTGTTTATCAGCACATCAAGTATCAATCATCAAAGCTACAAATTTGTAGAAATGCTGTAAACAGGCATCCAAAGAGCCATGGTCAAATTTTAAGTTCAGATTTCAAAACAGCAGCTCTGAACACATAAAAATCCTCTCAGCTCAACACAAAGCACAATAACCCATGGGTTTGTTTTGCCAGGTTTTGGGTTTGTTATACTGGTTTTTACCAAAGTCTCTCCAAAAACTTCCACAACAGGGCTGGCTTCCCTCAGTGCATTCTCCTTGAGTGGTTCTGGCTCCCCAGTATTGCCAGTCCTTGGAGTCACCTCTTCAGTCACCTCTGGCTCAAGGTAGGACACAGCTTCATCCACCTGCTTGCAGACGGTGGGGAGAGGTCTCTCATCGTAAGGCAGAAATTCAATCTAGCAGAAAAGATAAAATTTGTTGTTCTGGAAATGACTCAGATGTGAATCACTAATTGGGTTCACCCCAGTGCAATTTTCTTCACATCAAAGCAGCATCATTCCCCAGTTAATCATGAGAATAACCACATTATTTGGAAGGTTGGACATCAGACTGTTTGCTCAGACAGGTTTCTGTAGTTACATGGGGAACACTACTCACATTTTCCTTGGAAAACACTTCCTTGGAGGTTGTGGGCTGAGTTTGAGGAGAAAGAGGGGACTGGTAGGGAACAACAGGCTCAAAAGAAGTGGGATCCACCAACTGCTCTTCCAGCACAGGCTCTGCCCTCTGGGGCTCTCCTTGGGGTGGGTCTGCAGGCTCAGGAGGGGAGCTCTGGGGGCTCTCAGTGCCACTCACAGATCCCAAAGGCAACTCGAGTGGCTTTCGGATCTGAGGAAGGGAAGAAGACTTTTACAGCAAGGCTAAAAATGTGCTAAAATCAGTCAGTACAGCTACAACTCTGTCAATGAGCTTCTGGGGATTTTAAGTTCAAACACTGAACCTGGCTCACAGGTGTGTGTCATCATTCCCACTGGATGCAGCTTTATGAAACAGTCAGAAAATAATTCTGTGTGGGTGCATGTGTGGACAGATTATTAAAACTTCCTGTTCTGAAAACACTAATATAATTGTGTGTATATTAAAAAATCACATGGATTCTGCATGGCTAGCCTTGATACCAGCCTAACCCTCCTCTACCCCTCCAAAATATGAGAAAGTACCTTATTTGTCTGCATCAGATAGTCTTGAAATTACGCAAAATATTCAGGATTCTAATGCCATTTTCTTGATACCTCAACAGTTTAATGGGATTTATGGAGAACTAAGCATGTTCATAAAACACACACCGAGAGTCTTACGTTGGAGAAATCCACAACCCAAACAGAAAACTGAAAAGCTTCAATAAATCTCAAAATTTCCATTAACCTGAGAATAAAGTTTAGTTGCTCTGCCATTTCTATTTAGAACACCCTCCAGAGTTTGGACTAACAGCACCCACCAGCAGCTGTGCATCCAGGAGGTCGTGCAGCTCCAGCTGCTGGTACACCTTCAGCCTGTACTCATCCATCTGCTCCTTCCTTTTCTTGGCAAGGTCATAATCCTCCTTCTCCACTGCGTAACGCTTCTCCACCTCGTACCGGCCCAGTCGCTCACCCACCTAGGATTGGTAAAAATCACCTTGGAATCATCTTACTGAACATTCCTTGGAATCACCTTACTCTACTTGTTTCATAGCTTCCAGCCAAATTATTCAGTCAAGTTATCTGACTTTAAAATTATTCTTTTGGGAAATATATCAAAAATCATTTACGATTCCACACAAACAGCAAGGCCCTGATGAGCCACTGGAGCTCTGCTCCATGCAGGTGTCAAAGATTTTCCAACAGCACCTTCTGCAAGTCTGCAATGGCCTGTTTGAGCTTCTTGGCATGGTCATAGCACTCGAGATGAACAGCTTCCCTCTTCTTCTCATCCAGCCTCCGGATTATCTGAGCCACTTCTGGGTCCTGGTACATGTCAAAGGCCAAATCGTCCAGAGGTGAAATGGAGTCACGTTTCCTGATGGCAGAAAATGGACAAAGTAAATCACAGCAAGGCAAGCTTCTCTTTTCATTAGCAGGGAATTAACAAAACACAGAGATCAACAACTACTCTACATCAAGCAGAGGTTTTGCCAGGGTATGTGCAAAGAACATCCTTACCCAAGGTAAGTCCCATCTAAGGCAGGGTCATCCAATTTAATTCCCAAGTAGTGATCTATCAGCTTCTCTCTGGAAGGCTTTGGAAGGGTGGGAAAAGGAAATCTTAATGCACATTCACCAACACCAGGTTCAAGACAGAATTCTGACTTGCCACAACCAATATCAGCTCTTATGTTTTGGGGCACAATGAAGCAAGAGAGCCTGGAGACACTGAAAATTAAAATGTCCCAACTAATTACATTTAAAGTCTTGTATTCCCATATTAGGCTCAATTTTTTGCTTCAAGAGAACATTAAAGATAAAATAATGCTACACAGCTTTGCTAAAGCACAGAACTGGCACAAGAAAGGTTCATCCCATTACTCCAGGAACCTGTACTTGAAGAAATGGAGCACCAGTAAAAGGACAGGGGTGCTTTGGACTTACACTGCTCATGCTGTCATCACCATAGTCTGCTGGATCCCCAATGATGTTCACAGCTACCAGGGCAACCTGCAGAAATTCACAGGAAATGGAAATATCTAAGCTCATTCCTCTTTTCTTGGAACAAAAACCAGGGCCTGTGGTCAGGAGGCTGATATGGAAGCAGAGAGAAGCACTGAGTGCTAAATGTGCCTCCTGCTCCATTGAAAATGTATCACCAAATCTACAATTCCATTGTGCTGAAATGAGTCCCAGCAGAACTGAGGAAAACACCTTCACTTAATGCAGGTCCAAAAACTGCATTAAGACAGTTTGGACACAGGTCCAAAACACTCAAGAGTGGCTTTGTGACCCCAAAGCTGTTCTCAGAGGGAGTTCCTTATCCTCAACACAGACCCTGCAGTGTGGGCTAAACCTCAGCACAAACAAGAGTGACAGAACACACTCTTGCCTCGTTTGTTCTGGATGAGGTGCATTCACCTGATTCCAACTCACTTCTAACCTGTTATTTGTGTTTTGTGCTTTAAAATAAACTAAAATAAACACAGGAGCTTTCAACCAACATTTTTTGCTTCTACAAATCAAGTGAGCAGATTTCTGTGCCTGCTCTTTACAATGAAGGGTTGCTAGGTAAGGACTTCTTACTCACCTGCCCATACAAGTTGTATTTATTGACATAATTTTTATGGAAAATCAGCTTCAGGTACTGGCCAACCGCATCCATGTACACAGATTTCAACTCTCGAGCTTTGAAATCAGTCTTCTCATTGTCTGAGAGAGGGACATAACTTGGAAGAAAAATGCAACACATGACCAAAGGATACATCCAAACACACAGGTGAATTTCTGACCCCCAGGTTTAAAACCCCCTCATAACTGAAAGAGTGTGTGCTGTCACCTGCATCCCCAGCTTTGTCACAGATCTACACAAATCCAGGATCTCTCACACAGCACGTGAGAGATCACCCACATCACCCACAACCCACATCAAGTATTACTTTCCCCTGAAGCTTTTCTGATTAAAACAATAAACTGATCCAGAACTTTCTGCCTCACCCAAGTCTCTGAAACCTCTCTGACTGATATGGAGCAAAGTATTCAGGCAGACTTTCACTGATGTAGAACTCAATTTTGCTTGCAATCATGTACTGGTGAACGAGCAGCTGCAGCTTCCGGATCCGACACCTCTCCACCAACTGCAGGATGATTTCCTGGGGGTACTGGCAGAGCCTGAAAGAGACACAGTTTCTGAATTCAATCATCATTTTAAAGCAGACTTCACTTCCAACTTGAGCCACATTTAATTATAGAACTTTCAAGTCGTTAATTGGAAGCCAACATTATAAATATTATTATAAGAATCCCAGGAGTAGAGTGGAAACACTTTTCCCTTCCCTTTACTGCGTGCATATGTTCAGGTGGCTCGCACATGCTTAGAAGATGTGCTCAATCAAATAGATTTTTCATACTAAGCCAAAGCAGTTGCAGACTCCAAGACTGCCATAAACAAAAACAATTCCCATTTTCATTTTCCAGGACTTTATTTAAATACAATGCAGCACCTTTATGTGTTAACCAAGGTGCTTTTTTCCCTAGGATGAGGGTTCCATGGGATTAAAGTAATTTTTGTTGCTTTGTCAGCTTGGTTTGGGATACTGTAAACTGCTCTGACTATCCATGATACATCTGCCACTCATTTAAAACTTGGTGCTTCAGGAATTCCGTGCTCCAAGCCCATCCTGACAGTACCTGGGCGATCGCCACCCGTTCACTGTCGGCGCATGAACCATCAGCTCCCGAGCACTGAACCCGTCCTCGTGTCCCGACGAACTGACCACGGTGAAACCGATCTTGTGAGGCATCCTGGGGAGCTGAGCTGGTCACAGCCACGGCCTTCAAGCTTAAACTCATCCCTGGAAGGATGACAAAAACCCAGTGAGGCTCTGCAGTCAAAGAATTGCATCCTGTGGTCTGTCGGGTCAGTAGATGATGAGTGCAAATATATATTCCCTTTATTTAACATTGGCACCATAAATGTTCTTTTGGTGCGGGTTTGATCAGTGCTGAGCAAAACGAGGATTTAGATCACTTGCAGAGCAGTCTGCCAATAAATTAAACCTGCTAATGCAAGATGGGCCTTGCAACTAGGAGTCACAAATGCATAGAGGAGCAACCGGCAGCAAACCTGTACCCGCAACACGTGTGTTGGAGTCAGAGGAACAAAAAGCAAAGCACAAGATCAGTTCAGTCTCTTTGGGAAGACCACGCACCCACCGCGGCTACTGCTGGGGACGCAAGCACCGGGACCACCGCTGCCCACCCCGGGCCGTGCCGGTGTCACGGCACCAACACCGGCCCCGTCTCTCCCTCCCCCGCCGGCCCCAACCCCGCAGGAGGCGCAGGCCCGGATGGGTCACGGCCGCACCGTTCCGGGGGGACAGCCAAGGACGGGCACCGGACAAAGCACTCGGGGCCTGGCGGGACCTCGGGGGCTCCCCGGGGCGGAGGGAGAGCGGGGCGCG